>ML776772.1:1905608-1935091 GCA_009831015.1 Picea engelmannii
ACCTCAAGGCTTGAGATGAGGAAATTGTTGTAGAATGGTAGCTGGTTCCCAAGTGGTGTCTGTTGGAGTTGTATATTTCCACTATACTATCACTTCCTTGATGGTTCTCTGACATAGGCGACGCTCATGCTGGTCCAAAACTGCTTCTGGATGTATCCAAATGGATCCTTCTTCAGCTAACTCTGGAAGGTTGGTTTGAATTTGGCACTTAGCTCCAATCACCTTCTTTAAGCATGAAACATGAAAAACAGGATGTAGCTTCGAATTGCTGGGCAAAGCTAACTGATAGGTGACTTGTCCCACACGCTTGAGTATGGTATAAGGACCATAAAATTTGGGCACTATCTTATGACAATGCTCGACCTTGATGGAAGTTTGCTTGTAAGGTTGCAGTCGAAGAAACACCTGATCCCCTTCTGCAAATTGATGTTCAAAGCGAACTTGATCTGCTTGTTGCTTCATGCGATTCTGTGCCATGACCAAATTCTCTTTGAGGGTACGGAGAATAGCCTCTCGAGCTGTAAGTGTTAGGTCAACCACCTGGACCTTCGAGGCACCCGGTAAGTATGAGAGAACTGAAGGTGGCTTCTATCCATATACCACTTCAAAAGGAGTCATGCATGTAGCTGTATGGTATGAAGTGTTGTACCACCATTCAGCTAGGGGTAACCATTGAGCCCACTAATTTTTCTTTTCCGAGGCAAAACACCTCAAATATGTTTCCAAACACTTGTTGACAACTTCCATTTGGCCATCAGTCTGGGGATGACAAGCTGTGTTGAGATGCAATTCAATGCCTTGTATCTTGAACAGTTCTTGCCAAAAATTGGTTGTGAAAGTTGGGTCGCGATCAGAAACAATAGAGTGCAGCATGCCACGAAGCTTAAAGACATGATCCATGAAGATTTGAGCCATCCACTATAAATGGGTGTTGAAGGGCGCATAAATGATCATACTTGGAAAGGCGATCAACAACCACCATGATGATGGATTTATTTCCCGATTTGGGTAAGCCAGTAATAAAATCCATAGAGATATCCTTCCAAATAGTAGGTGGAATCAGGAGTGGTTGTAGTGTGCTTGACAATTTGACTGTTTCTCCCTTGTTTCATTGACACACATCACATTAAGCTACAAAATTACGAATGTCCTATTTCATACCATCCCATAAAAAGGAACATTTGACCTTGTCATAGGTTTTGGTGAACCCAGAGTGCCCTGCTGTGGGTGTAGCATGAAGCTCAAAAAGTACCGTGGATTTAAGCTTTGATTATTTACTTAAATACAAATGGCCTTTGTATCAAAGTTCCTCATAGAGACAAGAGTACCCTGGGGAAGCCGTAGCCTTGGACTACAATTGGGCGATCAACTGCGAACTTTTGGGATCTTGTAGCCATTCCCAGTGAACGGCTTGGAGCCAATCTAGTACAATGAATGAAAGAGAAAAAATGGATCCTTTGTCTTCATATTTTTGGCAAAGTGCATCCGCAACCACATTGTCTTTTCCTTTCTTATAAATGATCTCATAATCATATCTAA
Organism: Picea engelmannii; assembly: GCA_009831015.1. Classification (NCBI taxonomy): domain Eukaryota; kingdom Viridiplantae; phylum Streptophyta; class Pinopsida; order Pinales; family Pinaceae; genus Picea; species Picea engelmannii. Next base: position 1,907,148 of record ML776772.1, read on the forward strand.
AGAGTTTAGTCACCCATTTTTGTTGTTCTGGGGCGGAAATGCATTGTTCCAGAAAATACTTGAGGCTTTGATGGTCTGTCTTAATTTGGAAAGGTTGCCCCAATAGATAAGGATGCCACAGATCCACGACATGGAGAATAGCCAACATTTCCTTTTCATAGATGGATTTGCCCATATTTATTTTAGATAGTTTCTTGTTGGTAAAGGCCAAAGGTCGACCCTCTTGCATAAGGACAACACCAATTCCTTTCCCCGAGGCATCACATTCCAACAAAAAGGTCTTTGTGAAATAAGGAAGGGCGAGGACTGGAGTGGTGCACATGGGCATCTTCAAGGTCTGAAAAGCTTGAGCAACAGCTGGAGTCCAAGTGAAAGAGTTATTTTTGAGGAGAGTAGTGAGAGGTGCTGCAATCTTCCCATAATTCTTAACAAACTTGTGATAATACCCTATTAAGCCTAGAAATCCACGCAAGATATTAAGAGTCTTTGGGTGAGGCCAGTCTTGCATAGCTTCAATCTTTTTAGGATCCACCCTGATGCCATCTTTGCCAACCAGATGACCCAAGTATTCTACTTCTGAGGTGCCAAAAGCACATTTAGAATGTTTCAGGAAAAGTTGGTGCTGAGAGAGTAGATGGAGAACTCGATCCACATGAGCAAGATGGTTTGTCCAGGTTTTTCTATAGATCAGGATATCATCAAAGAAAACTAAGATAAAATGGCAGAGAAAAGGACGGAAGACATGATTCATGAGGCTTTGGAAGGTGGAGGGGGAATTACACAAGCCAAAGGGCATGGACAAAAACTCATAGTGGCCCTCATGAGTTCTAAAGGAAGTCTTGGGAATGTCTGCCTCTTTCATAGGTATCTGGTGGTAGCGTGAACGAAGATCCATTTTAGTGAAGAATTGGGCACCACTCAATTCATCCAGGAGGTCATCAATGTCAACAATGGGGAATTTGTCTTTGATGGTAAGTTTGTTGAGGGCACGAAATTCAGGACACATTCGCCAAGAAATTTCTTTCTTCAGGACCATGACCACAGGAGATGAGTAGGGGCTCATACTAGGGCATATAACACCTACATTAAGGAGTTCCTAGACCATTTTCTCAATTTCATTTGTTTGGGAAAAGGGGTGATGATACAGACGAATATTGGGAGGAAGGCTTATGGGTAGAAGGGGAATGGAATGATCATGAACACCAGGGAAGGAGGGAGGCCTTGGGGAGTGGAAAAGACAAATTGATGTTTAGAAAGGATGGCTTGGAGGTCTTGTGGTACCGAGGGTGTCTCTGTTTCTTGTATGGCATGTAGTTGGGCGATAACACCAGAATGTTCCTTTTTGAGCATCTTTTCCATGCAATGGGAACTAATTATCTCAGGTGAACCGGGGGTGATGCCTTGGAACTTATATTGGTGGACCTCCTGGTTTAATTGCATGGTTAAGTCTTTAAAATCCATGAGAATGGGACCCAAAGTCCTTAGCCAGTTTGCACCCAACACAATGTCACAACCTCCCATGTCGATAGAAAACATATGGGAGGGTTTGTGTTTTTGAGTAGATACAACCCGTTGTGCTTCTTTAGCTCTTTTGGTAGCCTCCACCCAACTCTCAGGCCGAGCCATGAGGACATGGGACTAAATTTCATCCTTGAGGCCACTGATAAAGCACTCTCGGAAAAAGGCATCAGACATGCCCTCTGTTCTAAAAGCCAGGCGCTCAAAGGTAGCTATAAATTCTTCCACTGTTCCTAATTGTTTTAGCTTTGTAAAAAAACCCAAATGGTTGGTGTCAGTGTCAAAGCGTTCATAAATCTCTGCCACAAAGTGTGTCCAAGCAATATACCCTTGCCGAGATTTTTTTCTCCATTGCCACCATTGCCAACGTTCTTGATCTAGATGGAGAACACCATACTAGAGTTTGGCCAAGTCATCTGTAATGCCGTATAAAGAGAAGTAATGTTCCATTTGGGTTACCCAACCAGTGGGGTCTGAGCCATCAAATTTGGTCACATCCACCCACGGAAGGCGTAGGTCACGTTGAATGTGATGGTTCTGCAAGGTATGTGAATGAGAGGAATGGTCACCTTCAATATGTGGAGGTGAGGAAGAGGAAGGGTTATCTGTAGGGGTATGCAGTTTGGTGCAGAGTGCCAAAAATACTGATTCAAGCTGGGTGGTGAGGTCTTGTTTGATTTCCCCCATTGAGGACTGCATGGTTGTATTGATAGCGACAACATTGGCACTGAGTTGTTTCACTTCTTGTTGGGTCTCAATGAGACCAGATTGCAAGGTGTTGAAGCGAGCTTCCAAGTCTTGGCTACGAGTATAGGCCATGAGGATGAGGAAACTGAAAAGTGGCAGGCCGGGTAAAAAATTTTGGCCGAAAAAATGATATGGATGAATGTCGTAAGGGCGAAGAGATGAATCTAATGGAATAGGTCTCAAATAATGGTGCAAACATTTCCAATTTTTTTTTTTTTTTTAAGAGTTATACTTCGGTCTGAAGAATACTGTAGAGATGAAATGCCCAAATGCTTAACCAGAAATAAATNGGGGGGGGGGGGGTGAATCAATTGTATAAAATTTCTTTCATTTTATAAGAAGATTACTTATTAATCAATAAATCATTCCTTTAACATTTAACTTGCAGTAATACATTTAACCAATAAATATACAATCACATAAATGAAACAGTGACACAATGATTTTTCACGAGGAAACCCAAAAGGGAAAAACCTCTTCTTATTATGAATGAAAGGCAAGCTCCAACAAGATCCAACTCCTTTTTACATTCTTATTTTATCTGAGCTACAACCCAAACGAGGCTGCTACCTCTGTTTCTTCAACACCTACTGAATGGAAGCTGCAACTCCCAGATGTACAAGCACCAACTTGTACAGGTGATCCGGATTTATGCAGGAACGAAATGTAAGAAGCAAATAACAGAGTATGCACAATAGTATTGCAGAGAACACAGTTATATAGTAAACACATACACTTCTATTAATTAATGAAATAGAGAAACTGTAAAACTGTTGAACAATACATAGCTAGAATGGTGGTAGCATATCCCTGATAAGAGATGTGACGACTACCCTCATCCGTGACCAATATGATTACAAAAAGAGGCCGAAGGGCCTTATTTATCAAAAGTAGGAAGGTAGAAACCAAAAACCTAACCCTAGAAGATGAAACACCAAAAGTCAAGTGGGCCCTGTTTGGGTAAGTTAGTCCATCAACTTCCTGGAGTCATAACTATTGCATACGATCTCCGTTTGGGGCGCACGATAGCTCGTTGGAAAGATCTATCCGAGGCCTAAAACGCTCGAGACAAAATAAAATCGTAGATGCTATTTTGCGAGAGCAACATACCCAAAAAACATCGTTTAGGGCCTCAAAATGGTCCTAGAAGTTCAGGACCCGAAAACACTGCTAAAAATAGTAAATTATTAGAAATGCCAGAAAATTGTTTTGAGCCAAATGGAAAGGTGGGCGGCCACCGATACCCATATGGATCATTCCTCCCCCCTTAAGAAGAAATGGTCCCCATTGCATCAAGTGCCGGGATAAGATGGGGGAATTTCATCTAAATTTGGCTTCGGGTGAGCCACTTGCCCTGATGCAGGAACTGCCCAGCCTTCACGACTCGATAGAGATGGACACGTTGCTGGTGAGTGCCCTTGACCTGTGAATCCATGATTCGATCATCTGTTGCCTTCTCCAAATAGTCAGGGTTGATTTCTGTTGTTGCTAACTGCTCGACCACTTCCGAGGTGTCCAACAATGGTGGAAAATAGGGGCGAAGGAGCTCAACATTGAATACAGGGTGCAAGCCAAGAAATGGAGGGATGCTTAATTCAAAAGCATTATCCCCGATAGCCTTGGTAATAGTATATGGCCCATAACGAAGTGGGCATAGCTTGCGATGAGGTCCCGTGAGTCTTTCTTTCTTCAAATGCAACCAAACCTTATCACCCACCTGGTATGTGTGTGGCACCCGATGTTGGTCATGATGCTGCTTGTACTTGGCATTGGATTTTTCCAGAATGTCATGGGATTGTTGGTGAATGTGTTGGATCCGTTCCACAAATTTGGTGGCTTTCTCAACCTCAGTCTGAGCCAGACAAGATGTTGCCTATGTGGAGGCAATGGGCATAGATACATCGATGGGGGCCAATGGTTGAAACCCCATGCATGCTTAGGGATATGACCGGTAGAGCCGTGAAGGACTCTGTTGTAGCTATGTTGAACATACGTCAGGTTATCGTCCCATGTGCGGGGGTGTTTAGAATTATACATCCGCAGGATATGCACAATCATGCGATTCACTACTTCTGTCTGCCCATCAGTTTGGGGATGGAAGGCTGTCGACTGTGTGAGATTGGTATCCATAAGTGACCAGAGGCTGGACCAAAATGTGCTGAGGAACCTACTGTCGCGATCTGAAATGATAGTCTGGGGTAGCCCGAAATGTACCCAGACGCATTCAAAGAAGAGTTCAACAGTGGCTTCGACATAGATACTTTTCTTGCAGGCAGACARAATGGCCAATTTAGAGAAGCGATCCATGACCACAAACACACAGTCATTCCCATGCTTGGTTGGAGGCAGTCCTGACATGTAATCCATGGAGATAGATTCCCAAGGCCCATTGGGAACAGGAAGAGGGGTATACAACCCTTTCTTCTTAATGGATGGTTTGGCGATGGCGCAGGCAGTGCAGGATCTGATATACTTTCTGACATCTTGTCGGAGCTTTGGCCAATAAAAATACTTCTGCAACACTACTATTGTCTTTTCGGTACCAAAGTGCCCTGCGACCTGACTGTAATGCGCTTCCCAGATCAGCTTCACACGCTCTCTTGAAGGAACACAGAGGTGGCCTAGGTGGCATAATAGTCCATCCTGGAGATGAAAATCAGTCACTAGAGTGTCTGCAAAAACTGCTCAATAGGTGGCTGAAAAGTCAGGATCACTGTCATATAAGTGAGACCACCCAGAGGTTTCATGGCCACAAGAGTTAAGCACTGTGGTGAGTGCAGCCACAGGTGGTCGACTGAGGCAATCAACGACATGGTTGGTGCTGCCCTTCTTATATTTTATGTTCAGGTGAAATTGCTGTAGGTATGTGGACCACTTTTGGTGGCGGTCATTTTGCAATTTCTCTTGTGTTTGCACAAACTGCAAGGGATTGTGGTCAGTGTGAATAACCGTCTCTTTGCCTAAGATGTAATGCTTGCATTGTCAGCAAGATTGGACAATGGAGTACATTTCCTTGTCATAGGTAGGGTAATTTCAAACTGTATCTAAAAGTGTCTCACTGTGATATGCCACTGGATGGCCATGCTGAGTGAGGACTGTGCCAACAACATAATCTAAAGCATCTGTCTCAATTTCAAAAGGTTGTTGCAGATTTGGGAGAGTAAGGACGAGCGCTGAACACAAGCGCTGCTTAAGTTCCTCAAATTCTTGTTGCTGAGTAGGGGACCAAAAGAATTTGGCTTTAGCCCCACCTTTGGTCGCGTTGCTAAGGGCCCAAGCAATGTTAGAGAACCCCAACATGAACCTGCGATAAAAGTTGGCCAACCCTAGGAAGTTGCAGAGCTCTGTAATGGTCCTTGGGGTAAGCCAGTCGTGAATGACTTGGATCTTGGCCGGATCCACATGCACACCTTGTTCATTCACAATGTATCCCAAATACTGAATTTCCTTCATCCCGATTGAGCATTTTTTGAGATTGACATATAACTTGTGCTGTCGTAGGGTGCGAAGGACTTCCTCAATATGTTGTAAGTGGTTTTCCCACGTTTTGCTGAAGATGAGGATATCATCGAGATAGATGACCACAAAATAATTGGTGAATGGTCGCAGTATATCATCCATCATCCTCATGAAGGTTGCCGGAGCGTTAGTTAAGCCGAAAGGCATGACCAACCACTTGAAAAGGCCTTCCCAAGACTTGAATGCAGTCTTCCAGACATCAGTCACCTCAATTGGGACCTGGTGATAACCAGACTTCAGATCAATATTGCTGAAATACTTGGCGCCCTTTAGTTGATCAAGGATATCATCGATCTAGGGGATAAGATACCGATTCCGGACTGTGATTTTGTTTAAACATCTGTAATCAATACAGAGTCGCCAAGTCTCGTCCTTTTTCTGTACTAGCACAATCGGGCTCTCGGAAGGTGAGGAGCTTGGTCAAATATGCCCCTTTTGGAGTAATTCCTCGATCTGGTGCTTGATCTCTTCATTTTCCATGAGGGAACGTCTGTAAACTGGCCTGTTCGACATAGGTGCCCCATGTATCAAGTCAATGGAATGCTTGACCTAACAATGGAGCGACACTCTGGCAGGGGAAGTGAAGATGTCCTGGTATGATTCCATGATCTTGTCTACTTGTTTGTGTTGTGCAGAGTGACCCTCTGTAGAGGCGGTAGATGTGGCCGCGGTCTTTTGTTTCCTTTCTGGATGAATCATCAGGAGGATGAATTTGGCGGTCTGGGAAATCACCTTCTTGCACGGCTTAGCTGTGATGAGAGAGACTGCGGTAGTGGGAACTACGTCTGCTATCCGGTAGCATTGTTTTCTCAAAGTAACAATGACACTACGAGTCCTGGATTCATACACATCATGGCGTTTCCACATATATGGTTGTCCTAAAAGAACATAAGAAACTTCAAGTGGAGCAACATCACACATTACCTCATCTTTGAAGGGTTTGATGCCGTATGGTAGGCGACACTGCTGGCTAACGCGGATGTCTCACCCTGGAGTGAGCCACCCAATGTTTTATGGTTGTGGATGCGGAAATGTTGGCAGGTTCAGCCGCTTGACGACCTCTACTGAAATCAGGTTCTTCTGGCTTCCACTGTCAACAATGAAATGTAATGGCTTCCCTTGTACCCACATCTGTGAGTGGAAGAGGCGCTCCCCTTCTTTTGTCTCCTCTGGATTGTCGGGCTAGATCTTTGTGGTGGCAATTGTGATGTTGGGTTCTGCTTCAATGATCTTCCTTCCATGATCTGTCTCTGATTCGGATTCAGATCCTGGATCTGACTCAGGCGCTTTCATCTCGGTAAGCAGTGATTGTTTCGCACGACACTCATTAGTGTTGTGCGTGGGACTCTTATGGAGCTCACACCATTTTCCAATGTCTTTCTTTGTATTCCAGTTACCCTTCTTCTCCTGTGGCTTAGGCTGGTTGTCCGAGGGTTGGATATCTTTGCGATGTACTTTGTTCTGCGAACTAGGGTTTCCTTTACCCTGCTTCTGGTTTGTCGAACCGAACTCCCGCTTGTTCTTTTGCTTAAATTTTTGCTCGATTTTCACAGCATACTGGTAGGCGGAACCCAATGACAAGATGTCCAGGAATTCCATCTCGATACAGATGTACCGATGCAGGACGCTGCAATATTTCAGAACCAGGTGCCGCTCGAAGTCTTTGATTCCGAGCTTCGTGCATAGGGTATGGAAGTTGTTCGTGTACTCTGTCACTTCTTGGTCCCTTTCTTGTTGCAGGGTATCCCATTTTGTATACTGGTCGTCATAGTTCCCCACAGGGAAGTATTGCTCCTTGAGGGCATCAACGAAGGATGCCCATGTGGGTTCTGTCCCAAACAGCGGGGGTTCATTACCCTCTTTTTCCTCTTTCTGTTCATAGAGGGTTTCCCACCAATCCTTGACATGGGGGACCACCTTAAGAAGTGAAAATGTAATCTTTTCTCTGTTGGAAGAGTTATGGACCGAGAAGTAACCCTCGAGCTGATTCAACCATTTTTCTAGAGCATCTACATCTATTTGACCTTCAAATAAGGGAATATCAAAATTAACTTGTACCTTGAAAGGGATCGGTCCTCCAAACTGATTGTTGGTCGAGGTTCCTTCCATGGCGGTCGGCAACCGTCGAAGAATTTGCGCAAAATTGTCCATCATCTCGTTCCGCTGTCGCGCGAGAGCCTCCTCGAGCAACATCTTGATAGGATCTCCTGCTCTGTCATCTAATTTTTCCTCCGCCATGGGCGGTTGTTTGCACCGGAGAGGGGTTTCTCTCTCGAGCTGAACTTATTCGAGACCCAACTCCTTGTATCCCGACCTTGTCGGTGACATGCACAAAAAAATGACAAAAGAGAAGTCTGCTCTGATACCACTGATCCGGATTTATGCAAGAATGAAATGTAAGAAGAAAATAACAGAGTATGCACAATAGTATTGCAGAGAACACAATGATACAATAAACACACACACTTCTATTAATTAATGAAATAGAGAAACTGTAAAACTGTTGAACAATACATAGCTAGAATGGTGGTAGCATATCCGTGATAAGAGATGTGACGACTACCCTCATCCATGACCAAGCTGATTACAAAAAGAGGCCGAAGGGCCTTATTTATCAAAAGAAAGAAGGTAGAAACCAAAAACCTAACCCTAGAAGATGAAACACCAAAAGTCAAGTGGGCCCTGTTTGGGTAAGTTAGTCCATCAACTTTTCGGAGTCATAACTATTGCATACGATCTCCGTTTGGGGCGCACGATAGCTCGTTCGAAAGATCTATCCAAGGCCTACAATGCTCGAGACAGAATAGCATCGTAGATGATATTTTGCGACAACAACATACCCAAAAAAACATCGTTTAGGGCCTCAAAATGGCCCCGAAAGTTCAGGACCCGAAAAAACTGCTAAAAATAGTAAATTACCAAAAATGCCAGAAAACTGTTTTGAGCCAGATGGAAAGGTGGGCGGCCACCAATACCCATATGGATCAACAGGAGACTTTTACAATCTCCCCTTGCTCCTCCCTACCACCCTGGAATCCTTCTCTGTCACTAAGAACCTACAAACCAACTCTTTATCTTCTCTGGAAAAAAGATTCATCACTCGAGTCCTCTCTGTTTATATAATCATATCAAAATCCATTCTTCTTCCCTTGATCTCTGCTATATCTTCATCATTTCTTCTCACTGTCCTTGTATGATTTTATTTCGGTTTTATATTCATTTACATAAATGAATTTTACCTTAGAGCTACGACTGTACCATTAATTCCCAAGCCCTGTGAAAACTATGCAAACTGCACTACTGTGTAAACTGTCCTGTGCAAACTGCAAGCCCTACCAACAAACTCCCCCTTTGGCATTGATGGAAAACTTTAAATCTCTTCTCCCCCTTTTGACATCTATGTAAAAGGAATCAACCATACTCCCCCTGAGCAAAGAAAATCACTTGCAAAGATGTATCATTTCAGCAACAACTCCCCCTATCAATAATAGTCAATGAACCTGTGCAGTCTGATTTTTATAATGAAGCCTGTGCAATATTTGAGAATGAAATGAAATTACAACGGGTAAACCCCCAACTGATACCCGAGACTTTCAAATTGCATTTTAGATAAAGGTTTAGTAAATACACCTACCATCTGATCCTTTGTGCCAACATATTCCACTTTAATAACTTTAGACATAACCCGCTCTCTTAGAAAATGAAATTTAATGGGAATGTGCTTTGTTTTGGAATGCATAACAGGATTTTTAGAAATACTAATTGCACTGGTATTATCACAGAAGATAGGTATAGGTTCATTATAATGAATATGTATATCTTCCAACATCTGTTTCATCCATAGAACTCGAGTGCAACAAGTTGCAGCTACAATGTATTCTTCTTCAACAGTAGACATAGACACTGCTGATTGTTTTTTACTTGAACAACTTGTTATCACTCCAAGAAACCCTTTGTGGTTGTAGACCAAAGGTGCTTGGTAACTTCAAGTAAAAATGTTTTTGTATTTTGTGTAAATGGATCAATGGGATAACTCAATTCAAATATGGTATTCAGACAGTCAAGATGGTAATCAAATGAACCAGTGCTCTCAAAGATTGATAATCAGTAGATAACTTTAAGTGGGTGAAGAAAAAATTGATTATAAACCAGTACACCATGTAGGGTCTAATAAACAATAAAGAAACTGTTTACCAAATTATGAGCCAAACAATGAGATAATAGTCATTCAAGGCTAGACAACTCAATAACAATATAGAAAGAAGGTGGAAAAACTGGCATCACAAGTGAGAGAAATCTGTGATTTAGTATTAGCATCTATGGACCTGTTTACAATATATCATTTCTGTATTCCAAAAAACTCCCCTGGAAACTCCTTTTACATATGTTTATATAGGAAAAGATACTCTTTATCCTCTAAAGGCTCGAGTCAACCTTCTTCTTTCTAAAATTAGAAAACAATTACAATCATCGACACTTGTACAAACAAAACTGTATATAAAAGAAATCTTGACAACACTATCTTGAAAATCTCGAATGCTGGAAAGATGGAGTCAAGGCTATTTTAAAATATGGAAAAATCTGGATGATAAAGATCTTGAACTGCCTTTGAAATCTTGAGTTACAAAGATGCTGCCAGCTGTCTTTAAAAAGGGATATCTCAAAACAGAGATACTCTGCCATATAATCAGGAAAATTTTCCTTTAATTGCTACCTTGAATCCCGTGTTGAAATATGATGATGTGTAGCTCAACCTCCCAAGGCTCTCTGGTTTGATAATCTGATAATGAAGTTCGAATTATGTGATGTGTCTCCCAAACCCTGAAATTCAGCCTCTTTTAAAGATGGTAAATGACATTTGTATACCTTTTCTTCTCTTCATTTTCCAAAAGTGGCTGATTAGATAGATTTGATAATTCATTAATAAAGCCTTAGAAGAGGTTTCAATTCATTCTCATGAAAACATTTATGATCTGGGCAAAAACTGTAACATTCTGGCCGTGACAGGATTTCACCATCTTATTTAACGACAAATCCTCTCCTAAGATGGTGAAAGGTGGCGTTTTCACCAGCTAACTAGCAAAATTTTCGGCGAATTAGCTGGTGAAAAGAACAAAGTTTTCAAAATCAAATTTATCGGTCATAGAAAATCCATTTTTCATGCCTGAATAGTCGATCGACATATAGAAATCCTAATATTTCCAATGGTGTTTTCAAATATTCATTTGGAGCTGAGGAAGGGATTGAAAATTTCCCTGCAAGGTTAAGAACCATTCTTTCAAAAATGCCAGTGCATTTTTGATCGCTAACAGGAAGGACAAACTGTCCAATTATTTTCTTAGTAAAGACCCACTGCGTCTCCTCGCCATCTGCAACCCAAAATCCCAAACGATTCTACACATACAACACAACAAACTGCTATCCGGGCCGAGTTCTTGCGCCGGTGAAAGCACTCGGCTCTGTCTTTCAACATTAGAAGTTTAACAAACATTCGTGGACGATGCGTATTGGGGAAGTGACGAACCGATTTGATGTTGTCATCCAGGTAGTACAACTCCCATCCCTACGATAATGGATTCATATTTTCCATTTCCGACGCCATGAGTGTGAAGCATGCGTCACTGAACAAGATCCGTTTTGTAATCCTATTTCGACGTGCAAACCCGAGTTTCCATCATTACCCACTTTCACTGGCACATCCTTCTTGATTTGCATGACGTGGGTTGATTGTATCATCATTTGATTTTCAAAGCATGGATAAAACACACGTGATTCCCGCTTTCACCAACTAATAGCCCATGAAAAACGCTCCTTAGCTGTTGAAAGTCATCACTTTCACCAGCGCACAACCCGTGAGAACGCTTCTTTGGATGTTTGAAAATTTTCGCTTTCACCAGTTAACAACCTTTGAGAAAATCTCCTTAGCTGTTGAAAGTGACCACTTTCACCAGATAACCATCATCTTTTAAACACGCGTTAGATATTGAAAGCATTTTATGAAAATTTTAAAGAGAAGACCTTTATAGGTTATCTTATTTCTAAGACAAAAATCAAAACCTAAGTCTTGCAGCTAGAAAAACTCAAAACTAAATTTGAGAAAACTACCAATAGCCATGCTATACACCACAAAATGCGACCATAGGGACGGGTTCATTTTGGGAGCTAACATTTGGCTCCAACTGGGATGGGCATCTCCCTGTGAGGTGACCAAGAACCTAGTAGTTTCAGTAGCCTTTAGCATTGGGCATGGAGTCATCTGGTCTGTGCAACTGTTCTTCAACAAACCTGTAGTCTGACTGTAGCTTGCTTGTGACCTGTCCTGCTTATTCATGAAATCAACAACTGAAAAAGATCTCATTTTCTCGTATGGCAAGCTTATTCCTCTGCCTACTCCTACACTAACCATCTCTACCATTTGTTAAGTGAATGCTGATTTCCATAGTAGCCATCCAAGCAATTTGAACACTGAAGAAATCTTGTCTTTATTACTGATCAACAAATGATGTTGAACATGCAACCACAGTGACAAGGAGATTTTCAGGAAATCATACTTACCCAGAAACACTGGCAAGCTAAGAAAATATGAAATTTTCAGGTTCTTTGAAAAGTATAGATCCATGAAAACTGCTACTGGATCCTTGAAAAGAAAATAAGAAACATGCCGCTCCTCGGGAAAAAGCTGCATGTCCATGGTAACCTCTTTCTCAACCATGATTGTTTCTCTACAAGAGGACTGATCATCTTCTTGTCCTCTTGAGATCAGTGATTGATCATCAATGATTGTAACTTCTTTCTCAGAAAAATGCACACAAGATGATGAAAGAATAGGTTTTACATCATATGAATTTTGATAAGCTAAAAACATGTAGTTACCTATATAATCATTGGTTATCATAGGCTCATTCTGATTTACAAACTGATCATAAACTTCATAGTCAGACCTGTCTCTGGAATACTCTGCACATACTGAAGAATCTGATTCTGAATCTGAAATGTACTCACCTTCAGGTTGTTGTCCCATATTTGTTTCATACTTACTGTTTTCTTTAGAACAATCCTCAACGGATGATGATAGAGCAATGTTTAAATGACAAGGATTATGATCATCTAGGAACATGTAGTTTTCAATGCAATCATTGTTTATCATAGATTCATTCTGATTTGAAAATTGATCATAAACTTTAGATTCATACCTGTCTCTGGAGTACTCTGAAACTGTTGGAAAATTCAGATCCGAATCTAAAAAGAGCTCACATACTCACTGTTGTTCTAAAACTATTCCAACCTCATTATTCTCCTGCTCAAAATCCGAGGTATAATGACATTCTTCTTGCTCATGTGCTTGTATATTTTCAAAGAAATCTCGACCTCAGATCCTTCGAGAAGAAAAAATATTCTCCTCTACTTCTTGAGCATATTCAAATAACCGGGTTAAGGATGGAGAGTTCCATTCTAGCAGAAGAAGGACAAGATCTGAATGAAGACCCATAATATAATATATCATGGAAAATGTTTCTGTAGGTCGGACCTCCGAAGGCATGTCATGATAAACACGGTAAAACCTTCTATTGAAAACAGGGAAGGCTTCATCCTGCTCTCGTTTCAAAGCATAGAAATCAGTGAGGTAAGAATCTAGAGATTTGTATTCGCCCCAATATTTTAGGAAAGCATTAGAGAATTCAATCCAAGAGCCAATTGAATTAACTCTTAGACCCTTAAACCATGTAGCAACATTTTTGATCAAATATTTTGAAAACATTCTCATGATCACATCTTCATGTGCAATTGAAAAACGATCAACAAAATCCAAAAAGGATTCCACATGTCTCTCGGCTGAAGCTTGATTCTCTCCAGAAAACAAAGGGAGATATTCATAACAGTCATTAGAATAAGGATGAAGAAGATGGGGTAACTGTAAAGGTTTGAACATCTTCATTCAGATCTTATCTTGAAAAGCTGTGGGCTGATCATGAGAGATGGTAAGTTGTTGATCAGGTTCAGAAATTATGGCCAGAGGGGCTGAGATCTGGACAGGGTCTGAAACAATTTCTATCTTTTCAAGGTCACATGGCTGATCAGATTCTGAAGGAAAAGAAATACAGTGATAATCTTTGTGAATGGGATTAGGTAAAGTTACCGAATCTACATCTACAATGCAGGGCTGCAGGATTTCCTCTTCTAAAGATGGATATATACAAGAAGGATGATGATTTTCTGAATATACAAAGAAAAAAATAATTCTCTTTACACGCGCAGGGAAAAGAATGAAAGAGCTGATGAAGAAAAACAAAAGTTCATGAAGCAAAATAATGAACTGATACCTGGATCTTGACTTCAGCCTCTTCATCTTTTATCAACAAGATCCTCCCCAGTGGAGTCTTTGAACGTGGAGTCGCCAGATAGAAAATTACAACCAAGTGAATGTCCAGGATTTGTCTATCATCAAAGTTGGATCTATGTCGTGTCCCAAGGAAGCTGAGCTTCAATCTCCTCTCCCCGACAATGGCGCCAATTTGTTATCACTCCAAGAAACCCTTTGTGGTTGTAGACCAAAGGTGCTTGGTAACTTCAAGTAAAAATGCTTTTTGTATTTTGTGTAAATGGATCAATGGGATAACTCAATTCAAATATGGTATTCAGATAGTCAATATGGTAATCAAATGAACCAGTGCTCTCAAAGATTGATAATCAGTAGATAACTTTAAGTGGGTGAAGAACAAATTGATTATAAACCAGTACACCATGTAGGGTCTAATAAAAAATAAACAAACTGTTTACCAAATTATGAGACAAACAATGAGATAACAGTCATTCAAGGCTAGACAACTCAATAACAGTACAGAAAGAAGGTGGAAAAACTGACATCAAAAGAGAGAGAAATCTACGATTTAGTATTAACATCTATGGGCCTGTTTACAATATATCATTTCCATATTCCAAAAAACTCCCCTGGAAACTCCTTTTACATATGTTTATATAGTAAAAGATACTCTTTATCCTCTAAAGGATCGATTCAACCTTCTGCTTTCTAAAATTAGAAAACAGTTACAATCATCGACACTTGTACAAACAAAACTATATATAAAAGAAATCTTGACAACACTATCTTGAAAATCTCGAATGCTGGAAAGATGGAGTCAAGGCTATTTTAAAATATGGATGATAAAGATCTCAAACTGCCTTTGAAATATTGAGTTACAAATATGCTGCCAGCTGTCTTTAAAAATGGATATCTCAAAACAGAGATACTCTGCCATATAATCAGGAAAATTTTCCTTTAATTGCTACCTCGAATCCCGGGTTGAAATCTGATGATGTGTAGCTCAGCCTCCCAAGGATCTCTGGTTTGATAATATGATAATGAAATTCGAATTATGTGATGTGGCTCCCAAACCCTGAAATTCTGCCTCTTTTAAAGATGGTAAATGACATTTGTATACCTTTTCTTCTCTTCATTTTCCAAAAGTGGCTGATTAGATAGATTTGATAATTCATTAATAAATYCTTAGAAGAGGTTTCAATTCATTCTCATGCAAAAATTTACGATCTGGGCGAAAACCGTAACATTCTGGCCGTAGCAGGCTTTCACCAGCTTATTTACCGACAAATCCGCTCCTAAGCTGGTGAAAGGCAGCGCTTTCACCAACTAACTAGCAAATTTTTCGGCGAATTAGCTGGTGAAAAGAGAATATTTTTCAAAATCAAATTTCTCGGTCATAGAAAATCCGTTTTTCATGCCTGAATAGTTGATCGACATCTAGAAATCCTAAGATTTCCAGTGGTTTTTTCAAATCTTCATTTGGAGCTTGGGAAGGGATTGAAAAGTTCCCTGAAATTTTAAGCACCATTCTTTAAAAAATGCCAGTGCATTTTTGATCACTGACAGGAAGGACAGACTGTCCAATTCTTTTCTTAGTAAAGACCCACTACGTCTCCTCGCCATATGCAACCCAAAATCCCAAACAATTCTGCACATGCAACACAACAAACTGCTATCCGGGCCAAGGTCTTGCGCTGGTGAAAGAACTCGACTCTGTCTTTCAACATTAGAAATTTAACAAACATTCGTGGATGATGCGTATTGGGGAAGTGACAAACCGATTTGATGTTGTCAGCCAGGTAGTACAACTCCCGTCCCTGCGATAATGGATTCAGATTTTCCATTTCCGATCCCATGAGTGTGAAGCATGCATCATTGAACAAGATCCGCTTTGTAATCCTAATTCGACGTGCAAACCCGAGTTTCCATCATTACCCACTTTCACCGGCGCATCCTTCTTGATTTGCATGACGTGGGTTGATCGTATCATCATTTGATTTTCAAAACGTGGATAAAACGCACGTGATTCCCGCTTTCACCAGCTAATAGCCCGTGAAAAATGCTCCTTAGCTGTTGAAAGTCATCACTTTCACCAGCGCACAACCCGTGAGAACGCTTCTTTGGATGTTTGAAATTTTTTGCTTTCACCAGTTAACAACCTTTGATAAAATCTCCTTAGCTGTTGAAAGTGACCACTTTCACCAGCTAACCATCATATTTTAAACACGCGTTAGCTGTTGAAAGCATTTTATGAAAATTTTAAAGAGAAGACCTTTATAGGTTATCTTATTTCTAAGACAAAAATCAAAACCTAAGTCTTGCAGCTAGAAAAACTCAAAACTAAATTTGAGAAAACTACCAATAGCGATGCTATCCACCACAAAATGTGACCATAGGGACGGGTTCATTTTGGGAGCTAACACAACTTACAAGACATCCTCCAAGAAAAAATGCTGCTCCACTAGTAATCTTCCTGTCATCAACACAACCTGCCCAATCAACATCAATGAAAGCATATAAATCAAGATGATTACCTGTAGGATACCATAAACCATACTCTGTTGTCACCTTAATATATCTGGAAATTCTTTTGACTGCAAGTAGATGATAAGTTTTTGGTGAAGCCTGAAACTTGCCAACTTGACAAACTGCATGCATAATATCAGGTCTTGTAGCTGTAGCATAAAGAAGACTACCAATCATAGATCTGTATACTGTCTGATCAACATCTTTAGTATCATCAAACTTACTTAATTTACAACCAGTAACCATGGGAGTGCCAACTAGTTTAGAGTCTTCCATCTGAAATTTCTTAAGCATTTCATTGATATACTTGGTTTGAGAAATGGAAATACCTTTATCATATTGAGTAATTTGCAAGCCTAAGAAAAAAATTCATTTCTCCTAGCATGRACATCTCAAACTCTTTCTGCATACTTTCAACAAACTGTTTACTGAGCCTATTACCATCATTACCAAAAATGATATCATCTACATATATCTCAACAATGATCAAGCTATCATTTTCTTCTTTAATATATATATTACTATCAGTGTTACCTTTCCTGAATCCTTGCTGCCTCAAGTAATTGTCAAGTCTGGAATACCAAGCCCTTGGTGCTTGATTTAGGCCATACACTGCCTTTTTCAACCTGTAAACACACTGTTCTGCTTCTTGTACCTGAAAACCATCTAGTTGTTCCATATATACTTCTTCCTCTAAATCACCATTCAAAAATGTAGACTTTACATCCATTTGGTAAACTTTAATGTGTTTAGAACCGACATAAGCTAGAATCAGTATAATGGATTCCATTCTTGCAACAGGAGCAAAAGTTTCTCCAAAATCTATTCCTTCTACTTGTGCATACCCTTTACAAACCAATCTAGCCTTGTTTCTAGTTATTTTACCTGCTTCATCCATCTTATTTCTGAAAACCCATTTTTCCCCTATGACATTCTTATTCAAAGGTCTAGGAACCAATTCCCATGTCTTATTCTTTTCTATTTGACTAAGTTCTTCATTCATTGCTTTCATCCATAACTCATCTTTAATTGCTTCTTCAATATTTTTGGGTTCAATCAGAGAAAGTAAAGATACCTGTTCATGAGTTGAGGTGGATTCTTGCCTTCTGCTTCTTGTTCCAACACCTGCATTTATGTCACCAATTATCTATTCTTCAGGGTGATTTTTCTGTATTCTCTTGCTTGGAGTCTTTGATGGAGTCTTGCTTTTGGATGGAGTTGTGCCCTGTGTCAAAGTAGGAATTAATTGTTCACTGTCAACAACCTTAGTTTCTTCTATTTCACTTACCTCATCATTCATTTTATGCTTGTCATCTATCTCATATATTTGATGATTCTTTTGTTTAGATTTAGACTTCAAAAATGAGGACTCATCAAATTTCACATCTATGGCTTCAACTATTTTGTTCAATCTTAAGTTGTAACATTTATAAGCTTTCCTTGAACAAGAATACCCAACTAAAATACCTTCATCTGTTCTAGATTCCAACTTACCCAAATTCTTGTCAACTCTTTTGATATAACATTTACTGCCAAAAATTCTGAAATGTTTAACACTAGCTGGTTTGCCTTTCCATAACTGATAGGGTGTCTTAAAATGATTATTTCTCAACAAGCTTCTATTTAAAATGTGAATAGCAGCATGAACATCTTGAGGCCATAGTATATTACTTAGTTTAGATTCACTGAGCATAGTTCTAGCCATCTCCATAACAATCCTATTTTTTCTTTCAACCACTCCATTTTGTTGCGGTGTTTCAGTAACATAAAAATGTCTTCTTATCCCATTTTCATCATAGTATCTGTTGAATTCTTTGGACACAAATTCCCCTCCATTATCTGATCTTAAACATTTAATTTTCATGTCACATTCATTTTCAGTTGACTCCTTGAAGGTTTGAAAACAGCTAAAAGTTTCAGATTTCTTTTTCAATAAAAACATCCATGTCATTGTAGTAAAGTCATATACAAATAGTAGAAAATATTTTTCTCCTTTTAACCCTGCTGTTCTCATAGGTCCACATACATCATCATGTACTATTTACAATGGCTTATTTTTTGAATGTTCTTTGGTTTTGAATTTAACTCTAGTTTGCTTACCATGTTGACATTGATTGCAGACAGAACTTGAAAGATCCTTTATGACAAGTAAATCTCTTATTGCTTCCTTTTTATTCAATTGAATCAGATTTTCAAAGTTAATGTATCCAAGTCTTTTGTGCCACAACCAACTTTCATCTTCATTCCCAAGATAACATTTTTTCTTTTTCTTCATCTAGTATGTAAATGTTGCTTGAAGTTCTTGTGGCTTTTCCAACTAGTTTATTTGATTTTATATCCCTGATTTGACATCCTTTTGAATAAAAAATCATAAAGAGACCATTATCACAGGTTTGAATTACACTCAATAAGTTATGTTCCATTTCCTCAACCAATAAGACATTTTCAGCCATGATTTTCTTGTTGTTTAGACATACAGTTCCTTTTCCAACTATCCTAGCTAATTGATTATTTCCAAAGGTGACTGTACCTTCTTTTCCTTCATCTAGTTCAACAAAGAGTTGTTTTATACCTTTCATATGCTTTGAACATCCACTATCCACAACCCATTTTACTTTATGTTCTGCTTGTAGAGCTATAGTGCATTTTTCAATGTTCAGATTTTCAATTTTCTTTTTCCAAAATTTGGTTTTCAGATTTGTGTAAGTGGGTTCATTAAATTTATGAAAATTCATAGGAAAATTTCTTGACACATGCCCAAAGTTGTTACACTTGTAACATTCAGTCTCATATCTTAAGGTGTCAAATCTGTTGTAAGAGTAGTTCATATTGTTTTGACTAGTTTTACCATGTCCTCTTCTATATTCAAAATTAGGCCTTTCATGACTGTTATGTGCATTTATCTTTCTTGAAAAACTATTACAAAATGCAGCCTTATGTCCATACTTATAACAAAAGAAATAGTGGCCTTCAAACCTGTTTTGATGTCTGCCATAACTTCTTCTATGCACTGTTGAACCCTGATTTTATTCTTGCCTTTCTAATTCCATCTTCTTGCTAGTAATTTTCTCACGATTATCCTCTGTACCTGCTTTCTCAACACTTGAACTAGAACATCCATTAGTTACTGCAGATTTATAACCAATTCTAGTCTTATCATATGTTATTCTTTGACTACTAATAATTTGATCTAACACTTGAGAACTCTGATTCATGTTATTTTCTTGTAATTTCTTTCTTAATGAGACTACTTCAATTTTTAAACCTTCATTTTCGTTATCATTTTCTGCAAACATTTTAGTTAGAGCTTCTTCAATCACTCTAGCCTCTTCTATTTTAAGTTTTAAGTCAACTACCATGATTTCAGTGCTATCAATCAAACCATTTGATTTATGTAATTCAAATTCTAGATTCTTAATTTCTCTTTTAAAATGTTTGCATTCCCTTCTCACTTTTCTTAATTCACTTAAATCACTTACCAGTTCAACTTCTAGATCAACTTCACCTTCTTCTTCTTCACCAGACTAATCATCCTGTTTTTCCATAGCCATAAAAATTTGTACATCTGAACTGTCATCACTCTCACCAGATTTTGAAATATCACTGTCATCTTTTATACACATGCTTTTATTTTTGTAAGTTTTTCTTTGAAAAAACTTCTTATGTCTATTCTTGAATTCCTTAGGTTTTCTATCACTGTCTTCTTCATTATCAGTATGCTTATTGTAAGAACACTTAGATGCAAAATGTCCTATTCTACCACAACCAAATCATTTTAGAGGAAGCTTACCTTTATACTTTCCAGTACCTCTTTTTAGATTTTTAACAAAATTTGCTTCTTCCACATCACCTTCTGACTCCTCATGACTGCTGATTTCTGCTTCAACCTTTTTCTTATCTTTCTTTTCTACCTTGAAAGCTATTTCTTTCCTGAAATAATTCTCACTAGAGGTTCTCACCTCATATGCTGTTAGTATTCCATGTAATTCATCCATTTCTAAAGTATCAAGATATGTTCTTTCTTCTAATGTAGATATGTTTTAATCAAATCTTGCAGGAAGTGATCTAAGTACCTTTTTCACAATAATATTATTATTAACTATTTCTCCTAGACCTCTCATGGTATTAACAACTTCATCAATACAAAGAAAGTAGGTAGCTATATCTTCAGATTCTTCCATTTTCAGGATTTCAAATTGACTTCTATATGATTGTATCTTATCACTCTTTACCTTAGTGTCTCCTTCATATACATTTTTCAATTTATCCCATATTTCTTTTGCTGATGCACAATGCATAAATTTAACAAATTCTGACCCTGCTAGACCTCCTAGTATTGCATACATAGCTTTGGAATTAATCTCATAGAGTCTCTTACCTGTAGCATCTATTGGAATGGTTGTTGGGACTTTATATTCATTTAGTACAACCTGCCAGATATCTACTCCTTGAGTTTGTAAAAACAACTTCATCCTGATACTCAAAAAAGCATAATTATGACCATCAAACAAAGGCAATCCATGTTTTGTAAATTCTGACTTCTTATCCATTATGAATGATCAAAAACTTCCAGTGGTTAAACTGATATCTTGAAGTAACCTGCTCTGATACCAATTGTTGTACAGGATAAGTCAACTGAGAGGGGGGGGGGGGTGAATCAGTTGTATAAAATTTCTTTCATTTTATAAGAAGATTAATTATTATTCAATAAATCATGCTTTTAATATTTAACTTGTAGTAATACATTTAACCAATAAATATACAATCACATAAATTAAACAGTGACAGTGATTTTTCATGAGGAAACCCAAAAGGGAAAAACTTCTTCTTCTTTTGAGTGAAAGGCAAGCTCCAACTCCTCTTTACATTCTTATTTTATCTGAGATACAACCCAGATGAGGCTTCTACCTCTGTTTCTTCAGCACCTACTAAATGGAAGCTGCAACTCCCAGATGTACAAGCACCAACTTGTACAAGAGACTTTTACAGTCTCCCCTTGCTCCTCCCTACCACACTTGAATCCTTCTCTGTCACTAAGAACCTGCAAACCAACTCGTTATCTTCTCTGGCAAATGATTCATCATTCAAGTCCTCTCTGTTTATATAATCATATCAAAATCCATTCTTCTCCCCTTGATCTCTGCTATATCTTCATCATTTCTTCTCAGTGTCCCTGTATGATTTTATTTCGGTTTTATATTCATTTATAGAAATGAATTTTACCTTAGAGCTATGGCTATACCATTAATTCCATATGCACCAACACCACACAGTCACTGCATGTTTCTTTTTATCTTCTACAACCCCTTCGGTTACCCCTAAAATCCCTAGAACAACGCTTCAACAACTGAAACGCCAACCGTCCAAGAACCATGATTCGGTTCTACTAACTAAATCGTAACTGCACAATTAATCATGAAGAGAAACAATATCCCTTTGATCAGATTTCCAAGTATCCAACACCGTTGGATTACAAGCACAGGGTCTCGCGTTGATTTCACAATTTCTCATTTCATTATTTCAGTATTTCAGCATTCCTATGGTGAGGAGTCTCGACATTCCAAGTCACAATCCCTGAAATGGAGCTAGATCAACGATCCACAAAACTTCATAATATGATCCCTTCTTTTCTTAATCGAATGACTGATGGGATTTCGACGTTTTTCCCTTCGAGTCATCATGACTCCAACATTATAAAATTCATGATCACAAAATCTCCGAAGTGATTGGACGGTTCACATAACCCACTGAGATGGACATTTGACGGGATTTTGTAGTTTTTCCTTTCAGGTTTTCGAGACTCACAATAGTCCCTTTCGACATTTCGGAGTTCGAGACTTCGTGATGGTGGAGTTTCTTCTTGCTATGTAAAACCCCGAAATAGAAAGTTTCGATGTGATGTAAACCTGCTGACGTCACACGTGGATTGACACGTGCCAAATAGCTGCCACATGTCACTCTAATTCGTGACTTACATGTGCCTGAAATGTTGAATCAACTTGACACTTGTCATTGCCTGATTGTGCCATGTGTCCTTAGCTGATGTGGTTTGTTGATGTGTCTATTTCGGGATTTCGAGGTTCGCTACTTCAAAGGTTAAAGTTCCTTTGATCTTTGATTTCCCGGTCTGCGAAACTTCGAAATGGAGTCTTTGACATGCTTTGATCTTTCGCATTTCACGATTTCATCATTCTTGTCGTGAGTGTCCTTGACACCTCCAACTCTCGATATCCGAAACTCTGAAATGGAGATTAAATCGTGGTTTCGCATTTCGTGATTTCATCATTCTTGTCGTGAGTGTCCTTGACACCTCCAACTCCTGGTATCCGAAACTCCGAAATGGAGATTAAGTCGTGGTTTCACATTTCAGTATGTCGAGAGACATGATGATCTCCAGATTAGGAACCACCGTGCTTGTGAAAACTGATCCACGGTGCCTGTGAAAACTAACCAACAAACTCCCCCTTTGGCATTAATGACAAAACCAAGCCCTGTGCAAACTTCCCTACTGTGTAAACTGCCCTGTGCAATCTGTGCAAACTGCCCTACTATGTAAACTGCCCTGTGCAAACTGCAAGCCCTTCCAACAAAATGTGTATTAACTTGGCAACCCGAACACAATTGCGCGACAATAGATCTTGTCTATTTTAATTTGTTTATGTTTCTGTCCCCCAAGGGTTAGGTATTCAAGGGTTCTACAGACAAGGGTTTTACCTATGCTATAGCTCTCTGATATATGTGTGGGGTCCAATAGTAGTACTCGACCCAATATCTCAGGGCACTAACTAAGGAGGATAGACTGTACCCTTAGTCGTACTACCCGACTACCCAGGTACTAGAGAGTATCTTCTCGAGTGCTGTTCTCGGTGACACTATAATAGTCAGGCGATCGATCAATTTATCTAAAGAGGGCTTCAGGTAATCTAGGCCGATCCATACACAGGTGTTGTCTGATGCGCTACCACTCGAAGGGGTACCAACATGGGTTACAAGGGTGGTCAACAGATGTGCGCTTAAGTACCACTTGTATTTCCTGCGTGTATGAATCCCTCAATCAAATGTTTATGCACGTAACGACAATCTCTATGGCTTAAAGAAGTCGGAATACGTCTCTACCCTGAAAAAAAATTTTAACCCACACTTTCCGCCAAGGAAAGTGCTCTGATACCACTTGTAATATACTAGATATAAAATGTATGCAGAACTGAAATAAAATGATAGTAATCGCAGAATAACAACAATATAACCAGAACATTCACCACAATAACACTGAAATGATATAAGAATAACAACAAAAATAACACTTTGAATCTGAAAGAAATGTTCACGGGCCTCTTCGAGGGGACAACCTCCAGTTGAGTAGAGCTCTATTACAATAATATCCAATATAGGGTTCTCATACCCTCGACTCCTATTTATACTAAAAAGCAGCATCTAGAGGAAGATACTTATAGAAACGAAAGCTTCTATTAGGTCTTCTTACATCCACCTTATTCTATTTTATTGAAAGGCCTTATTAATATTGACCTTTATTACATCCAAATATATTGTTCTACCTATGTGCGGGTTAGGACCCTAACAGTTCAGGTTATTGGTACAATTTTTTTGTGTAGTTTGATTGGTACATGTTTACAACAATATATCTCACAATGATAGTGTGATAGTGGTTCCATCATTCTACTTCTACATCAGGGTGGTGGGATGGGAAAATGACAAGTGGTTGTAGCCACCTTCTAGTTGTAGCCAGAGAACTTAGGGGGTTGTAGTCTCCTTCTAGTTGTATCCAGAGAATTGGGGAGTTGGAGCTTCCCTCAGGTTGTAGCCTGAGAAACTAGGGGGTTGGAGTCTCCTTCCAGTTGCAGCTGGAAAAAAAAGGAAGTTGATGCTTCCAATGAATGAAATTCTTCAAGACATATAAGAAAAAAACATTATGTCGTCTTCTCCTGCTTTGTGTTTCCACGTAAAAACACCAGTGTACTGTGTATGCGTATGATTTCTCATTTGTTCATTGTTTATTTACTCTACAATTATTGGATGATAATGCTACACTGATATAACACTTGCATTATATGGTTAAAAATGATTAAATTTCTCTATTACTGATTCACCCCCCTTCTCAGTAATCCAACACATGTAACCTGAAGTCTTGCCCTCAAGAATAAGTGTGTTTCTTTTCTTCTGAGTCTCCTTCATTCAAGATGACAAGTGTTTTCTTCAACCTGTCCTTTGTACTAAGACAATATGCTTTCTTGACAAAAATCTGAGTTAGAGAATAAACTCTATAATTTTAACCTTAATTAATATAATACTTTTGACTTTAATATTTACCAATGGTTAGTATTGTTGGCATGTTTTACAGGCAGCGTATGCTTGTCATTGATGGCAAGTACAACAGTGATGATGGCTTGAGTACAACAACGATGATCAGCAGCGCAGTGATAATCGAGGAAGAGCAGCAACCGTGATCGTTGGATCAAGGAGAACCTACACGTTCTTTAAAGTGCAAGGAGTAGTGGGCTCACAAAATCCTGAAAGAAGGAGGACCGTCCATCTTCAGGAAGGACACGTGGGGAAAGATCGTCATTTCGATGACTGGAGAGTTAAAGGAACGAGGTTCCCTAACCTCTCAAAATTGCGATATGCGAAATCATGACTTAATCTGAGCTGTCAGATCAAGGTTTGATCTGGAGCATTGATCCCAGTCCATTTCGGAGTTTCACGGATCGAGAGTTGGAGATGTCAAAGAATATTAACCACAGGAATCCCGAAATCACGACTTAATCTAAGCCGTCAGATCAAGGTTTGATCTGGACCGTTGATCCCAGTCCATTTTAGAGTTTCAAAAATCGAGAGATGGAGAAGTCAGAGACTCTCAACATTAGGAGTCCTGAAGTGATGAAATGAGAAATTGCGAAACAAGACACATCATCAAACCACGTCAGCTAAGAACATGTGGCACAACCAGGCAATGACAAGTGTCAAGCTGATTGAACATTTCAGGCACATGTAAGTCACGAATCATAGTGACATGTGGTAGTTATTCAACACGTGTCAATCCACATGTGACGTCAGCAAGTTTACATCACTTCAGAGTTTCGGAAATTGGGATATGGAGATGTCAAATAAATCCTACCATAGGAGTCCCGAAGTCGCGAACCTCGAAATCGCGATATAAGAAATCATGAAGACATCAAGACCATCGAATCACTTAGAGTGTGGACCGTTGATCCGACTCCATTTTGGAGCTTCGGATATCGGGACATGGAGCGTCAAGAGACTATACCATGCGAGTGCCGAAATCCCGAAATTCTGAAATGCGAAACACGTTTTGGCTCAATCTGTGGTCGCAACCATTGGTCACATCAGCGGAAGATGAAGGAAGGAGCTAGTTCAGATAAGCTCCATTTCGAAGTTTCAGGGATCGGGACATGGAGCATAATGAAATAATTACCACGGGGATACTGAAATGATGAAGTGCGAAATGGAGAAGTAAACGCAAGTTTCTATGAATTCAATCCAACGATGCAAGTGAAGTTGAACAAGAGCGCAGGGCTACTTTTGTGCCTCGCAGTGTAACTGCTAGAAACCATTGATGGTCTCTGCCAGAGAATTTGAAGAGACCTCTGTGTGATTGCCAGAGGATATGAAGAGTCTCTAAGCTTCGTCCAGTGAAGCAAGATGATTCTTAGGGGGATTGACATATGGATGAGCGTTGAAGTATGTAACTGAAACAGGGAAGGTGAGCTCAACTGTCACAGAGAAGACGAAGAGTCTCAAACTACCAGAGAGGCTGAGGAATCTCAGTATAACATACAGTGATGCTGAACGAGTGGTAAATGAACAGAGAAGCTGAAGAGTCACGATGATGATCAGACAGAGCACTCAAGTTGTGGAGGAATTTGGCGCGGAGTGAGCATGCAGAGGGATTGCGAATATTGCATGCACAAAGACAACATAGACTCTAAGAGTGCAAAACAAAGAAGAGAGAAGGGTTGTCGCTGTGCAGGAGAATTGAGGTGTGTACAAGGAGGCAGAACGCAGGAGAAGAAATGCACAGTCGAGGAATGGTGCATTGAAGGGATATGGCGCATAGAGCATAAAAGGCAGAAGAAAAGAAAGTGCTAGAGGTGTGCAGAAGACATTGATGCAGACAAGGCAGAGCAGTGTAACAGGATAACGATAGGGCTGGTAAGCCATTGAATAATTTTATATCGCTGTAATAAGTTTTAGTAACAAATAATTTATAATTCAAGGTGGTTGGGAGGTGCTAAGGAGGACTGGTGTCCTCAAAGTTTCAAGTGGGTGCTTGAACACAGGGAGTTGTTGCTTCCTTGTAGTTGGTTCTAGAGAAACCAGGGGGTTGGTGCTTCCTTCTAGTGGGTGCTAGAGAAAACAGAGAGTTGGTGCTCTCAACAAGTTGCAGCTTGCAAAAATAGAGGTTGTAGCCTCACAATGAGTTGGTGCTCATATGTATGATAATGTAAAGAATGCAGATAATACTTATCTTATAAAGAAAAAAGAGGTTTTTCCCTGTATGGGTTTCCTCGGGAATTATCTGTCTCTATTTTTCTCATATATGTGACTGATGTTGAATGTGCCTTTGTTTATTTCCCATTATTGTGATCATCATTGAGTGCCCTCTAAATATTTTAAAAGAAGCATAACTGTTTAAGCACGGTAACAACTGATTCACCCCCCCCTCTCAGTTGTCCAACAATTGGTATTAGAGCTGACCCCTTTTTATCTAAGGGTAGATCCTAGAGATTAAACATGTCAAGCCATGAAGGAAATTCAACCAATAGGGCCCCTCTGTTCAATGGAACAAACTTTTCCTTCTGGAAAGTTAGAATGAGAACCTACATAATGGCTTTAGGTGAAGATGTCTGGGATGTGGTAGATACTGGTTATGTAAAGCCAGTTGTGCTAGCTAATAAGGATGACAAACTAGAATTTATCTTCAACGCTAAGGCTATGAATTCTATCTTGAGTGGGCTTGCAGAAGCAAAATTCGTAAAAGTTATGCACCTAGGAACTGCCAAAGAAATGTGGGACGAACTCATTAGCAGTTATGAGGGTAATGAGAAGGTAAATGATGCAAAGCTTCAAACCTACAGAATATAGTTTGAACAACTGAAGATGAAGGAAGATGAAACTGTTGGAAAATACTTTCCGAGAGTAGAAGAAATGGTAAATGCAATGAAGGCACTTGGTGAAACAATTGGGGAATCTTCTTTAGTTCAAAAAATATTGAGATCTCTCCCAGATAGGTTCAACCCGAAGGTCTCTGCTATAGAAGAACTTAATGATCTAAAAA
>ML776772.1:1936149-1949803 GCA_009831015.1 Picea engelmannii
AATAATCAACAGTCAATAAGTAGGCAACACTGCAAAAATAAGTTTGACTTATTGAATAATGAGGTTGAATGCTACACTTGTCATAACTTTGGACATAAATCTATTGACTGTCGGTTAAGGAACTATGAACCAGATTCGAAATCCCCTTCTGAAAATGTCAAGTTTTGGAAGAAGAAGGGAAGTAACAAGTGTGGATTAGTATTGTCTGCTCAAAGAAAAACGAACCCTTGGTATATAGACAGTGGATTCTCCAAACACATGACGGGAGACAAAGGCAAGCTTCTATCTCTAAGTCAAAGCAAATCAGGAAGTGTAACCTTTGGAAATGATGCTCCAGGGAAAATACAAGGCAAAGGGATGGTGAGCTTAAGTAATGGAAAAGGAAAAGCCCAAGATGTTCTACTTGTGGATGGGCTAAAACATAATATGCTAAGTGTAATTCAAATGTGTGACAGAGGATGCAAGGTGTTGTTCACGTCCAAGGACTGCAAGATAAAGTCTGTAAACTCAGGACAAGTGGTGGCCAAAGGCATAAGGACAAAAAATAATGTATATGTGATGAAAGAAAATAGAGAAGAATGTCATCTAAGAAAACATGATGAAAGCTGGTTATGGCATAGGAGACTTGGACATCTAAACTTTGACCACTTAATCAAACTCAAAAACCTCGAGGCAGTAAAATATCTTCCGAGAATATCAAAGCCCCAAGATTCAATGTGTAAACCCTCTCAAGTAGGGAAGCAAAACAAGACTCAGTTTAAGTCCAAGAGCTTTACTTCAATAGAGAAACCACTCCAACCAGCTCAAATGGATTTATGTGGACCATCAGGACAGGAAGGCACATGAAAAGAAAACTACTTCATGCTGATTATCGATGATTACTCCAGACTTACTTGGGTTGCCTTTCTTAAAGAAAAAACTGAAGCATTTGAGAAGTTTAAAATATTTAAGGCTTTAACTGAGACTCAAACAGGGAAGAGGTTAAAGGCAGTAAGATCAGACGGGGGAGGAGATTTTATGTCAAGATACTTCAAGGAATTCTATGATGAGCATGGGATAAAGAGAGAATACAAAATCCCAAGAACTCCACAACAAAATGGAGTAGTT
The DNA here is from genome assembly GCA_009831015.1 of Picea engelmannii. Taxonomy (NCBI): domain Eukaryota; kingdom Viridiplantae; phylum Streptophyta; class Pinopsida; order Pinales; family Pinaceae; genus Picea; species Picea engelmannii. The sequence continues at coordinate 1,937,257 of ML776772.1, forward strand.
GAGAGGCAAAACAGAACAGTGCAGGAAATGGCCAGGTCAATGATGAATGGGAAGAACATTGGTCAAACCTACTGGGTAGAATAAATACACACAACAGTCCATGTTCTTAACAAATCCCACCTCAGACCACAAAGTGACAAGACACCTTATGGATTATGGTTTGGAAGACCTGCCTTAATCAAACACTTCAGAGTCTTTGGGAGTAAATGCTACATAAAGAATAATGATGAGAACCTCGAAAAATATGATGACAGGGCGGATGAAGGTATTTTTTTAGGGTATGCTACAAACAATAAAGAATACAGATGCTATAATAAGAGGCTGCATAAAATGGTTGACTGTATTGATGTAAAAATTGATGAAGGAATCCCAGCAAGAGAGGTGTATAGTGATGAGTCTTCTACAGAAGACAAAGCTAAAGATGAAGATGAACAGGTCGAGAATCAAAAAATGAAGACTCTGAATCAGATGAAGACTCATACACTCAGACATACTCAAATCAACAGTAAACTACAAATTCCTCCTCCATAATCATTCAAAAGAATCATCCTGCAAGTCAGATAATTGGGGAAAAATACAAAGGTGTACAAACTAGAAGAAAGCTAATAAAAAACACCGAACAATTTCATACAACCTTCATATCCATGATGGAACCCAAGAATTTTATTGAAGCCAACAAAGATGACCACTGGGTTAAAGAAATGAATGAAGAACTTGATCAGATTGAGAAAAACAATACATGGGAGATGGTTCAAAGACCTGAAGGTAAAAACGTCATTGGCTCCAAATGGATCTTTAAGAATAAGTTGAATGAGCAAGGACAAGTTATCAGGAACAAAGCGAGGTTAGTCTGTAAAGGCTATGCTTAGATAGAAGGACTGGATTTTGATGAAACATTTGCGCCCGTAGCAAGATTAGAAGCTATCAGAATGTTTCTTTCCTATGCTTGTCATAAAAGGTTCAAAGTCTACCAAATGGATGTCAAGTCAGCCTTTCTCAATGGAGATTTAAGTGAAGAAGTCTATATGGAACAACTGGAGTGTTTCAAATTGTCTGATAACCCTGACTTAGCATGCAAGCTGAAGAAAGATTTATATGGTTTAAAACAAGCCCCTCGAGCCTGGTATCATTGACTGGATACGTATCTCAAAGACAAAGGCTTCAAGAGAGGAACAACTGACAACAATCTGTATATTAAAACATAGGATAATGATTTGCTCATTGTACTAGTCTATGTAGATGACATCATCTTTGGATGTAATAAGGATTCATTGGTACAATGGTTTGCTTCTACCATGGAGTCTGAATTTGAAATGTCTATGATAGGAGAACTGCCATTTTTTCTTGGTCTACAAATTACTCAGAGGCCCGAAGGGATGTTCATTTCTCAAGAAAAATATCTAAGAGAAATGCTGAAAAGGTTTGAAATGGAAGATTCTAAACTTGTGGCTACACCTATGGTAACTGGATGTAAATTAAGCAAGGATGATGATTCACCTGATGTTGATCAAAGCTCATATCAATCAATGATAGGAAGCCTGTTGTACATCACAACATCTCACCCAGACATAATGCATGCTGTAGGAATGGTAGGACGATATTAGGCTACACCCAAACAGAGTCATTTGAAAGTTGTCAAAAGGATATTCAGGTATTTAAAAGAAACAATGACTTATGGTCTGTGGTATCTCATAAATCAAAATTTTCAGTTAATTGCTTACTCAGATGCAGATTGGGCAAACTGTGTCGATGAGAGAAAAATCACCAGTGGAGGAGCATTCTTCTTGGGTGATTCTTTAGTATCATGGCTTAGTAAAAAGCAAGGGTCCATTTCTTTATCAACCACAAAGGCATAGTACATTGCTGCTGCTACCTGTTGCACTCAGGTATTATGGATGATTCAGACACTTGCAAACTTAGAGGTAAAATACACTGCACCGATCCCAATTCATTGTGATAACACTAGTGCCATCAGTGTGTCTAAAAATACCGTCTTCCACTCCAAGACCAAGCATATTCCCATAAAATATCATTTTTTGAGAGAGAAGGTCACCAATTAGATTGTTCAGGTCCATTACATTCCCACTACAGAACAAATTGCATACATCTTTACTAAACCCCTAGCCAAGACACCTTTTGAATATCTTAGACAGAAGTTGGGTGTCATTTCGTCTCACACCTAAAAGAGTCCATCTTGTTAGGAGGAGTTTTGTATTTTTTGAATATCTAATGCCTCCTAAAATTACTACAACAGCTTAGGGGGAGCATGTCTCTTCTTTGACATTGATGTCAAAGGGGGAGAAAAGAATTCGGGTGCCTTAGTTTCCATCAATGACAAAGGGGGAGATTGTTGGAATGTTTTACAGGAAGCGTATGCTTGTCATTGATGGAAAGTACAATAGTGATGATGGCTTGAGTATAACAACGATGATCAGCAGCACAGTGATAATCAGGGAAGAGCAACAACCATGATCATTGGATCAAGGAGAACCTGCACGTTATTTAAAGTGCAAGGAGTAGCGGGCTCACAAAATCTCGAAAGAAGGAGGACTGTCCATCTTCAGGCAGGACATGTGGGGAAAGATTGTCATTTCGCTGACTGGAGAGTCAAAGGAATGGGGTTCCCTAACCTCTCGAAATCGCGATATGAGAAATCATGACTTAATCTGAGTTGTCAGATCAAGGTTTGATCTGGACCGTTGATCCCAGTCCATTTCGGAGTTTCACGGATCGAGAGTTGGAGATGTCAAAGAATATTAACCACAGGAATCTCGAAATCGCGATATGAGAAATCACGACTTAATCTAAGCCGTCAGATCAAGGTTTGATCTGGACCGTTGATCCCAGTCCATTTTTGAGTTTCGGAAATCAGGAGATGGAGAAGTCAGAGACTCTCAACATTAGGAGTCCCGAAGTGCCGAAATGAGAAATCGTGAAACAAGACACATCAACAAACCACGTTAGCTAAGAACACGTGGCACAACCAGGCAATGACAAGTGTCAAGCTGATTCAACATTTCAGGCACATGTAAGTCACGAATCAGAGTGACACATGGTAGTTATTCGACACGTGTCAATCCACGTGTGACGTCAACAAGTTTACATCACTTCAGAGTTTCAGAAATCGGGAGATGGAGATGTCAAAGAACTCCTACCATAGGAGTCCTGAAGTCGCGAACCCTGAAATCACGATATACGAAATCATGAAGACATCAGGACCGTCGAATCACTTAGAGTGTGGACCGTTGATCCTACTCCATTTCAAAGCTTCGGATATCGGGACATGGAGCATCAAGAGACTCTACCATGGGAGTGTCGAAATCCCGAAATGCCGAAATGTGAAACATGTTTTGGCTCAATCTATGGTCGCAGCCATTGGTCACATCAATGGAAGATGAAGGAAGGAGCTATTTCAGATAAGCTCCATTTTGAAGTTTCGGGGATCATGACATGGAGCGTAATGAAATCATTACCACGGGGATCCTGAAATGCCGAAGTGCGAAATGGCAAAGTAAACGCAAGTTTCTATGAATTCAATCCATCGGTGCAAGTGACGTTGAACAAGATCGCAGGGCTACTTTTGCGCCTCGTAGTGTAACTGCTAGAAACCATTGATGGTCTCTGCCAGAGAATTTGAAGAGACCTCTGTGTGATCACCAGAGGAGATGAAGAGTCTCTAAGCTTCGTCCAGTGAAGCAAGATGATTCTTAGGGGGATTGACAGATGAATGAATGTTGAAGTCTATAACTGAAACAAAGAAGGTGAGCTTGACTGTCACAGAGAAGATGAAGAGTCTCAAACTTCCAGAGAGGCTGAGGAATCTCAGTATAACATACAGTGATGTTGAATGAGTGGTAAACGACCAGAGAAGCTGAAGAGTCATGATGATGATCGGACAGAGCACTCAAGTTGTGGAGGAATGTGGCGTAGAGTGAGAACGTAGAGGCACTGCGAATATTACATGCACAAAGACAACAGAGACTATAAGAATGAAAAACAAAGAAGAGAGAAGGGTTGTTGCTGTGCAAGAGAATTGAGGTGTGTACAAGGAGGCAGAACTCAGGAGCAGAAATGCACAGTCGAGGAATGGTGCATTAAAGGGATATGGCACATAGAGTATAAAAGGCAGAAGAACAGAAAGTGCTAGAGGTGTGCAGAAGACACTGATGCAGACAAGGCAGAGCAGTGTAACAGAACAACGACAGGGCTGCTAAGCCATTGAATAATTTATATCACTGTAATAAATTTTAGTAACAAAGAATTTATAATTCAGAGTGGTTGGGAGGTGCTAGGGAGGACTGGTGTCCTCAAAGATTCAAGTGGGTGCTTGAACACAGGGAGTTGGTGCTTCCTTCTAGTTGGTGCTAGAGAAACCAGGGGGTTGGTGTTTCCTTCTAGTGGGTGCTAGAGAAAACAGAGAGTTGGTGTTCTCAACAAGTTGCAGCTTGAAAAAACAGAGGTTGTAGCCTCACAATGAGTTGGTGCTCATATGTATGATAATGTAAAGAATGTAGATAATACTTATCTTATAAAGAAAAAAAAGGTTTTTACCCTGTATGGGTTTCCTCGAGAATTATCTGTATCTATTTTTCTCATATATGTGACTGATGCTGAATGTGCCTTTGTTTATTTCCCATTATTGTGATCATCATTGAGTGCCCTGTAAATATTTTAAGAGAAGCATAATTGTTTAAGCACGGTAACAACTGATTCACCCCCCCTCTCAGTTGTCCAACAAGTATGATAGTCATAACTTCAACATATCAAAATACAACCTATATGTTCATAAGATCATAACATATAGAGGCATATTAAATTTACAAACACGAGGTCCATTGTTCCTCTGAATGTTCTATATCTGAAATCCCTCTAGATATACGATTGTTATTTATACAAAAGATCCCTTTTCCTTTAAAACTTCAAAGGTGCTGCAACTTGTAATTTAAAGATAGCTGGGGATTTTCTAAGGTAAGGCGCACTAGGACAATAAAAAACATTCCCAACACTTCAAAAAAACTTTCACTGTAACTGGTATTGCAATTGGTGCTAGCACTGCAATTGGCACTGCAAATGTAGCTAATACTGCAACTACAACTTAGTGTTTTATGATGTAACCTTATTTTCTCAAACTTCAATTTTTATAATTCTGATCTAGGGACTAGATGCACCCTCCTAGGGTGAGTTCCTAGGTGTGGATACTTTCTTCAATTTCCTCCTCAAACAAGGAAAACATCACACTTAGGGTTTATGAAAAAACCCTAATTCTACAACAATTGCAATACTTAAAATTGGATTGTGAGTTGGTCTCTTTCAGGCTTGCTCTAATACCATGTTGATGTTTTACTTATACAACTAATAGTTATGGTAATTCTTTATTATTAAAATCATTTAGGACATTAGATGCATAAATAAGATCACTGAAAGAGAGGCAATCACAGAAACAATAGAGACACACAAATTATCCTGGGAAACCCTCACGGGGGAGAAAACCCAGCAAAAACTTCCTTAATATAAATAGACCAAAGACCGAACAAAATATCCTCCTCTAATCCTTCACTAGGAAGAGTAGTGCACCACTTAACCAATAAATACCAAGACACAGACCAAGAACCCTCCTTTAAGTCACACTTAGCTGCAGTAGAAGTTCCTCCAAGACTTGCACACTTCTTCATCGCTACAGAGCTAGTGCGGTGAGAGTGTGTAAATGAGACACAATCCTCACATATAAGTACAAGTTGTGAGGTGGTGCTAGGGTTGTGACTCTTCACTTGGTGGAGCCATCTTATCCTAGAAGTGGCTAAAACCACTTTACAATTACTAGGGGCTGACTTTACAAATACCACCATACAAATACATGTTGACCAATCCACAAAAGGGGATTTGATCTTATACAAGACCCGACTTGATCAATCCACACAAGGGGATTTGATATATACAATAATGACTCAAATACAAGTAGAATATTCTTTGAAGTTACAATAATTCAACAATAGGAACCTAAAGGTATCGTGTTCAAATATTCCCTGGTGCTCAGTCCATTCATGTCCATTGGACATGCCTCAACCATCTCATTAATTTTTATTTTAGCTCCAGTATCCAACTGCACCAACCAATATTTTCCAAGCTTGCTTCTTGATGAATGCAATCTTTCCACCATCTTAGTATCTAGATAACTATGACTAGCTCCCGAATCAATTAAAATAACAATGCTTTGGTTGTTGATATCACCTTCCACTTCAATCATATGTGACTGAAACTCAACTTGCTTGTTGTTCATGGCTGCATAGAATCTAGGTACATTTCTGCCCATGTCCTCCACTGTATCAACTTGTTGTACATTGTGAACAATCCTCATTTTTTCATCTCTGTGAAGGAAATCTTTGTACATATGGTCTTCCCCATAACCCCAAATTGAATAGGTGGTTGCCTTGGTATTTGTCTCACTGTCTCAGTCATTCTAGGTTCTCTAGAAGTTGTATGTCCCTAAGGATAATTTTTGAAGAATGGTGGATTAGTCCCCTTCTTCCTCCATTCCATCTTGTTTTCCTTCTTGTCTTCCCAAGATTTTTGGAAAGTTGGCCTTCCTTTATGTTGATAATAAATGAATTTATCTCACCTTATGGTCTCCTCCAATGTTTTTGGATCATCATATTGTATCTTGTTACTGATAAATGATGGAAGTCCACTCAAATACCTATGAATCTTAACTGGGTCATCCTTGATGAAAGAAACACACTTTAACAACTCTAAAAACCTTCTTTCATTTTCATCTATGGTCATACTCCCAAGCTTGAGTTCAAAGAACTCCTTCATTTTCTTGACATAATATCTCTTAGTCAAGTATTTCTTTTGAAAATACCTCTTGAATTCCCTCCAAGTAACATTTTTCTCATCAATGAGTTGCACCTGCAAAAAATGGTCCCACCACATGGATGCCTTTCGCTTGAGCTGATAGATGGAAAATTTTCCTTTTGCATGTGAAGAGTAAATATGCAATTGAAAATACTTTATCATGCCTAGCAACCATGTCTCTGCATCCTCATCCTTCTTGTGCTCACCATCAAATGTAGGAGGCTTAATTTTGTTCATTTCTCCTTGTAGCTCATCCAGCCTAGACCTCCTCTTATGTTTTCTGATGGGGGATTAACTTGAATTAGTGTGTACTCTCCTAGTGGAACTCCTTGGGGACTTATGGTGATGTCTTCCAACGCTTTTTTTTGTTCTCTCTCATCATGAGACCCGTGACTTCCTTATTTGCTTGAGTCATTCTCCTTATACATATTCTTTATATTATGTCCAAGCTCTGCATTAAATTTATGTTGAATCCCTCCTGCTTCTCCTTGGATTTCATAATCCTCTCATTATCAAATTTATAACTTTGGACATCCTTTTTCAAACTTTTAATGGTCTCTACCAAGTTCATGATTTCTTCCTTTCCTTATCCATGTCCATTTGAATTTGTACCTTCATTACCTATATTGACATAAATCCCTCTCATCTCATCTTCATGGCTGTAAGCCCCCTGTGTATCTTCCATGATTCTGAACTGTATGCTAATCCTGTTATGATATAATTGTTGTTAAATCTTCAAAACGTGCATCCAACAAAACTTGTTAGGCTAAATAATTTAACAAATTCATGAAATTATGTACAATTCTAGTTCAATAATGCATCCAAATTATTTCTTCCGATTTCTTGAAAAATTGACTACCCAAATCAATTTTCTGGGTGAATATTTATATTCTCTGTCTAAGACCTTTCCAATGCTTCCTTCCATGCTTAATTCTGAGTCTTGAGCAAAAAGTTATGGTTATTTGAAAATTGCCCATTCATTCTTCTATTTACACTTCAACTTGGTGCAAATCTACGCTGTAATTATGCATTTTTTCACCTACTCCATTGGATGTTTGGTAGGATCTCAATTGGGTTTCTTCATATACATATTTTGGACAGTCTGTCCAATTTTCACCTTTTTTCTGGGTTCTGGGCTGCTAGTTACAACCTGCTAAAGTTCTAGGCCAATTGGTGTTTTTGGTCTTGAATACTACAGGTACCTTCTGTGCAATTCTAAACATTTTTAACATACCCATAATTTTAATTCAGCTCCATGAATATGTTCTATGGTTCATTATATTTCCATATACTGCTCCTATGCCTCAATTTGATTTTGGAGCAGAAAGTTACGACCCTCCAAAGTTAACTGGGTCTTAAAATTTACCCTCCACTGTTTGCCCTGTAACTTCCACATAAAATATTTGTTTGACGAACGATTTACACCATTAGAAATATATCTCCGAGATATTTCATTTGAGATACAAAGACAAAGTGTACCTTGATACTCTGTTCTCGTGGTTTTTGAGTAGCTAAAAACGCTATTTACGGCCTAAAAAATGCACTGCAAAAAGATGATGCATGCTTTGCTCACCTATAACTAGTGTGGACCACTTCTCTATTGCGTCAATATCTGGTGTGCACTAATTTTGTGTCACACACCAATATCTACCGCACACAATTTTGGTTCATGCACTAATACCTATTGCACACAATTTGTGTTTGGCATGCTAATATTTCGCGTGCATTCCACTCTATGCACTGCACCATGTCAATGTTTAGTGTGCTCCCATCGTGCACCAATACTCCGTGCACACCATTAATTAAACTGTCCCACAACGTGAATATTCAACATGCATGCACTACATACCAACATTGCACAAACACCAACAAATTCCCTTTGTGCTCTGCCAATACTCAGTATGCGCACCAATATTATTCTTGCGCCCTCCAATCTGCACCACGCAGTGCTAACATTTACTACGCATACCGTGCACCATAATTTTTATGCGCTTCACCCACTTGCGTCGCACAATGCCAAATTTTAGTGCGCACAACTGCACACCATTCTTTTTCTTAGCATCACCAGCTTGCACCGCAAAACACCAAATTTTAGTGCGCACGCTGACACACCCTTATTTTTCTGCGCATCCTAGCTTGCACCGTGCAACACAAAATTTTAGTGCACACACCTGCACACCCTTAATTTTCCACGCATTGTAGCTTGCACTCTGCAACGCCAAATTTTAGTGCGCACACCCGCACACACTTGCACACCCTCATTTTTCTACGCATCACTAGCTTGCACCCCACAACACCAAATTTTAGCGTGCAAACCTACACACCCTTATTTCCATACATCATATGCTTTGCACCGTGCAGAGCCAAATTTTAGCGCGCACACCTTTGCATCCTTAATTTCCATACATCACATACTTTTCACCGCGTAGCACCAAATTTTAGCACGCACACCTGCACACCCTTATTCTCTGTGCATCAATTCTTCGTGAATTCCGTTGTAGAAATTTTGGCTTTTGCCCAATTTTTCACCCACTTTCTACCATGGAAATTCTGCAACCATGAAATTTTTTCAATTTCACTTTGATTACACAAATTCAACCTGTGCAACAACAAATCGCTATTGGTTGACATTCCTGGCACACATTTTTCCCAAACTCATTCACGAATTGATAATTTAAATCAACTAATCTCACTCAATCTGTCATGGCTTCACTGTAACTTCTAATTTGACCAATTCCAGGTCTGAATTTGCTAGGACACATATTAAAATTAAGAATATTTAATCACTCCGCCAAATTTCCCAAATTCCCCATGAATTTAAAAACAAAAATTGGGGCTTTTGCCCATTTCCACTCAATTGCTTCTGATTTCGCCACAGATGCACTGTAACTTGAAATTCGGCCACTCCGAAATCAATTTTATGTGGAATTTCACTTCATATTATGCTAACTCAACCCATCTAGGCTCAATGTTGAAAACTGGAGTTTTGATACCACATTGTAGTATCCCCAACAACCAACTAGGGTATGCCAACCAAAAATTCAAACTTTGATACCACATTAAAACATACAAATACTCTAAAAATACACAGATAAAATAATAATAAAAATACACATGCAACACACATAGGAAAACCCATAAAAATAAACACATAAATAATAATGCAACACATAATTTAACACACAATTGACACTTATCTTAATAAAAATATCACCAACGACATGCAGACCTTCCACGCTCCTCCCAACCTTAGACCACACTTCTCAAACTCTCAGCAGCAGGTCACGCCCGAGCTAGGACTAAACTCCACTCGGGTAAAGGAATTCCCAACCAGGATGATGTATCTCAGACAACAAGAAAAAACTCTGTCACATGTGCCAACTCGAACTAACAACCTACAGTCCCTCATTCCCCACATGTCTATCCCACCCTAGGAAGTGTGCCCCTTCTCTGTTCAACAGTCCCTCGACTGCCCCACTTCCTTTCCCGGGCTTCAACAACAAGCTATACATGAAGTCTCAGAGTCTTGTAGTTGCAGTTTGGCACCTTTAGGAAATCAATTCCCAACAATTCTCTCACCTAGAGAGAATTGCTAACGAGCTTGACAACCTGCTTCTTCAATATCCCACGGGCCTGACAACCTAATTCTTCAATCCATGTCCTAAGCTAACCAGGTACAGGTAAATGTATGGATATAGCTACAATGACAATAACAGGAAGTTACGAAGGACAACTGAATGAGTGTGTGAATGATGGTAAAATGATGGAAAATGAACTAAGTCCAAACTATATGTATGCATGTTCCCAACTTGACACTTGTTATGTTGAAAACTACCTTGGCCCACTTGTCCCCATCCTTAGGATAAAATTATTTATCCATAATTTATACTTTAAGTAATATTAATATAATATTCCTTTTGGCTTAAGCTCCCAAGCTTAGTCCCTTATCCTTAAATTTTAGCCCCCTTTTCCCTAACTAGTGGAGTTTAGTACCCCTTACTCTTTTACATGGTTGGTCTGTCGCAATGATATATTTTTCATTAATATTTGCTTGTGATTTAAATTTATAATACAAACATACTTTCTTTTTTGTATCCAGGTTCACCATCCTAAAAAACATGAACATATACACAAAGGCTCTCTGGCCTCAAGATCGTGCGCTCAAGTTGGTGCGCACACTATCCTAGAATGTACATACTTCTTCTTTTAAAGCTCAACACATATGCGTGCTATATTATTGAAGGCGCTTACAAAACTAATTCTAAGACTTGATACAAACAACTCACCATCTTATATATGTATGTGCATTTATATTTACATTTACAGTTGGGGTTTGACCTAGGGGTATTACATTTTGGTCTTGGTTCAATCCATTGACATTTTGAAATGGAATGGTCCTCTGTACATGCCCAAAACAACTATTTAGGTGTTGGGAATCCCAAGATAACATCTTTAATTAACCAAAGTATACCAAATCAAGCACGATCATTGAGGTTGATCTAGTGGGAGGAGAATGTCTAGCTAAAAAACCCACCAAGGACTAAACAAGGTTAAAGTATGGCTTAGGAAATAAAACAAAGTAGTCCTTGCTAAAGTAATAGAAATCAAATGCATAAAACACATTTACATGTTTAGCCCAAGGAAATAGGGAAAACAAAGGTGGAATTATCAATGCCAGAATAATGTAGAAGACACATTGCCATTGGAATTAACATTGCTTTAAGTGTATAGATGCAAAATCTACGTATTATAGAAAGGAAGAAAATAAAATTTTAAATATTTGTTGAAAAATAATCAATGCCTCTATCACTACTCATATGAACAACACTTTTGTGTGAAAACTCAAGCCTAGATACCATTTGTGTGTGTATTTCTTTTCATGGAAAAATTCATCAAGGAAACCTTCTAAACACTTTCTCACATTTTGTGAATGAGACTCTAGGTAAATTCCATTAGTGGGAAACATGTACGTTTAACTTCAAGGGACCTAAGTGGATAAGACACTTGAGGTAAACACCATTGGTGGGAAACATGTATGCCTAACTTCGAGGGACTTAAGTGGATAAGACCTTCCTTGGTCAATATAGCTTCGACATAGCAAGTCAAACCACTTGAGCTAATACTCATGGATTTGATATGTATATATCTTAATATTTTTATTTCAAGATGAAATGGTGACATTGCATTTAACACGTGTTAAGGGACACAATATAGAAAAAGGGGCGCTACTAATGTACTCAAATGACTAGTAGCCTAGAAAGACAACCCAATGGCTCTTTGGATATATCACCAACAATTAAAATCAACAATAGGCTGTATGTATCAATCAAAGTGTCATGCAACAAACCAAAAGAGGCCATAAACCCTTTAACACAAGTTCTTTAAATCTATGGACAATTCAAATCCACCATATAAATAGTAACATAAACAACAAAAAATGCTATCTAAAAAATATAAAGTTTGCAACTACAGCCCACATCTCAGTTATGTTAAGTATACCTACTTGATCACTCACGTCTTGTTTGGACAAACCATTGACCATTCCCTTTAACTATCTGTAAATGTGCATACAAGAAAAGTTGACAAAACTAGACAACTGATTCTTCACTAGTTGGATGAGGTGTTCTATTCCAATGTTGAGATTCCAACTTTATGCATTAACCCAACCCCCCACTAGCTTAGAGTCCCTGAATAT
>ML776772.1:1994370-2007687 GCA_009831015.1 Picea engelmannii
CATCACATAACTCCTCACGGTTTGAGAGTTATGGCCTTACGAAGTTGGAGGACCCTCATATGTCATCTAGAAGCCCCAAAAGGTCAAAGTAGTCAAAGTGGTTTAAGAGATTTTTAAAGGTAAATAATAAAGTGAAGTGATGAATGTATTATAATTCAAAGTGAATACAAAATAAATTATTTCAATAATAAATTTAAGGGAGAAATTAGAAGTGGACCCAACCCTAAAATAAGGAAAGTGGGCCAGGTGACCTAGAAGATGTTTTTAAGGAAGCTACTTGGAGAGTATAAGTAAGAGGCAAGGCTCTCTCATTTGAATTAAACTTGAGAATATTGAATATATATATGTTTCTGAGTTAACCAAGGATATCTAAACTGGAATTCTGAGTGAAAGTGAAGAAAAGAAGGCCGAAATACAAGGAAGGATAAATTCTTTTGATGGTGCTTTCTAAGGTTTGTTATTTACAGGTCATCTCACCATTTTTGCTATAATTTTTTTTCTATAATGATTCAGACCGTGAAATTACTATGAAAGTGAGAAAACATATCCAAGTATTTGTGAAAACAAATTCAGCTTGTGGGTCATTGTATTTTGGGAGTTAAACTCTGTGGAAAATAGGGTTTGTGGCTAGTCCTGAAACTAGTCAAAATCAGGTGTTTCGGGTAAAAATGTCATAAATTCTTCATAACTGATACCAATTTAGTGAGACCAAATGTGTTGGTTAGGGTACAGGCTTTAGTATTCCTTGTAACATTTTTAGATAATTTAATAAAAAATGTTGCGCAGGGCACGCTCTACAAGGCCACTCTCTAGAATAAGCCAGAATTCAACAAGGTATGCCATTTTTTCTATAACTCCTTTTCTGAGAGGTTCCAAGTAGTAAAACTTGAAATAATTGCATTAAAAACACTGAAGAACATTGTGTATCAGTTTCAAAATTTATACATTACAGGTTCAAAGTTATGATTACTTCAAGTTAGGGTTGTTGACTAATCCAAAACTAGGCATGTGAGACTAAAGAAAAGTTTGATGAAAATGCTAGTCTCTTGTTTTAAAAGTTAAGGAAGGTTTGTAGGAATGTGATCATATAAACTAGGTATATTACAGAGCTACAAATCAGATTTGGATGATGAAATTGATGAGGGCTTTTGGTTGTGGTACATGTTGAGTAGATGGTTGAGACAAGTAGTTGATGAGTTGGCGCACATACATGAGGTGTATAGTTGATGATGTTGGTACATATTGATGAGTCATAGTTGATGAGTAGTTGACACATGATTGGTACATACTTGGTACATGGTTGGGTGCACTTGTTTATGGTACAGGTTGGTGCATGGTTGATGCACTTGTTTATGGTACAAGTTGATGCATGGTTCAGATTTATTGGTATAGGTTTACAACAGTATATCTCACAATGATAGTGTGATAGTGGTTCCATCATTATACTTATACTTTAGGGTCACAGGACGGGGCAAGGACAGGTGGTTGTATCCACCTTCCGGTTGTAGCTAGAGAACATTGGGGGTTGTAGCCTCCTTCTGGTTGTAGCTAGAGAATTGGGGAGTTGGAGCTTCTCTCAGGTTGTAGCCTGAGAAACTAGGGGGTTGGAGCCTCCTTCCATTTGCAGCTAGAAAACAAAGGAAGTTGGTGCTTCCAATGAATGTAATTCTTCAAGAAATATAAGAAAAAACATTCCGTGGTTTTGATCTCCCGATTTGGGTTTCCACGTAAAACACTGGTGAGATGTGTATGTGTGTGATTGTTTATTTCTTACTGCTCATTATTGGATAATAATTCTACATTGATATAACATTTGAAGAAAAATGATTATAATTATGCTATTACTGATTCACCCCCCCTCTCAATAATCCAACAAATTCCTCATCATGCGTTTATGATCCCAAATCTCCCGAATGTCGGAGTTCCAGAGAGGGTCGCTCTCATTTAATTTATTATGTTTAAAAAATTATGACATGGGGAAGCGGGAGTTTCGTCTGGGACTTCGGCCCTTTTTACTTATTTGTTCTATTTTTCAAACATCCCAGAATCCCGCAGGGTCCACACTTATACATGGTTGCACATTGAACTATGGGATAGAAAATGGTGGATCGGTACCTTCAACCACTTTAACCATAACGTCTCAGTATACCAACTATCCCGAAGTCCCGAGGTCCTAGCACGTAGCTTCAAAATTCAACCCGATTGGAGCATACATTCTAACACCCTAAGCCTCCTGGAGTTTCGAATTACCGAACTCCCGAGATCCCTCTAGCCATTAGGTCAACCAACTATGCACCATGGGTGACATGTGGAAAAATATGGAGATGACACATGGACCAATCAACGGGTGACACATGTCAAGTTCCATTTGGCACATATGGTCTGTGAAAAGAATGAATGGGACAAAACGTGGCACACATAATATGGGTCGACGTCACTGTAGGTGACATCATCATTCCACGTCACTACGGGATGACAGTCTTCGAGAACATCCTTCTTCCCCTACCAACAAAATTACCCGGAGCTATGAAGTCCCGAACTCCCTCCAAGCAACCTTCTAATTTCCTTTATCCAATGGTCAAGATAGGTCCACATGGGTATTTAGATCTATGACCTTCGTCACTTCATGACTTCGGCGTTCGAGGTTTTTTTTATTTACTTTCCTTTTTACTTTGGAGTGGTCAATGCCGGACTGACCATGTCTATATCCAATGGTCAAAATAAAGTTCCCGACGTATCCTCGAATCGACGATCCTTGTCGCTTCGTGACTTCGACATTCGGGGATTTTGTGGTTTAGTCTCCTTTTTACTCCCGAAGTGCTCAACGCCAGAATGGCCATGGTCCAGATCCAATGGAAAGAGAGATCCCAAAGTTTCCTCGAATTGACAGTCCTCTTCTCTTCGTGACTTCGACATTCAAGGGTTTTGTTGTTTAGTTTCCTTTTTAATCCCGAAGTGGTCAGTGTCAGAATAACCACAATCCAAATCCAACGGTCAAAAGAGAGATACCAAAGCATCCACGAATCGACAGTCCTCGTCGCTTCGTGACTTTGACATTCGAGGGTTTTAAGTTGTGAGGTCCATCACCCAAAACTCTTTGGAGTCCCAAAGCTTCGAACTCCCAGAGGCATAGCTCCTTTTTGGTATGATCCAATGAACCAAACCTATCCTTGTAGCCAAATCAACGACTGTTGTGGCTTCTTCTATACTTTGCGGCTCTGCTTCCCTTCAACAAGGGATTTAAACCATGGTTTTCATAGGCTATGGCCTTGGTCTGCTTTCGACGAGCGTTATACCTTATGATCTTGCAAATACTTCAAATGAAGTGTAGGCACACTTCTTTCTCTTCTCCTGAAATTTATAACTTAGAGAGTTATTAAACTCTACACAACTTACATAGGCTCTGTGGAGCCTCGCACTACCTTTCTTGAGCTTAACAAACCCTTTTTCCAGGAGACCCAAAATAACTGGAATTATAGACATGCATACATGAAATTGTTCCTATGGTAAAAAAAATCACAGTTTATTTCCTTTAATTTGAGCCACTACAAGGGGATCAAGCATTTACGTGTACAAATCATGTTCAAACTATATAGTTCCTCACTTTATTAAATACACAATAACGAAAAATAAAGAAAAACAATCTAATAATCAAACAGGCATGCACATCCCTTAAACGTTCACAAGATATTCAACCTCAATTTACAGTTACAGTTTAATTTCACAGGTATGCGAATACTTATATAGAAACTAGATAGTGAAGCAACTGTTGAAAGAGGATCCCTTTTCCACCCAACTATAGGCACAACCACTCCTGGATGGATTTACTGCTGGCCACCCCCTAGCTAGATCATGATGCTTTGAGAGAGACTCCTTCTTCTGTTCAGCAACAGTCAGGGACAGAAGCCACTCTCCTCCTCCCATAAGAACTTGGCAGATTGGTTTTCTCTCCACCAAGCAAGGGGGTATGCAATGAGTGCTTCCTTAGTCACTCATATTCTCTGCAACCTTGTTTATCGGATTGGACTGAAAACACTGCCAAACACTTCATGTACCCAGAACAAATTCGTTTTTCGGTTCTCTTCCGAACCAGAGAGCTGCACCTACTTTCCCTCCTCAAAATATGGTCACCAGACCCATTCCCCTTGCATCCTCCTTCTCTGCCCATGAATTTCCCTTCTTTTCTTTCCTTCCTCAGCAAGATTTCATGGGTCCAAATCCCCATTTTTTGGCCAGGTTAGGAATTTTTCAGATGGATACTCTTCCCATCTCCTCATTGACTCTTAAGGAGGACTTCCCAACTACCATAATGATTGGTAATTTATTTTTCTAGGTCAGAGGACTGTTCTGGGTCTGAATAACTTAAATCCAGTAAAGTACTGGTTTGGTGTGGGTCATCTCAACCATTGGTGGTTCCCCTTATCATCTCTCTCATGCATCATGATCTACCTTGGAAAACCCCCTCAACAATTATGCGACACTCTCCATTTTTGTTTAGTAAAAAAAATACATATATTACCTTTTATAACAAAAAGGTTCATGAATTCCAACATCCACACATATTCAGTCTGCCCATAGTATTTTAGCAGGTTATATTTATATTTACAAGCTGGGGGAAACATGGGTATTACACATGGACAAACAAATGGATGAACATGCATAAGAAGTTCCCTTCTTTGATGATACAAATTACTCAGCATGGAGAATAAGAATGAAAGTTTATTTGAATTGAAAACGAGTAGATGTTTTGGATACAATTGTTACTGGACCAGTTCCTTCGAAAAATCAGTCAAAATTTGCAGCAAAGAAGAATAATGCAGTAGCATTCAAGACTATCTTAAAATGGCTCTCAGGTTTTGTCAAAGAAATAATAGGAAAATGTACATTCGCTAAGGACCTATGGCTGAAGCTAGAGAAGGCATATCAAGACTCAGTCATCAATGAAGGTAAAAACTCTCTTGGTTGAAATAGTTCTAAATGAAATGATGTTGAATATTTTCTTGCAAATGAAGAAGAAGATCTAGAAGTAGTTTGTTTGGAATCAACTAACAATTGTCTTGTAGATGAAGAAGAATATTTGTTAAATCTTAACGATAAAGTTGTAGATTCTCTAGAATAAGTTAGCAATGAAATAGGAGATGATTTAGATACTCTTGAGGATCTTGAGAGAATTACTAGAGAAGTCCTAGATAAATACCAAAGGCATTTCATGGAATTAAAACAAATGCTCAAGAAACAAGAAGGAAGTGAAACAACTAAGCAAATGACTCAATTAGAAGAAAAAGAAGAAGAGATCAATAGACTAAAGAATGAAATAATTAGTCAAGAAGAAGAAAAGAAGAAGGTAGATGATGAGCTTAGAAAAAGCTTTGAAGATCTTAAGTAAACAAAAGAAATCAATGTCAATTTGAAGACCCAACTTGAAGAATCCAAAATAATAGAATAACTATTGAGGATTCAAGTAAATGAAAAGGAAGAATCATGTCATAAGATGGACGCAGAAGCAATTGATCTCAGAAGGAAAGTAGAGAAGTAAAAAAGGTTCACGAACAAATCAACAATCTTGGATGAAATCCTGGATAGTCAAAGATCACCAAATGATAAATAAAGTCTTGGATACAACAAGGAAGTTGCACACTTTGAAGCTAGAACTTCTAAGAAGCATGAGGTAATTCCTTCATATTCAAAAGGTGGAAGCAAAGATGCAAGTCAAGTCCCTACACCTAAAATAAAATTCAGAAGAGAGACACCTTCAAGGTGGACACCAAAGAAAAGGTATGAAAACAATTTTCATGGTCATTGCTTGTCATGTAATGAATATGGTCACAAAGATTTGGAATATAGACATTATGCAAGGAAAAGTGTTGGAAGATTCAATAACATCTTAAGATGTTGGAGATGTAATCGAGTGGGACACATTGTTGCACATTGTCATACCATGATATATTATAGTTGCAGTGGGTTTGGCCACAAATCTCAGGATTATTGGAATTCAATTAGAAGAAAATCAATGCGGAGTGCTTCATATAATATGGAAGGAAGAGCACATGAAACTTGGAAGGAAGACAACATTGAAAAGATGGAAGCTCAGAGTACAAGTTCTGAGAAACCATGACACTTTCAAAAGTGGATGAAGAAGAATGAACACCAAGACATGAATGAAGACATAATTAATGAGGAAAGCCTTACATTTTTTGAGGCATATGCAGGATCCTGTGGGAACAATCGTGTATATACGTGGTCTGTCTGAAGAAAAGGCATGTACATACATGAGTTGTATGTGGTGAAGTCGTGTACATGAGGTAAATCCCTTAGAAAGAGGGGTGTACAAATGAGTTGCAACATGGTTTGATGGTACATCATAGTTTATGCAAGGTTTGGGATGATATTATTGAGGTTTTCATGTTTGTATGTGTGTATGATGAATATATGGTGATAATATATGGTTTAGCTTTGGAGGATATACTTGAGGTCTAGTTTGGATGCATGGTACTAACCCTAGTTTGTGGATTGAGGCATTTTTTTTTGAGGTACAATGCTGGTTATGTTATGTAATTTATCAGTGAGGTTATGACACCTTGATTTTGAAGTACATCATGGGTGATGTGATACTAGCTAGAGGCATATTCTTGATCTATTGAGGCATGTTCTTGGTACATGTTTAGAGGTGTTATTGTTCCATTATACTGGTTGTAGTGATTTTTTTTGAGGTAGATCTGTTGTATTCATGGCTAGTACATATTGATATATCTTGAGATGTATTTGGTTGATGATATTGGTATATGGTTAGTTTATGCTTGAAGATACATATTGGGACATATTGTTGGTTAAGGTTTTGATGATAATGTGATGTATTGTTGGAGGCCTACTTGTTAAATATCTTGACATTTGGTTGATTTACATGTTGGGTACATGAATGCGACACTTAGTTGATGAGTGGGCATTGTGATGATTGGTACATGTTGATGAGCGTTCTTGACAAAATATTTGTATACATGTATTGGAATATTGGTACATGTTGGTGGTTGTAGCACATCTTTGTGATATTGAAATCTACTTGAGGGTCATCTTTGTGATATAGTACATGGCATGATTGAGAGTGATGTGGTATATGATTGAGACACTTGTTATGGTGCATGTTAATTGAAGACTACTTGTTGAGATACATCTCATGGCATATGATGTATGTCATATGGGTGATGTGCATGGTTGGCACATGTTATGGTGATGTTGGTTCATATTGATAAATCATAGATTGATATATGGATGATACATTGCTGGTACACATATTGGATACATTGGCACATATAGTTGGTTGAGGCATATCATGAGTGATATGCCACTTGTTTGAGGAACATGGTTGGCACATGGTTGATACAAGATTAATGCATGATTGGTACTTACTTGGTACATTGTTAGAGTTACTTTCTAGTTGGCACATGGTTTATGGATGATGTGGCATATATGTATGAACATACTTTTAGAAGCACATCTTGATTGTGGAACATTTTGTTAGTAGTCTTGGTTGATGCACATCTTGATGATATTGTGCATATGTTTGAGATTTGTCTTGGTAATTGATCTTGGTGAATGGATCTGATTTGGTTGATGATATTGATGTGACATGTTGTGTTTTGCATAGTTGATGCACTTGTGCTGATACATGTTTGGTGCATAGTTGATGCACTAGTTGATTCACATAATTTTGGTGCATGGTTGATGCATTGGTTGATTGTACAAATTGATGGATCATTGTATGATGCATGGACAGGTCCAAGGATCGCCAGTGGAATAAAAAAACATGGAATTCTTGATGCAGTATTGTTGAGCAGTTGATCAATGTTCCAATAGAGAAACAACATTCACAGCAAAATAAAAATACAATGGTAGCATATTGATTCACAGTGATTACCCGACATCTTGCAGAGAAGACAAGGGGAGATATACCCACAAGGGGAGTTATTATTTTTCTTTGATTGATTACAGAGCTATGATTCCAGGAGGAGATATGATAGATAGAGGGATCATTGGCAACCATGCCATCAACATTGCATCAAAGATGATATTGTAGATTTTAACCTTGTACAATTATTTATTGCAAACATATTTTCAGTAAAACAACAAAAAAGATACAATGGAAAATACAAACATTACACAGAGATTTCCCCCCTGGAAACCCAAATCGGGAAAACCAACATATTCTATATTCATTCATAGTGATACATTGTTTACACTACAATATACATATAGGAGCCACAGGTATCCAAAACCCTAACCCAATGACCTGGATTAGTCAGCAACCCTAATTCCTTAATCGGAAATAGAAAACCATTGGCAAAAACCATGTGCCAAAAAACTACCCAACAATGGACACGAAAATTGAAGTGACACAAAAAACGAGGCAAAATAATATAACACATACCCAAAATTCTCCCACTTATTTTTTTCTTTGCATACATGGGGTTATAGGGTTACATAGTCAACAATCCAGGGTAGCATTGCCCATGGATCCTTTACACCAAGAGAACTTCTCACTGCTCACAAATTTTGTTAATGAATCTGCAAAATTCTTCAAAGTGTCCACCTTCATCAACAACACTTTCTTTTCTTCAACCATGTCTCTCACAAAGTGATATTGAATATTAATATGCTTTGTATTTGAATGATAAGTCGGGTTCTTCGCTAGAAAAATTGTACTATGACTGTCACAATATATCCTTACAACTTGTTGTACCAACCCAATAACTGAACACAATCTTTGTAACCATACTACTTCCTTACTTGCATTAGTGGCTGTGATGCATTCAACTTCTGTAGTTGAAAGTACCACTACAACCTGTCTTTTTCTCATCCAACTGATTGCTCCTCCAAATAGGTTAAACACATACTTGCTTGTAGATCTCCTACGATCCAGTTCTCCAACCTAGTCTGCATCGACACAACCATGTATGTCCAACACTCTGTCCAAACATGGTCTTCCTTGGTAGAAAAATCCATATCTAGAAGTGCCACACAAGTACGTGAAAACCCTTTTTACTGCTGTCTAATGCTCCTTCCCTGGTTTCGATATATACTTGCTCAAAATGAATGTGCAATGTTTGGTCTAGTACAAACCATTTCATACATCATACTGCCAACTGCTCTCGCATATGGAACACGAGACATGTCCTTATCCTATTCTTGTGTCTTGGGACACTAATCCACAGATAAATTTACACCAACATGAATAGGGACTGTTAGCACTCTGTAAATCTGTTCGGTTGATAGACAGACGACAGAGTTAACTATTTCAACCAACTTTGAGGCCCGAAACTATCCTTTCGGACTTGTAGAGGGCTCTCTCCGGAGACTCTGTCTCCACACGGGATATGGATTTAAAACTGTGGCTAGATTTAACACCTTGAGATAATGGGTTTTGGTTATATTGAAACAAGAAAGTAAGACTTGGGCTATGGAGTCGATTCGAGGAAGGCAATAGAAAAAAATGACTCGGTGACTAAACTTGAGAGGATAATCCTAAGCGAGCAACAATCTTCAGTGAAAAATCGTAATGTGTGGTGGGGAGAAAAACACAGGAAGTAACTTGGAGCACCGCTGCAGGAGAATTAGGAGTTAAATTTTTAGAAGAAAACATTTTGTCTAAGTGGTGTGAACAAGGGGCGCTACACAGAGAATCCACAGGTTCAAAAATTTGTTCCGAAGTAGGCAAAAAAAGATATGAATAAAGATGACAGGAAGCATGCACACAAAGGAAAGAGGCACAATACATTCGACTGCTACAATTAGAATCTTTTCATCAAATCTACAAGACATTTTCATTAAGTTTTGGTCGAACTCAAATTTCATACAATAGTTATTGTCTATACTAAATTTTCCAACCAACCTGGCTTACATAAAAAAAATCAAATATATAAATGAGGGCGCCGCTTGGGCTGCCCTACCTTTATAACTACTATCTCTATAGACTTGAGAACTGATTGTTCTGTGTTACAAAACTCTTTAGATGACGTTTTCCAAAAATAGATAAAAGGCACATCTGGCTACATCTTGATCATTGCAATCCGCCACAGGGATTTGGTCATCGATCAGGTACCCAGGTGGACATGTGTCTGTCATAGTCCCGATGTCTGCTGTAACGACTTTGTTTTTTTGCTGCTTGCTCATTTGTTGGGGGAAGTGTGTGCGACAAGTGGCTATAGACAGTTGTGACCACCGTTAAAATGGAAAATTTCTTAGGTGATGGTCTCCTTCAAATTTATCAAGATTTACCATCTGTTTGCGAATACAAGAACGAACTCAACTAATTTTGTTTCTTCTGCTTGCTGGCGAGAGCTACGTGGGATATCTCTTCGGTCGTTTCACATTCTCTGAAGTTTTTGGCATACCTTTCTTCCTCCATTCGCTGAGCTTCGTGCAACTATACAATTGTATCATGCGCCTCTCAGAGCTATCTCTTGAGCCACGTCACGTTCCCTTCGCAACCCTGTGCTGCTGATGCTTCTATGATCTTTGTTGCCAGATGTTGTCTTAGCTCCCTGTTTTATTGGTACAACTCGATGATGGCTAGCTTCACTTTCTTCAACTGTTGATATTTCTCTTGATCATTTGAGCCCACAACATCCATCCTCCTCGTTCTGCTCTCACTTCCTCAGCTGGCACTTTCCAAAGGTTCCAGGTAGATGATGCGCATAAGTAATTATTCAGTGATTGGTCATGCGCGGGACTCATCTGAGATTCGAGATTCCCCAACTCCTTGTTATTCCTTGGTGTGCCCCTTCTACGAGGTATTTGCTGTTGGGGAGACATGAATTCTACTGTCCCTCCTTTCTGCGTGGTTCCTTCCACTCCAAATTCTGCATGGTGTGATGTCGTCTTTCCCATTGGTAAAGGAAAAATCTCCCTTTTATCTTTGGGGATGCCTGTTGTGAGCGAGAATGAATCCAAATCACTCTGGGGATAAGATTTGGAGATCCTGCCACTATGGGTACCCTTCTTCATGTTTTGAGAGGTCACCATGGCGCAAACGGTATCTGTCTTGCATGCAGTATGTCGGGCGGATGCCCAAGATGGAGAATCTGATCGATGTTGGCCTACGAGAAAACTTACAGACAAAGCTTGAAACTGATTTTGCGAATAACATGGGTGCAAGAGCTCTGGGATTTATAAAAAAATGGGCGGAAGGAGGAATCATTCCAAGGAATAGTGAACTCATGGCGACTGGATGTTTCAAATAGAGTTGCAGATTTTCCATAACACATTGATGCATGTAGAGTACAAGCGATAAGGTTTGCAGGGCATATGTGATGCAAACACCATGATTTTTCATTCCTTCGGCCTCCATGATGAACTGATAATAGTTACAACACCTACCGACACAACCTCCATTAACTACTTGAATCGACCTGGGACACGTAGAGACCAAATTTGATAGGACCCCACTTTCTGGGAACGATATGCCAGTACCCTTTACGTACGTTTCAATTCTGACATCCTTTCCCGCTTCCAAGGGCCAAATGACCACTTGCTAGCTTCGACCCCTTCACTTCTACGTACCTGACTTCACGTGATTTGACACATGGGCTATAAATCGACCGAAAAACCATCTCTAACTGAAAGAAAAATGGCGGTGCTAACAAATGGCTCCAATGAGGATGTTATCCTCAGTACGAGGTAGTAAAGAACAGTAGACCAGGTGTGTGACCATTGGGCCTTAGTTTTGACTTTTCAACATTGCAATATGAAAAACATGACGCAACCTAAACCTATCGACACAGTTTCTAAAAGGACTCAACATAAGACTCAGGGCATTCACTTCGGGATTCAATCCTCTGTTGACCTATTGAATTGACACAAAAATAAAACGAATATTTACAATGATAAATTTCGTAAACGAAATTTATTTCATCAGATAATTTTGAGGAACCTGCCGTTTATAGGCCCCCAACCAACACATTCCCCATTTAGTTCCTCCAGAAAATAAGCATTATTTCCACGATGTGCACTGATTCTGACTGGACCCGTCCACAGGTTGTTTAACTTTTCGTGCTTTCCTTTGTCCTCATTTCTTGTGTCCCATCTCAACACTAGATCACCCAACCAAAAATATCCTGGCTTGGAATGCTTGTCAAAGGCTTTCTTCATCTTTTCCTGGTGGAGCTATGATCGATCGTACACTTGTTCCCCCATCTATTGTGTGTGAACTAATTGGTTTATTCTTCTCTACGCATCATTTGTCTTAGCCTCTTTCTCTTGCAATAGTTTTTTGATGGGTAACCCCAGTGTAGTAGGGAAAATTGTTTCTGCACCATATACAATCTAGAAAGGCGACGTTGAAATGGAATTCTTGGTGGTAACCCGATCTACCCACATTGCATAGATAATCTTTTTATGACAAGATTTCTTGTTATCCTGCAATAGCCTTTTGATGATCCTAGTTAGGATTTTATTTGAGGATTCTGCTAACCCATTTCATTGTGGGTAGTACATCGTAGAATGCCCCAGGGTTTTATTGTAGTCCTGAATTTTTTTTTCCATCCTCTTGGACTCAAATGTAGCCGCATTATCTGTTATGATCTTGGTGGGACACTCGAACCTCATCAACATGTTCGTCTCCAGGAAATGGATGATGACTGCGTTGGTAGCGTGTTTCATGGGGATTGCTTCTATCCATTTTGTGAAGTAGTTAGTGGCCATGGGTATCCATTTGTGCTGCACCGAGGATGGTGGATTTATTTACCCTATGAAATCCAGACCCCACTGCATGAAGGGTGCCTCGACTGAGATTGGATTTAGTGGCAGGGGCTGCAACTTTCTTCTCCCGTCGAAAATCTGACATTCATGGCAGCTAGAGACTTATTTGTACATGTCTGTGAATATTGTAGGCCAATAGTAACCTGATCTGAGGATTTTGTGAGTGGTGGTATTCCAGTAATGGTGTCCAACACAATCGCACTTGTGAAATTCTTCTGTGTCTCGCTTCGCGTCATTATCCAGCAAACAACTCAACAACATTCCCCCAGGATCTTTCCAGAGTTGTCCAAGATGTACAACTTTAATGGTTTAATCTTGAGAAATCTTGCCTTAGTCTTACTTATGTTCGGAGAGGCCTAGAGGTTCTTCAACACATAGATGATGTTAAGGTCCTAACCCGCACATAGGTAGATCAATGTATTCGGATGTAATAAAGGTCAATATTAATAAGACCTTTAAATAAAATAGAATAAGGCAGATGTAAGAAGACCTAATAGAAGCTTCCGCTTCTAGAAGGATCTTCCTCTAGATGATTCTCTTAATAGACATATTTAGTATAAATAAGGG
>ML776772.1:2018852-2038102 GCA_009831015.1 Picea engelmannii
TTCATATGCCAACTATAAATGTTTGGCGATATTTTTGTAAAAATATTCAAATTTATAAGGATTTTATATAGTTTTTATAACATTTTGGCAATTTTTAAGGTAAAATAATTTTATCCTATATAATTTGGGCGAATCATTTTTAAAATAGCAAATCTCATTTTTGGAAAAACCATGGAAAATTATCCCATGAGTGAAATTGAGCCCCTAAAATCATCCATGGAAAAAAGGCACATCTAGCTACATCATGATCGTTGTAATCCACCACTGGGATTTGGTCGTCGATCAAGTATCCGGGTGGACAGGTGTCTTTCAGAGTTTCGCTGTCTGCTGTAACAGCTTTGTTTTTCTATCACATGCTCATTTTCTGGGGGAAGTGTGTGCGGCAAGTGGTTGTAGACAGTTACGACCATTGTTAAAATGGAAAATGTCTTAGGTGATGGTCTCCATCAAAATTATCAATATTTGTCGTCTATTTGTGAATACATGAACGAACTTGGCTAATCTTGTTTCTTCTGCTCACTGGCGAGAGCTACGCAGGCTATCTCTTCGGGTGTTTCACATTCCATGGAGTGTTTGGCATACCTTTATTCCGCCAACCGCTGAGCTTTGCGCAACTATACAATCATATCCTGGCCTCTCCGAGCTGTCTCTTGAGACATGCCACATTCCCTTCGCGACCCTGTGCTGCTGATGCTTTTGTTATCTTTGTCGCCAGCTATTGTCTCAGCTCCCTGTTTTCTTGGTACAACTCGACAATGGCTAATGATATGGATTATTTTCGGCACGAAATAAGAGTGGAGATATAATAAAGAAATGTACATAGATATCACATATATACAATAATATAACATAAATATATCAGATATGCAACCATAAACACAAAGATACAATAATACACAATTTCTATTAATGAAAGAAATGTACAGAGACTGTAAAAATACAGAGTGAAAGACTCGTTAGAATGGTGGCAACTTATCTCTGAGAAGAGATGTGACTGCTACTTGCATTCACAAGAAGATGATTACAATGAGGCTCTGAAGACCTTTTTACAATAAAAAGGAATGCCAAAAACCCTGGACATCCAAAAACTTAACCGTAGGAGATGAAGCGCCAACATTCATGTGGGCCCCGTTTAGGTAAGTTAGTACATCAACTTCCCCGGGTCGTAACTTTTGCATATGATCTCCATTTTAGTCGTATGATAGCTTGTTGGAAAGGTATTTTTGAGGAGATTCATTTTGGAGGCACAATGATGCCTTTAGATATCATTGAGAACCTATATCTCAAAAAAATTTCATTTAGGCCCTCAAAATGGCCTCGGAAGTTAAAACCTGCTAAAAATAGTAAATTGCCAAAATTGCTAGAAAACTGTTTTGAGCCAGTCGAAAAAAGTGGGTGGCCACTGATATGCACCTGGATCAATCCTCCCTCCTTAGGAAGCAATGGTATCCATTGCGTTGAGTTCTCGGGGGAGAGGGAAAAGCATTTGCTGGATCTGCATCTGGGTGAGCTGCTTGTATTGCTGGAGACATCGTGCTGCTTAGTTTGTGGAAGTCTGTCATGAACTTGTTGAAGCCGAGGCTATTCAACAAGTCGAGATAAATGAGAAGAAGGTTTGTAGAAGGAATATTTGCGCTTTGCTGTAACCTTGTCGACCTGCTTCTATTGGATAGAAGGTGCAGGGGGCGAGGTTGTAGTGGTTACAATGTCCTTCTGCTCCCCTTTTGAACAGATTGTGAAGAAGCTGAGTTTTGCAGTATGAGATACTACCTTGCGACACTTTTTAGGTGGAACAATAGTTGGAACTACCTCCAGTATTCTATAGAGACGACCCCCCAAAGTAACAATGACACTATGGGGTCGAGACTCATAAACAACATGGCGTCTCCACATATATGGTTGGCCAAAGAGAACATCACAGACATCTAGTGGGGCAACATCACATAATATTTCATCCTTGAAGGGTTGGACGCTGTATGAAAATTGACACTGTTGGTTGACATGGAGATCTCGTCCTTGTCGAAGTCACCCGATGTTGTATGGCTGCGGGTGTGGTGTTGTCGACAATCCCAACTCTTTGACGACCTTTGCTGAGATGAATTTTTTCTGGCTTCCTCTATCAACAATAAAATGCAGTGAGGTCCCCTTCACCCACATCTATGAATGAAAAAGGAACTCCCCCTCTTCAAGGTCTGTTGGTTCTTCTGGTTAAATTGTTGCGGTAGTGACAATAGCAGTGGGGTCTGCGTCAATGATCTGTCCTTTACCAAAATTTTCAGAATCAGATTCTGAATCAGGGTGTGGCTCCTTGTCTTTGATCTTGGCCACCAATGACTATTTTGAGCAAAATTCATCAGTGTTGTGCCAAGGGATTTTGTGGAAATCACACCATTTTTCGGTGTCCATCTTTATCTTCCCGTTACCCTTCTTTTCCTATGTCTTGGACTGGTTTTTGAGAGACTGTTTGCTAGGGCCGTATTTGTCATACTTTGGTTGTTGCGGATTTGCAGACCCGAATTCCTGTTTGTTCTGGTGCTTAATTTTTTGCTCAATTTTAACAACATATCGATAAGCATCACCGAGTGATGAGATGTCCAGAAAATCCATTTTAGTCTGGATGTATCTGTGTAGAGCCCCATGGTATTTTAGAACCAAATGTCGCTTAGAGTCTTTGATACCCAGCTTGGTGTGTGATGTATGGAAGGTATTGGTGAACTCTAGAACTGCTTGGCCCCTATCTTTCCATAGTGTGGTCCATCTCATGTACTGGTCCTCATAGTTGCCAACATGGTAATACTGTTCCTTTACCACATCCACAAAAACATCCCAAGTGGGATCGGCCCCATATATTCCAGACTCCTCTATGGAAATTTTCTCCCAGTAAGTTTCCCACCAATGTTTGACATGAGGGAGAAATTTAAGGAGTGTGAAGGTGATCTTTTCTTTGTCAGAAAAATTGTGAACATAGAAATAACCTTCTAGCAGAGTTAACCATTTTTCTAGGGCTTCTGCATCTATCTGTCCTTCAAATACAGGAATATCAAATTTAACTTGTACCTTGAAAGGCGAGATGCCTCCAAAGTGATCACTAGATGAAGATGCACTTGATGCTATCGACAGGCGTTTAAGGATGTGGGAGAAATTCTCCATCATTTCGTCCCTCTATCGCGTGAGAGCTTGCTCAAGCAACATATTGATAGGATCGTATGCTCCGTCGTTTTTATTTTCTTTTGCCAATGAGGCTTTCTTGGGTGTGCAAGAGAGATTGTCTTCAAGAGAGACAAGATTGAGACCCAACATTCTATACTCGGACCTTGTTGGGGACATAGACTGAAAAAATGATCAAGAGCAACCTGCTCTGATACCACTGATCCAGATTATTTTCGGCACGAAATGAGAGCGGAGATATAATAAATAAATGTATAGAGATATCGCATATATCCAATAATATAACAAAAATATATCAGATATGCAACCATAAACACAAATATACAGTAATACATGATTTATATTAATGAAAGAAATGTATAGAGACTCTAAAGATACAGAGTGAAAGACTCGCTAGAATGGTGGTAGCTTATCTTTGAGAAGAGATGTGACGACTACTCGCATTCGCAAGAAGATGATTACAATGCACCTTTGAAGGCCTTTTTACAATAAACAAGAATGAAAAAAACCTGAGACATCCAAAAACCTAACCATAGGAGATGAAGCACTAAAAGTCATGTGGGCCCCGTTTGGGTAAGTTAGTACATCAATTTCCCGGGGTCGTAACGTTTGCATACGATCTCCGTTTTAGGCGTATGATAGCTCATTGGAAAGGTATTGTTGAGAAGATTCATTTTTGGGGCTCAATGATTCCAAGTTGAGCTACATCAAAAGAAGGTGTGCAAAAGGAATATTTTCACTTTGCTACAACCTTGTTGACCTGCTTTTGTTGGATAGAAGGTGCAGGGGGCGAGGCTCTAGTGGTTGCAGTGTCCTTCTGTTCCCCTTTTGAACAGATTGTGAAGAAGCTGAATTTTGCAGTATGCGATACTACCTTGCGACACTTTTTAGGTGGAACAATAGTTGGAACTACCTCTGGTATTCTATAGAGATGACCCCCCAAAGTAACAATGACACTACGGGGTTGAGACTCATAAACAACATGGTGTCTCCACATATATGGTTGGCCCAAGAGAACAACACATACATACAGTAGAGCAACATCACATAACACCTCATCCTTGAAGGGTTGGATGCCGTATGAAAATCAACATTGTTGGTTGACACAGAGATCTCGTCCTTATCGAAGCCACCCGATGTTGTATGGCTGCAGGTGTGGTGTTGTCGACAATCTCAACTGTTTGAAAACCTCTGCTGAGATGAGGTTTTTTTGGCTTCCTCTATCAACAATAAAATGCAGTAGGGTCCCCTTCACCCACATATGTGAATGAAAAATGTGCTCCTCCTCTTCAGGATCTGTTGGTTCTTCTGGTTGAATTGCTGCGGTCGCGACAATAGTAGTGGGGTCTACATCAATGATCTATCATTTACCAGAATCTTCATAATCAAATTTTGAATCAGGGTTTGGCTCCTTGTGTATGATCTTGGCCACCAATGATAATTTTGAGCAAAATTCATCGGTGTTGTGCCAGGTGATTTTGTGGAAATCACAACATTTTCCGGTGTCCTTCTTTATCTTCTCGTGACCCTTCTTTTCCTATGTCTTGGACTGGTTTTCAGGAGATTGTTTGCTAGGGATGTCTTTGTCATACTTTGGTTGTTGAGGATTTGCAGACCCGAATTCCTGATTGTTCTGGTGCTTAAATTTCTGCTCAATTTTAACAACATATCGATAAGCAGCACCGAGTGATGAGATATCCAAAAAATCCATTTCAGTCTGGATGTATTTGTGTAGAGCCCCATGGTATTTCAGAACCAAATGTCGCTCGAAGTATTTGATACCCAACTTGGTGTGAAAGGTATGGAAGGTATTGGTGAACTTCAGAACTTCTTGGCCCCTCTCTTGCCGCAGTGTGGTCCATCTCATGTACTGGTCCTCATAGTTTCCAACAGGGTAATATTGTTCCTTTACCGCATCCACAAAAAAATCCCAAGTGGGATCGGCCCCATATATTCCAGAATCCTCTGTGGAAATTTTCTCCCAGTAAGTTTCCCACCAATGTTTGACATGAGGGAGAGATTTAAGGAGTGCGAAGGTGATATTTTCTTTGTCGGAAAAATTGTGAACAGAGAAATAACCTTCTAGCAGAGTTAACCATTTTTATAGGGCTTCTGCATCTATCTGTCCTTCAAATACATGAATATAAAAATTAACTTGTACCTTGAAAGGCAAGGTGCCTCCAAAGTGGATTCTTGATGAAGATGTACCTGATGCTATCGGCAGGCGTTTAAGGATGTGGGAAAAATTCTCCATCATTTCGTCTCTCTGTCGCGTGAGAGCTTGCTCAAGCAACATATTGATAGGATCGTATGCTCCATTGTTTTTATTTTCTTCCGCAATTGAGGATTTCTTGGGTGTGTGAGAGCGATTTTCTTCAAGAGAGACAAGATCGAGACCCAACTTGCTATACTCGGACCTCGTCGGGGACATGCACTGAAAAAATGATCAAGAGCAGCCTTCTCTGATACCACTGATCCAGATTATTTTCGGCACAAAATGAGAGCGGAGATATAATAAATAAATGTATAGAGATATTGCATATATCCAATAATATAATGGAAATATATCAGATATGAAACCATAAACATAGAGATACAGTAATACATGATTTCTATTAATGAAAGAAATGTATAGAGATTGTAAAAATACAGAGTGAAAGATTCGCTAGAATGGTGGCAGCTTATCTCTAAGAAGAGATGTGACAGGTACTCACATTCGCAAGAAGATGATTACAATGAGGATCTGAAGGGATTTTTACAATAAACAGGAATTCCAAAAACCTTATAAATCAAAAAATCTAACCCTAGGAGATGAAGCACCAAAAGTCAGGTGGGCCCCGTTTGGGAAAGTTAGTACATCAACTTCCCGGGGTCGTAACTTTTGCATACGATCTCCGTTTTAGGCATATGATAGCTCGTTGGAAAGGTATCATTGAGGAGATTCATTTTGTGGGATAAATGATGCCTTTGGCTATCATTGAGAACCTATATCTTGAAAAACCTTCATTTAGGCTGTCAAAATGACCCCAGAAGTTAAAACCTGCTAAAGATAGTAAATTGCCAAAATTGCCAGAAAACTGTTTTGAGCCAGTCGGAAAAGGTGGGTGGCCGCTGATATCCACCTGGATCAATCCTCCCTCCTTAGGAAGCAATGGTATCCATTGAATTGAGTTCCTGGGGGAGAGGGAAAAGCGTTTGTTGGATTTGCATCTGGGTGAGCTGCTTTTATTGTTGGAGACGTCGCGCTGCTTAGTTTGTGGAAGTATGTCATGAACCTATTGAAGCTGAGGCTGTTCAACAAGTTGAGATACATGAGAGGAAGGTGTGTAGAAGGAATATTTGCGCTTTCCTGCAACCTTGTCGACCTGCTTCTGTTGGATAGAAGGTGAAGGGGGTGAGGCTATAGTGGTTGCAATGTCCTTCTGTTCCCCTTTTGAACAAATTGTGAAGAAGCTGAATTTTGCAGTATGAGATACTACCTTGTGACACTTTTTAGGTGGAACAATAGTGGAACTACCTTTGGTATTCTGTAGAGATTACCCCCCAAAGTAACAATGACACTATGGGGTCGAGACTCATAAAGAGCATGGTGTCTCCACATATATGGTTGGCCTAAGAGAACATCACAGACATCCAGTGGGGAAACATTACATAATACCTCATCCTTGAAGGGTTGTATGCCGTATGACAATTGACACTATTGGTTGATATGGAGATCTCGTCCTTGTCGAAGCTACCCGATTTTGTATGGCTGCGGGTGTGGTGTTGTCGACAATTCCAACTGTTTTACGACCTCTGTTGAGATGAGGTTTTTCTGGCTTCCGCTATCAACAATAAAATGCAGCGGGGTCCCCTTCACCCACATCTGTGAATGAAAAAGGTGATTCCCCTCTTCAGGATCTGTTGGTTCTTCAGGATGAATGGCTGTGGTCGCGACAATAGCAGTGGGGTTTGCATCAATGATCTTTCCTTTACCAAAATTTTCAGAATCAGATTTAGAATCAGGGTTTGGCTCCTTGTATTTCATCTCAGCCACCAATGACCATTTTGAGAGACATTCATCGGTGTTTTCCAGGGGATTTTGTGGAAATCACACCATTTTCCATGTCCTTCTTTATCTTTCCGTGACCCTTCTTTTCCTG
Source organism: Picea engelmannii (assembly GCA_009831015.1). Taxonomy (NCBI): domain Eukaryota; kingdom Viridiplantae; phylum Streptophyta; class Pinopsida; order Pinales; family Pinaceae; genus Picea; species Picea engelmannii. The sequence goes on from ML776772.1 coordinate 2,026,163, forward strand.
TGTCTTGGACTGGTTTTTGGGAGACTATTTTCTAGGGCCGTCTTTGTCATACTTTGGTTGTTCCGAATTTGTAGACCTGAATTCCCATTTGTTCTGGTGCTTAAATTTCTTCTCAATTTTAACAACATATCAATAAGCAACACCGAGTGATGAGATGTCCAAAAATTCCATTTCAGTCTGGATGTATCTATGTAGAGCCCCACGGTATTTCAGAACCAAATGTCACTCAGAGTCTTTGATATCCATCTTGGTGCACAAGGTATGGAAGGTATTGGTGAACTCCGAAACTACTTGGCCCCTCTCTTTCCGCCGTGTGGTCCATCTCATGTACTAGTCCTCATAGTTTCCAATAGGGTAATACTCTTCCTTTATCGCATCCACAAAAAAATCCCAAGTGGGATCGACCCCATATATTCCAGACTCCTCTGTGGAACTTTGCTACCAGTAAGTTTCCCACCAATGTTTGACATGAGGGATAGATTTAAGGAGTGCGAAGGTGATATTTTCTTTGTCGGAAAAACTGTGAACAGAGAAATAACCTTCTAGCAGAGTTAACCTTTTTTCTAGGGCTTCTACATCTATCTGTCCTTCAAATATAGGAATATCAAAATTAAATTGTACCTTGAAAGGTGAGGTTCCTCCAAAGTGGCGATTTGATGAAGATGCACCTGATGTTATCGGCAGGTGTTTAAGGATGTGAGAAAAATTCTCCATCATTTCGTCCCTCTGTTGCGTGAGAGCTTGCTCAAGCAATAGATTGATAGGATAGTTTGCTCCATCGTTTTTCTTTTCTTTTTCCATTGAGGGTTTGTTGGGTATGTGAGAGACATTGTCTTCAATAGAGACAAGCTTGAGACCCAACTTGCTACACTCAGACCTCGTTGGGGACATGCACTGAAAAAATGATCAAGAGTCGCCTGCTCTGATACCACCGATCCAGATTATTTTCGGCATGAAATGAGAGTGGAGATATACTAAAGAAATGTACAGAGATATCTTGTATATCCAATAATATAACATAAATATATTAGATATGCAACCATAAACATAGAGATACAGTAATACACGATTTCTATTAATGAAAGAAATGTACAGAGACTGTAAAAATACATAGTGAAAGACTTGCTAGAATGGTGGCAACTTATCTCTGAGAAGAGATGTGACATCTACTCACATTTGCAAGAAGATGATTACAATTAGGATTTGAAGGAATTTTTACAATAAAAAGGAATGAAAAAAACCCTAGACATCCAAAAACCTAACCCTAGGAGATGAAACACCAAAAGTCATGTGGGCCCCATTTGGGTAAGTTAGTACATCAACTTCTCGGTGTCGTAACGTTTGCATACGATCTCCATTTTAGGTGTATGATAGCTCGTTGGAAAGGTATCATCAAGGAGATTCATTTTGGGGGCTCAATGATGTCTTAGGAAACAATTGAATACCTATATCTAAAAAAACCTTCATTTAGGCCCTCAAAATGGCCCCGGAAGTTAAAACCTGCTAAAAATAGTAAATTGCCAAAATTGCTAGGAAACTATTTTGAGCCAGTCGAAAAAGATGGGTTGTCACCGATATCCACCTGGATCAATCCTCCCTCCTTGGGAAGCAGTGGTCTCCATTGCATTGAGTTCTCAAGGGAGAGGGAAAAGTTGCTTGTATTGCTGGAGACGTCGCGCTGCTTAGTTTGTGGAAGTCTGTCATGAACCTGTTGAAGCTGAGGCTATTCAACAAGTCGAGCTACATGAGAGGAAGGTGTGTAGAAGGAATATTTGCGATTTTCTACAACCTTATCGACCTACTTCTGTTGGATAGAAGGTGCAGGGGGCGAGGCTGTAGTGGTTGTAGTGTCCTTCTGTTCCCCTTTTGAACAGATTGTGAAGACGCTGAATTTTGCAGTATGAGATACTACCTTGCGACACTTTTTAGGTGGAATAATAGTTGGAACTACCTCTAGTATTCTGTAGAGATGACCCCCCAAAGTAACAATGACACTACGGGGTCGAGACTCATAAACAACATGGCATCTCCACATATATGGTTGGCTCAAGAGAATATCACAGACATCCAGTGGGGAAACATCACATAGTACCTCATCCTTGAAGGGTTGGATGCTGTATGACAATCGACACTATTTTTTGACATGGAGATCTCGTCCTTGTCGAAGCCACCTGATGTTGTATGGCTGTGGGTGTGGTGTTTTCGACAATCCCAACTGTTTGACGACCTACGTTGAGATGAGGTTTTTTTGGATTTCACTATCAACAATAAAATGCAGTTGGGTCCCCTTCACCCACATCTGTGAATGAAAAAGGCACTCCCCCTCTTCAGGATCTGTTGGTTCTTTTGGTTGAATTGTCGTGGTCGCGAAAATAGCAGTGGGGTCTGCGTCAATGATCTATCCTTTACCAGAATTTTCAGAATCAGATTTTGAATCAGGGTTTGGCTCCTTGTCTTTGATCTCGACCAACAATGGCTGTTTTGAGCGACATTCATCGGGGTTGTGCTAGGGGATTTTGTGGAAATCACACCATTTTCCCGTGTCCTTCTTTATCTTCCCATGACCCTTCTTTTCCTGTGTCTTGGATTGGTTTTCGGGAGACTGTTTTCTAGGGCCATCTTTGTCATACTTTGGTTGTTGCGGATTTGCAGACCCGAATTCCCGTTTGTTCTGGTGCTTAAATTTCTGCTCAATTTTAACAACATATCGATAAGAAACATTGAGTGATGAGATGTCCAGAAAATCCATTTAAGTCTAGATGTATCTATTTAGAGCCCCACGGTATTTCAGAACCAAATGTCGCTCGGAGTCTTTGATACCCAGCTTGGTGTGCAAGGTATGGAAGGTATTGGTGAACTTTGGAACTGATTGGCCCCTCTCTTGCTTCAGTGTGGTCCATCTCATGTATTGGTACTCATAGTTTCCAATCGGGTAATATTGTTCCTTTACTGCATCCACAAAAAATTCCCAAGTGGGATTGGCCCCATATATTCCAGACTCCTCCGTGGAACTTTGCTCCCAATAAGTTTCCCACCAATGTTTGACATGAGGGAGATATTTAAGGAGTGTGAAGGTGATCTTTTCTTTGTCGAAAAAATTGTGAACAGAGAAATAACCTTCTAGTAGAGTTAACCATTTTTCTAGGGATTTTGCATCTATCTGTCCTTCAAATACAGGAGTATCAAAATTAACTTGTACCTTGAAAGGCGAGGTGCCTCCAAAGTGGCCGCTTGATGAATAAGCACCTGATTCTATTGACAGGCGTTTAAGGATGTGGGCAAAATTCTCCATCATTTCATCCCTCTATCGCGTGAGATCTTGCTTAAGCAACAAATTGATAGGATCATCTGCTCCATCATTTTTATTTTCTTCCGCCATTGAGGGTTTCTTGGGTGTGTGAGAGCAATTGTCTTCAATAGAGACAAGCTTGAGGCCCAACTTGCTATACTCAGACCTCGTCAAGGACATGCACTGAAAAAAACATCAAGAGCAGCTTGCTCGGATACCACTGATCCATATTATTTTCGGCACGAAATGAGAGCCGAGATATAATAAAGAAATGTACAGAGATATCACGTATATCCAATAATATAACATAAATATATCAGATATGCAATGATAAACATAGAGATACAGTAATACACGATTTCTATTAATGAAAGAAATGTACAGAGACTGTAAAAATACAGAGTGAAAGACTTGCTAGAATGGTGCCAGCTTATCTCTGAGAAGAGATGTGACGGCTACTTGCATTTGCAAGAAGATGATTACAATGAGGTTATGACGGCCTTTTTACAATAAATAGGAATGCCAAAAACCCTAGACGTCCAAAAACCTAACCCTAAGAGATGAAGCGCCAAAATTCATGTGGGTGTCGTTTGGGTAAGTTAGTACATCAACTTCCCGGGGTCGTAACTTTTGCATACGATCTCCGTTTTAGGCGTATGATAGCTCGTTGGAAAGGTATCGTCGAGGAGATTCATTTGAGGTCTCATTGATGCCTTTGTCTATCATTGAGAACATATATCTAAAAAAACCTTCATTTAGGCCCTCAAAATGGCCCCGAAAGTTAAAACCTGCTAAAAATAGTAAATTGCCAAAATTGCCAGAAAACTGTTTTGAGCCAGTCGGAAAAGGTGGGTGGCCACCGATATCCACCTGGATCAATCTTCCCTCCTTAGGAAGAAATGGTATCCATTGTGTTGAGTTACTGGGGGAGAGGGAAAAGCGTTTTCTGGATCTGCATCTGGGTGAGTTGCTTGTATTGCTGGAGACGTCGCGCTGCTTCGTTTGTGGAAGTCTGTCATGAACCTGATGAAGCTGAGGCTGTTCAACAAGTTTAGCTACATGATAGGAAGGTGTGTAGAAGGAATCGTTTCCCTTTTCTGCAACCTTGTTGAGCTACTTCTGTTGGATAGAAGGTGCAGGGGGCGAGGCTGTAGCAATTGCAATGTCCTTCTATTCCCCTTTTGAATAGTTTGTGAAGAAGCTAAATTTTGCAGTATGAGATACTACCTTGCGACACTTTTTAGGTGGAATAATAGTTGGAACTGCCTCTGGTATTCTGTAGAGATGACCCCCCAAAGTAACAATGGCACTATGGGGTCGAGACTCATAAACAACATGGCATCTCCACATATATGGTTGGCCCAAGAGAACATCACAGACATCCAATGGGGAAACATCACATAATACCTCATCCTTGAAGGGTTGGATGTCGTATGACAATTGACACTGTTGGTTGATATGGATATCTCATCCTTGTCGAAGCCACCCGATGTTGTATGGCTGCGGGTGTGGTTTTGTCGACAATCCCAATTGTTTGATGACCTCTGCTGAGATGAGGTTTTTCTGGCTTCTGCTATCAACAATAAAATGCAGCGTGGTCCCCTTCACTCACATCTGTGAATGAAAAAGGTGCTCCCCCTCTTCAATATCTGTTGGTTCTTTAGGATGATTTGTTGTGGTCGCGACAATAGCAATGGGGTCTGCGTCAATGATCTGTCCTTTACCAAAATTTTTAGAATCAAATTATGATTCAGGGTTTGGCTCCTTGTCTTTGATCTCGGCCACCAATGACTGTTTTGAGCAACATTCATCGGTGTTGTGCCAGGGGATTTTGTGGAAATCACACCATTTTTCGGTGTCCTTCTTTTTCTTCCCGTGACCCTTCTTTTCTTGTGTCTTGGACTGGTTTTCAGGAGATGGTTTGTTAGGACCGTCTTTGTCATACTTTGGTTGTTATAGATTTGCAGAACCTAATTCTTGTTTGTTCTGGTGCTTAAATTTCTGCTCAATTTAACAACATATCGATAAGCAACACCGAGTGATGAGATGTCCAGAAAATTGATTTCATTCTGGATGTATCTGTGTAGATCCCCATGGTATTTCATAAACAAATGTCACGTGGAGTCTTTGATACCTATCTTGGTGCACAAGATATGGAAGGTATTGGTGAACTCTAAAAATTCTTGGCCCCCCTCTTGCCACAATGTGGTCCATCTCATGTACTGGTCCTCATAGTTGCCAACAGGGTAATACTGTTCCTTTACCGCATCCACAAAGAAATCCCAAGTGGGATCGACCCCATATATTCCAGACTCCTCTGTGGAAATTTTCTCCAAGTAATTTTTCCACCAATGTTTGACATGAGGGAGAGATTTAAGGAGCATGAAGGTGATCTTTTCTTTGTCGAAAAAATTGTGAACAGAGAAATGACCTTCTAGCAGAGTTAACCATTTTTCCAGGGATTTTGTATCTATTTGTCCTTGAAATACAGGAATATCAAAATTAACTTGTACCTTGAAAGGTGAGGTGCCTCCAAAGTGGCCACTTGATGAATATGAGCTTGATGCTATCGACAGGTGTTTAAGGATGTGGGCACAATTCTCCATTATTTCTTCCCTTTGTCGCGTGAGAGATTGCTCAAGCAACAGATTGATAGGATCGTTTGCTCTGTCATTTTTATTTTATTCCTCCATTGAGGGTTTCTTGGGTGTGCGAGAGTGATTGTATTCAAGAGAGACAAGTTCGAGACCCAAATTTCTATACTGAGACCTTGTCGGGGACATGCACTGCAAAAATGATCAAGAGTAGCCTGCTCTGATACCACTGATCCGGATTATTTTCGGCTCAAAATGAGAGCGAAGATATAATAAACACATGTACAGAGATATCACGTATATCCAATAATATAACATAAATATATTAGATATGAAACCATAAACACAAAGATACAATAATACACGATTTCTATTAATGAAAGAAATGTACAGAGACTGTAAAAATAAAAAGTGAAAGACTCACTAGAAAGGGTCGCAACTTATCTCTGAGAAGAGATGTGAAGGCTACTCACATTCGCAAGAATATGATTACAATGAGGCTATAAAGGCCTTTTTACAATAAACAGGAATGCAAAAAACCCTAGAAATCCAAAAATCTAACCCTAGGAGATGAAGTGATAAAAGTCATGTGGGTCCCGTTTGGATAAGTTATTACATCAACTTCCAGGGGTTGTAACTTTTGCATACGATCTCCGTTTTGGGCGTATGATAGCTCGTTGGAAAGGGATTGTCGAGGAGATTCATTTTGGGGGCCCAATGATTCCTTTGGCTATAATTTAGAACCTATATCTTGAAAAAACTTCATTTAGGCCCTCAAAATGGCCCCAAAAGTTAAAACCTGCTAAAAATATTAAATTGCCAAAATTGCCAGAAAATTGTTTTGAGCTAGTCAGAAAAGGTGGGTGGCCACCAATATCCACCTGGATCAGCTAGATTCTCTTGCATCAACTGCTGAGATGTCTCTTGATCATTTGAGTCTGCAACATCCATCCTCCTTGTTCTTCTCCCACTTCCTCGACTGGCACTTTCCAAAGGTTGCAGGTGGATGACGTGCATAAGTAATTGTTCAACAATTGGTTGTGCACGCGGCTCATATGAGATTCAAGTTTCCCCAGCTTCCTTGTTCTTCCTTGGTCTTCCCCTTCTATGAGGTATCTATTTTTGGGGAGACAAGATTTCTACTGTCCCTCCTTGCCGCGCGGTTCCTTCCACTCCAAGTTCTGCGCGATGTGATGTCGTCTTTCCTGTTGGTAAAGGAGAAATCTCCCTTTTATCTTTGGGGATTCCTGTTGTGAGAGAGAATGAATCCCAATCACTCTAGGGCTCGGTTTTGGTGATCCTGCCACTCTGGGTACCCTTTTTCATGTTTTGAGAGGTCTCCATGGTGCAAACGGTATATGGCTTGTGCGCAGTATGTCGGGCAGATGCCCAAGATGGAGAATCCGATCGAATTTGGCCTATGAGAAAACTTACAGACAAAGCTTGAAACTGATTTCACGAATAACAGGGGTGCAAGAGATCTGGGATTTATAAAAAAACAGGCGTAAGGAAGAATCGTTCCAAGGAAAAGTAAACTCATGGTGAATGGATGTTTCAAATCGAGTTGCAGATTTTCCATAACACATCCCTACATGTAGAGTATATGCGATAAGGGTTGTAGGGCATACATGATGCAAACGCCGTGATTTTTCATTCCTTCGGCCTCCATGATGAATTGATAATAGTTACAAAACCTACTGATGCAACCTCCATTAACTACTTGACTCGACCTAGGGCACGTAGAGACCAACTTTGACATGAATCTTACTTTATGGGAAAGACATGTCAGTACCCTTTACGTACGTTTTGATTCTGACATCCCTTCCCGCTTCCAAGGGCCAACCGACCACTTGTTGACTTCGACCCCTTCACTTCTATGTACCTCACTTCACGTGCTTTGACACATGGGCTATAACTTGAACGAAAATCCGACTCTAACTGAAAGAAAAATGGCGGCGTTAACAGGGACCTTGACCAGTTGACATTCCTACATATTAAACCTCTGCAATATTGTCTCGACATATTTTCTTTGATTTAACCAGATTTTCCACTTTTTTCGATCTCTTTTAATTTCCGTGCCCAAAATGAAATTTGAACCACCGAGATCATTCATGTCAAATTTAGAGGAAAATTGAGTTTTCACATCCTAGATAATCTCCTTGTTGTTTCCTATCTTCAACATGTCATCCACATACAAGACCAAATAAATCAAATGATCACCAATTAATTTAAAATACACACAATGATCCTCTTTTCTTCTTGTGAGGCCAAGTCCCAGCATATAAGTATCAAATTTTTGATATCACATACTTGGTGATTGTTTTAAACCATACAGGGACTTTTTCAACTTGCATACCATCTCCTCCTTTCCCTTCACAACAAATCCTTCTGGTTGTTTCATATAGATTTCTTATTAGAGATCCCCATGTAGGAATGTTGTATTCACATCCATCTATTCTACTTCAAAATCAAATGCAACATCAACCGATAACATAAATATTATAGAAGTTAACTTGGAAACAAGAGAAACAATTTCGCCAAAATCAATTCCCTGAACCTGGGAATAACCCTTTGCTACTAACCGAGCTTTGTATTTCTCCACTTTTCCTTTTGCATTCAACTTATTTTTAAATACCCATTTGTTGCCAATAGGATTTCTTCTAGTCGAGAAATCCACTAGATCACAAGATTCATTCTTATCCAAGGCTTCCATTTCTTCATCCATGGCCTTTTTCCAAAGCTTTCCATCCTTTGAATCCACTGCCTCCCTGACAGTTCTAAGATCATCATTAGTAATAAACAAAGCAAAATTTGAACGGAAATCAGATCAAGTATACCTTTCTGGTAGCCTTATTTCTCTAAATGATCTCCTCAACACTGGAGTGAGGATATTCTTATTCTGATTCATGTTCTTCTGTAGAGTTTTATTTATCATCCTTTAAATCAAACTCTATTTTCTCTAGTTCTTCCTTACTTGGTAAGACTTCCTGTTTAACAACATCCTTCATTTCTCTAAATACCACATCTCATCTATACGCAACCTTCTTAGTTTCAAGGTTCCAAAGCTTATAACCTTTGAGACCATCTTTATACCCAATAAAGATACACTTTTCAACCTTCTTATCTAGCTTACTCCTATTTTCCTTTGGAACATGAACATATGCCTCACAACCAAATACCTTGAGATGTGTGAGAGAAGGTTTCTTACCAGTGGTTTGATTGATTGATGTCAAGTGATTGATTGATATCAAAGGATTGATTGATTGATGATTGATGTAATATAATATGTATTTTCCTTGATGAGAATGCATAGATGAAGATGGATCAATGAGTTGTCATTGATACATGATGAAGATGGATCGTTGTGGTTTCATTGGTATATGATGCATTGTTGGAAAAATGTGTAGATAACTCATTATTGTCTTATCATGATTGATAAGGTGCACAAATGGATGAACTCCAAAGTGGTCCCCTTATGGTGAAAGCCTTCACAGGAAGACACTTTGTAGATTAAGTTATCCTAGAAGAATGGTTAGAGGACCCTTGCTCTCATTATTTTCTTATCATGATTGATAAGGTGCACAAATGGATGAACTCCAAAGTGCTCCCCTTATGGTGAAAGCCCTCACGGGAAGATGCTTTGCGGATTGAGTTATCCTAGAAGAATGGTTGGAGGACCCATGCTTGTATGTGGAATAACGAGATGCAGATCAAGGAAATTGTTGGTGAAACTATCCTAGATGGATAGTTCTTATCATTCCATTTCCGGTGGCATGTGGGATGTCACATAACTCCTCATGGTTTGAGAGTTATGGCCTTACGAATATGAAGGACCCCCACATGAAGGCTTGAAGACCCCAAGGTCAAAGAAGTCAAAGTGACCTAAAAGAAGAAATCATTATTTAAATGATAAATTAAAGTGAAAAAGTCAAGGTGGATTATTTAAATAATAAAGAGAAGTGACAAAATCAAGAAGGAATATTTATGGAAAGTGGTTAACCCTGAAAATAAGAAAAATAGGTTAAGTGACCTAGAAATGGGTTAAGTGACCTAAAAGAAGAAATCATTATTTAAATGATAAAGTAAGGTGAAAAAGTCAAAGTGGATTATTTAAATAATAAAGAGAAGTGAAAAAATCAAGAAATGATAAAGTAAGATGAGAAAATCAAGAAGGAATATTTAAATGATAAAATATTGGAGAAATTTCTATTTATGGAAAGTGGTTAACCCTAAAATAAGGAAAATAGGTTAAGTGACCTAGAAATGGGTTAAGTGACCTAAAAATGGGTTAAGTGACCTAGAGGATGAAAGTATAAATAAGATAGTGGTCTCTTGTAGATCATCCCTTTTGTGGATCAATGGAGAGCTTATTGTGAGAATATCTTTTGGAGTACTGATGGAGAGCTTCTTGAGAATTTTTGGTGTGGAACACTTGAGAATATTGAATATATATAGGTGACTGAGGTAACCAAGGACATATAATCCTAATTTCAGAAGGAAGGTGAATAAAAGAGGGTCAGAATTGAAGGGAGGATAAATTCTTTTCATGATGCTTTCTAAGGTATGTTATTTATAGGTCATCTCACCATTTTCGCTATAACTTTTTTTATATAATGATTAAGATAGTGGGATTGATATTACATTGAGAAAACATACCCAAGTATCTGTGGTAAACAATTCAGCTTGTGGGTCATTGTATTTTTGGATTTACACTTCGTGGAAAATAGGTTTGTGGCTAGTCCTGAAACTAGTCAAAAACAAGTGTTTCGGGTAAAAACGCCATAACTTCTTCATAAAAGATCCAAATTCAGTAATACCAAATGTGTTGGTTAGGGTACATTATTTAGTATGTTTTTTAATAGTTTTAGATCAATTCAACTAATATTTTGTGTGGTCCACGCTCTACAAGGTCACTATCTAGAATAAGCTAGAATTAAGCAAGGTATGCCATTTTTGCTATAACACATTTTCTGAGAGGTTCCAAGTAGTGCCACCCGGAGGAATTGTAGAAAACAAATTGAAGAAAATTGTATATCAGTTTCAGATATTTATTCATTACAGGTACAAATTTATGATTATTTCAAGTTGGGGTTGTTGACTAATCCAAAACTAGTCATGGTTAAGAAGAGCAGTTGATGAGTTGGCACATACATGAGGTGTATAGTTGATGATGTTGGTACATATTGATGAGTCATTGTTGATGATTATTTGACACATTATTGGTATATACTTGGTACATGGTTGGATGCACTTGTTTATGGTACAGGTTTATTACAGGTTGTTTGGCACAGGTTGGTGCATGGTTGATGCACTTGTTTATGTTGACAGATTGATATCTGTTGAGGATTGTTGCCTCATATCATTTGGTGCTGAGAATGTAAGCTGAGTCTTTCATATAGAGTTGGTTCTCTTGTGGAGTTTCACTCTATTCAGTTGTTGCTGAAAAACCCTCGGATTGAAGTCCATAATAAAAAGAAAAATTGTACATACATCTAGTGTTCTTTGTATTCCTTGTGGAGATGATTTATTGATGATATGTTGCTGATATGTATTCACATCTAACTGATTATAAATGACATCAATGAGTAATGAGAAAATTTTGAATGTTAATTAAGGAATTTTTGTGTAAGAGGGAAGTTTTGGGAAAATGATCCCCACACTCATTCACCCCCCTCTCTAAATGTGGTAGGTGTGTCCAACAATTGGTATCAGAGCAAGCCTTCACTACAAACCTTAACAAGATTGAATGAGATCCATAGACACACAAATGGATGATGAAATACCAATCCTTGATGAGGAAAAATATTCTACTTGGAGAATAGAGATGAGAGTGTATTTGAATACAATGGGAGAAACTATTTGGAAGGTAGCCATTGGTGGATCAGTTCCGTTGAATAACAAGTCAAAGTTTGCAGCTCAAAGGGAAGGAAAGAAGAATGATGCATTGACTGTCAAAAACATTCTTAGTGGACTTTCAAGACCTATCAAAGAGAGCATGAGACAATGCACTTCCACCAATGATCTATGGCTAAAGCTAGAGGAGACATATCAAAAAAA
>ML776772.1:2041842-2055340 GCA_009831015.1 Picea engelmannii
AACTCCAAAGTGGTCCCCTTATGGTGAAATCCCTCACGGGAAGATGCTTTGCGGATTGAGTTATCCTAGAAGAATGGTTGGAGGACCCATGCTTGTATGTGGAATAACGAGATGAAGATCAAGGAAATTATTGGTGAAACTATTCTAGATGGATAGTGCTTGTCATTCCATTTCCGGTGGTATGTGTAATGCCACATAACTCCTCATGGTTTGAGAGTTATGGCCTTACGAAGATGAAGGACCCCCACATGAAGGCTTGAAGCCCCCAAGGTCAAAGAAGTCAAAGTGACCTAAAAGAAGAAATGATTATTTAAATGATAAAGTAAAGTGATGAAGTCAAGGTGTATTATTTCAATAATAAAGAGAAGTGACAAAATCAAGAAGGAATATTTATGGAAAGTGGTTAACCCTAAAAATAAGGAAAATAGGTTAAGTGACCTAAAAGAAGAAATAATTATTTAAATGATAAATTAAGGTGAAAAAATCAATGTGGATTATTTAAATAATAAAGAGAAGTGAAAAAATAAAAAAATGATAAAGTAAGATGAGAAAATCAAGAAGGAATATTTAAATGATAAAATATTGGAGAAATTTCTATTTATGGAAAGTGGTTAACCCTAAAATAAGGAAAATAGGTTAAGTGACCTATAAATGGGTTAAGTGACCTAAAAATGGGTTAAGTGACATAGAGGATGAAAGTATAAATAAGATAGCAATGGTCTTTTGTAGATCATCCTTTTTGTGGATCAATGGAGAGCTTCTTGTGAGAATATCTTTTGGAGTATTGATTGAGAGCTTCTTGAGAATTTTTGGTGTGGAACACTTGATAATATTGAATATATATAGGTGACTGAGGTAACCAAGGATATATAAGCTGAATTTCAGAAGGAAGGTGAAGAAAATAGGGCTAGAATTGAAGGGAGGATAAATTCTTTTCATGATGCTTTCTAAGGTATGTTATTTACAGGTCATCTCACCATTTTCGCTACAATTTTTTTTTTATAATGATTGAGACCATGGGATTGATATTCCATTGATAAAACATACCCAAGTATATTTGGTAAAAAAATTAGCTTGTGGGTCGTTGTATTTTGGGAGTTACACTCCGTGGAAAATAGGGTTTGTGGCTAGTCCCAAAACTAGTCAAAAACAAGTGTTTCGGGTAAAAACGTCACAACTTATTCATAACAGATCCAAATTCAGTGAGACAAAATGTGTTGGTTAGGGAATAATATTTAGTATGTTTTGAAACATTTTCATATCAATTCAATGAATAGTTTGTCCAGGCCACGCTCTACAAGGTTGCTCTCTAGAATAAGCCAAAATTCAACAAGGTATGCCATTTTTACTATAACGCATTTTTTGAGAGGTTCCGAGTAGTGCCACCTGGAGGAATTGTAGAAAAAACATTGAAGAAAATTGTGTATCAGTTTAATATCTTTATTCATTACAGGTACAAATTTATGATTATTTCAAGTTGGGGTTGTTGACTAATCCAAAACTAGTCATGGTTGAGACAAGCAGTTGATGAGTTGGCACATACATGAGGTGTATAGTTGATGATGTTGGTATATATTGATGAGTAATTGTTGATGAGTATTTTACACATGATTGGTATATACTTGGTACATGGTTGGATGCACTTGTTTATGGTACAAGTTGATTACAGGTTGTTTGGCATAGGTTGGTGCATGGTTGATGCACTTGTTTATGTTGACATATTGATATCTGTTGATGATTGTTGCCTCATCTCAGTTGGTGCTGAGAATGTAAGATGAGTCTTGCATATAGATCTGGTTCTCTTATAGAGTTTTACTCTATTCAGTTGTTGCTGAAAAACCCTTGGATTGAAGTCCATAATAAAAAGAAAAATTGTACATACATATTGTGTTCTTTGTGTTCCTTGTGGAGATGATTTGTTGATGATATGTTGCTGATATATATTCACATATAACTTATTATAAATGACAACAATGAGTAATGAGAAAATGTTGAATGTTAACTAAGGAGTTTTTGTGTAAGAGGGAAGTTTTGGGAAAATGATCCCCACACTCATTCACCCCCCCCCCCCCTAAGTTTGGTAGGTGTGTCCAACACTCCACTAGATCACAAGCTTCATTCTTATATAAGGCTTCCATTTCTTCATCCATGGCCTTTTTCCAAATATTTCCATCCTTTGAATCCACTGCCTCCCTAACAGTTCTAAGATCATCATGAGTAATAAACAAAGCAAAATTTGAACCGAAATCAGATCGAGTATACCTTTCTGGTAGCCTTCTTTCTCTAAATGATCTCCTAAACATTGGAGTGTAAGGATATTCTTATTCTGATTCATGTTCTTCCGTAGAGTCTGATTTATCATCCTTTAAATCAAACTCTATTTTCTTTGGTTCTTCCTTACTTGGTAAGACTTCCTGTTTAACAACATCATTCATTTCTCTAAATACTACATCTCAGCTATACACAAGCTTCCTAGTTTCAAGGTTCCAAAGCTTATAACCTTTGAGACCATCTTTATACCCAATAAATATACACTTTTCAACCTTCTTATCTAGCTTACTCCTATTTTCCTTTGGAACATGAACATAGGCGTCACAACCAAATACCTTGAGATGTGTGAGAGAAGGTCTCTTACCAGTCCATACCTCTTGTAGAGTCTTTTCATCCATCGCTGATGAGGGTGATCTGTTGACCAGGTAACATGCAATACCAATTTCCTCTGCCCAAAATTCTTGTCGTAACCCGACACCACTGAGCATGCACCTTGATTTTTCCATCAACATCTTATTCATCCTTTCTGCAACTCCATTCTATTGAGGTGTATATGGAGTAGTATTCTACCTTTATATACCACACTTCTTACATAATTCTTCAAATTCATTCCCACATAACTCTCCTCCATTATTTTTCCTCAACACCTTAATTCTTTTCTCTATTTGATTCTCAACAAGAGCCTTAAAATCTTTAGACCTGTCAAAGACTTTAGATTTATTCCTAAGAAAATATATCCAAGTATTCCTCAGGAAGTAATTTATAAATGAGACATAGTACATAGATTTTCCCAATGATGAAACCGTCATAGGTCCAAACACATCACTGTCAACTAGCTGTAAAATTCCTTCTTCCCTCATTGGACCATAGGGGAATCTTACCCAATTCAACTTCCCATATACACAATGTTCACTGAAATCAAAATCCAGAGAGCAGTTAGACATAACTTCAACCATACATTTACCATGTAGTAGTCGAAGACCCTTATGTTCGATATGCCCCGGTCTTTGATGCCACAACATAACCATTTCTCTAGAGAGTGTAGGAGTTCTTTCTTATTCAAATCCAATATCAGAAACAATGGAACTATTACACCCATCGATAATAGTTCATTTTTGAATCTTATACAGAGTTCCAAACCAAACTCCCTTCAACAACACCATTGCTCCTCGAACCATCCTGTAGGTTTCCTTTTCAAATATTGTTTTTACCCCTGCATCGTCCATTTTGCTTACAAAAATCAAATTTCTGGCCAAACCTGGGATGTGCAGAACACCATGTAGTGTTCTAATCCTTCCATTCATGAGCCTCAACTTGAATTTTCCTTGTCCTATGATTCTGGTTGTCGATTCATCACCTAGGAAAACATTACCCCCATCATACCTTTCATATTCACAGAACCACTCCATGTGGGGAGTAATATGAAATGATGCACCTGAGTCAACCAACCATGCCTCATGATCTTCATGTCTTCTTGAAGAAGCCAGGTACACATCCCCTTCTTCTTCCTTGGAAGTCTTTTGTTTTGTAGAAGTAGCGTCTTCAGATCCCTTCTTTTTCTCAATTTTGATTCTACACTTCTTCTTGTAGTGCCCTTCCTTTCCACATATCCAACATACATTTACAAAATTTCCAGGTGATTTATATCTACCCTTAGACTGAGATCCCCCATTTGAGGACTTAGATCTATTTCTTTCTCGGGAGCATCCTTTTATAAATAATGCATCTGTGCTTTTTCCTTCCATGTTCTTCCGTCTCATCTCCTTCGACAACAAGGATGATACCACTTCATCAAACTTCAAGGTAGTTGTATTACTACCTATGGCCACAACCAACCTATCCCATGATTTTGGTAAAGAGAACAGTAAAATGATACACTTATATTCATCTGAAATTTTAATCTCAATAGATACTAACTGAATTACCACAGTATTGAAGGCATTCAAATGTTTTTCCACCGAGCGTCCATCTCTCATCCTCAAGTTATACAACTTCTTTCTTAGGAAAATTTTATTTACTAGGGACTTAGACTGATACAATTTCCCCAAATTATCCCATTAATATTTGGTTGTAGCTTCCTATGACACATTCAGTAATACTGAATCTGAGAGACACAATCAGATTGTGCTCTTATCCTTCTGATCCAACTTTTTCCAGTCATTTGTTGAAGTTCCTATAGGTGCAATACCTGGATCCACCATGATCTACTGATCTTTGTCTAGCAACAAATATTCCATCTTGAGCTTCCACAACTCAAACATTTTTCCATCAAACTTCTCGATCTCCATTTTTGAATTGCTCTCCATTTCTTTTCACCTAAAAAATCAATACCACATATATCCAAGTATAACAAGGCTTATCATAGTTCCAAGCCAAACCCTTGACCAAAAAGGCGTACCCCTGAAGCCAACAAATATCTGATACCAAATGTAGATTTTAACCTAGTACAATTATTTATTGCAAACATATTTTCAGTAAAAGAACAAAAAAGACACAATGGAAAATAAAAACATTACACAGATATTTTTCCCCTGGAAACCCAAACTAGGAAAACCATCATATTCTATATTCATTCACATTGATACATTGTTTACAATACAATAAACATATACAATCCAAAGACATCCAAAAACCTAACCCAATGAAATGGATTAATCAACAACCCTAATTCCTTAACTAGAAATAGAAAACCATCGGCAAAAACCATGTGCCGAAAAACTGCCCAACAATGGACACAAAAATTGAGGAAACATGAAAAATGAGGCAAAAGAATATAACACATACCCAACAAATATCCTCTGTCAAAAGGGGAGAGATTCATCAGATGCATGGAGATCAGCCTCAGGGACATTTCAGTCAGGGGGAGAAACCCCACAAAGAGATATACCCTTTTCCATTGATGTCAAAAGGGGAGAGATAGTCACATTGATGTGGAGAGATCAACATTGATGAGGAGAGATGATCACAGAGGGAGCATGGAAATTTCCATGTCTAAGTGTTTCCATCATCATTTCCATAAATGATTGGTGTTGACATCAATGTTGGTGTTTCCATCAATGCCAAAGGGGGAGATTATTGGACTATGTTTTCATTGATGTCAAGTGTTTTCATAGTGATGTGTTTGTATCATTCATGAATTGATTGTTGGATTATGTTTTCATTGATGTAATTGATGTCAAAGAGTTGATATCAAAGGAACTTGTATCATTGATGTCATGTCATGGTTGATAGGAAGAATCAAATAGATGAACTCCAAATCGGTCCTCTTATGGTGAAAGCCCTCACGGGAAGATGCTTTGCAAAGTACAAATCATTAAGTAGTGCCAACAGTGTGGTTAGTGGACCCAAGTTTGTTTGAGGAATAATGTAATGAAGATTAGTGAATTTGCAAGTGAGAATATTTTAGATGGATAGTACATTTTGTGCCATTTCCGTTGATATGTGGAATGTCACATAACTCCTCACGATTAGAGAGTTATGGATTTGTGAAGTTGGAGAACCCTCATGAGTTATATAGAATCCCCTAGAAGGTCAAAGAAGTCAAGAAGGTCAAAGAAGTCAAATTATTCTAGAAACTCATAGAAGAAGTTGACTAGTCAAAGTGGTTGTAACTAGGAGTTAATCATGGGTTAAGTTGTTGCAAAAAGAAAATAATTAAAAATAAATTAGTTGCAACTATAAGTGGTGGACTTACTATTTGTGGAAAAGTGGTTAGAAGTAGGTTAGCCCTAAGAGAAGGAAGTTGGTTAGAAGATAACCCCTATAGGAAGCTACTTGGAGAGTATAAATAAGAGAGAAAGGGTCTCTTATGTGGATGATCTTTGAGCACATTGAATATCTATTTTTGGTGAAAGGTTCATTGCAGGTACTCATGGATGCATCAAAAGTTTTACAAGTCTAAGGTAGCAAGGAGATTTGACAACTAAAGTTTCGTAGCTTCAGAAAAACCCTAGTTTCTGAAGTGTACGAGGGCTATAGTGGATCAATTTGTGTATGTTTGTGGGATGTAGTGGATGATTGAACTTGTATACACAGACTACAATAGAGGAGGTTGTGTATAGGTGAAAAATTCATGAAGACTTGAGATGATGTTGGTGCCATGTCCCTGAAGTCTGAAGCAAGTTCCAGATCAACATTTTAAAGGTTCAAATAATCTACAGAAGTTCTAGTATGGTTACATGCTTGTCTTGATGCTTATTTATGCTTATGGTATGGTGAATGCTTGAAGCATTCTTGGTATGGTTTTTGTGAGATCTGGATATAGTATATGTTGGCTAGTTGTTTGAGTGAGAAACACTCTCATTGTTGGTATAGATCTGATATGGTTGATGGATATATATGTTATATGATGATGTATACATGAGGGACATGCATAGGATTCTTGGTATGGTTGTTGTGAGACCTGGATATGGTATATGTTGGTTGGTTGTTTGAGTGAGAAACACTCTCATGTATGGTAAAATTATGATATGGTTCTTATAAGCTCACACCCTTGAGATACTTGTACTTGGTTGAAGGATATGCATGATGATGCATGTACAACAAAGATTGGTTGTAGTCACAGGTTATTGGTGAATGTGATAGAGGCGGGAAGGTTTCAGAGGTGCAGAAGAATGGATGCCCTAGTTTTCTGAAGGTGTACGCAAGATGGCAGAGTAAAGGTCACATACATACGCATGCTGCAGTATAGACAGGTCGTGTACATCCACGTGCTGTAGTATAGATAGGTCACGTATATGTTGGAAGATTGGTTTCTTTCTACAAGTAGGGTCCTGTATTTGGGGATTGGATTCCTCACATATCAGTTGGTGTCGAGATATGCAAGTTGAGGCTTGTATTGAGAGTTAGTTCTCTTTTGGATTTGTTTTTTATTTCAGTTGATGCTGATAAAACCCAGAGATTGCAATCTCATGTAACACATAATACAAAAAATTAACAAAAATATATAGTGTTCTTTGTGTTTATTATGGTGATGGCTTATAGTTCTCTATTATTGATGAATGTTGTTGATACATGGAAGTAGCTAAGTACCAATGAATAATATGTTTAAATTGGTTGCTAACTAAAGTTTTGAAAGAAGTGAAAAAATATCCCTACACTGATTCACCCCCCCTCTCAGTGTGGTCGGTGTTTCCAACATTAAAACGATATGGAAGAAAGGCCAAAGTTATCTGATTATTTAAATTAATAAAGGAAGAAAGAAATTGATTTTTGTTAATGAAAGGATACAATGGTTCATTGTCAAAAGACACAATGATTCAAATTCACACCGGTTGGAAGACTATATAAACAAGAAAGAATGGTGAGAAGAAAGTGTCTCGGTGGTCTACATTAGAAGATTAGAAGCAGGTGCAAATTCCAAGGAAGAAATACATGGATACTTATGAAGTGAGAGTGGAAGGGAGGATCACAGAAGGATTAGTATCCTTTGCTAATTGAAGTGTAAAAACACGGAGTTGGTGCTTCCTAGGGTTGGTGCCCTAAAAAAAGGGAGTTGGTTCTTCCTAGGGTTGGAGCCCTAAAACCAGGGAGTTGATGCTTCCTAGGTTTGGTTCCCTAAAGCAAGGGAGTTGGTGCTTCCTAGGGTTGGTGCCCTGAATAAGGGGATTGTTGTCTCCTAGAGTTGGTGCTCTAAATCAATCTTCATATCAAACTTGTAATTTGTAATTTAAGTTTATATTTATTGATGTTATTTTTTAAGTTTCTTGTTGATCAATAAAATTAATAAATAAATAATTAAATATTGTGAAAAGTTATTAATATTGATTCACCCCCCCCTCTCAGTACTAAACCATATTCTAACAGTGATATGATGTCTAGCAAGAGTATATCCTTCTAGGAAAGAGGTTAAACTACGATCAAGAATAGTATTTGGTTTCATGTATGGGAATAAGGATAGATGATATTGGAAAGCACATGACACTAATGTAGGTATCCTTAACAATGACCACAAGATATATTTGATTTCTTGCATATACTATCTAGGCTGAACATGTTTTTTGGTCTTGGAGTAAGACTTAAAACTGCTTCCGATTGACTAACAACTCACCTACCTCAGACATAAAAAAATAGGTTCATGAACCAAGACCTAGAGGCATATGGTATTGGTGTAAGTCTATCCCCATATGGACAACACAACACATCATTTTAGGTGGCACATTTTTCCTTAAATAACGGTGATGACTATCTTCACTATTGGTTGATCACTAAGTTATGATATACTTTTCCACCTTTGTAAAATAAAGTGTTTTGATATGGAGAGTAAGATGACAACTAGAATTGGAACCAAGGAGAATAGTTCATGGTTGATCAACTATGAATTTACAAGAGATTGCCCCACATGTTAAATTAGTACAAGCTTATGTGGGTGAGCCATTTTTTTATAATGCTAAACCATTTGAAAATTTTCACAAGTCAATGTAAGTAGAAATAATAAAGAAAATAGATTAGATTTGTTTAATATTTGATGTGATATTACTAATATGAGAAATTATGTGTCAATATGTGCTAGCTAAAAAGATGACAAGATGCGAGGATACAATTTTTGTTGTACTTCTTTGAAGGCAAATTGTATAGTATAATTTCAAATTTAGTTAAAAATATGTAGAAGAAGGACATGTGTGGGTTCTACGGCTAGTGACCCAACAATTATGCTGCATTGTTGGCTTGATCCCTAAGTCAACTCTAACATATCCAAGAATTGAAACTAAACTTTCACATGGAAAGCATACTTGTTTTATATGCATTGTAGAGAGAAATTGTCATCACTTATTTAAATGGAACAACATAGAACTTGGTGAACAATCAAATGCTCTAGTCATGCTTGCTCAAGTTAAGGAAATAATCATAGCAAGAGTGAACCCAATACTCTAGGTAAGCCATGCACGTGATGGGAAATACAAACATTGTGGCCATACTATCAATGTGGCCCCACAAAACATAAGTAGAATCATCAAACACAAATCTATTGAATTCTTTGTTTTTATATCTCTATTACAACAACATTAAAGTACACGTTTTTACATAATCCTTATTACAAAGATGTCCACCTTAAGCTAATTGTTACAACTTTACTTGTTGAACCTACAAATCTTTGTTGGGTTTTTCCATGTCACCCCTAATATTCAAGCCTACAACTATGCCACACAAAATTATATGAGGGGAATAATGCCTATGTCAAGCCATGAGACCAACAATGAACACACTCAATATATCCACTCAACCTCGAATTTCAACATTGATGTAACTTGCATATTATTCAGGAAACCAATGTAACAACTAAGTTGATAATGATGTCTCTTCATTAGAACTCTAGATTACCTATCAAATATGTAGGATAACAAAATTAAACACATTTAAGCAAATTGTTTTAAAACAACAATAACTTTTATTTGAATGCAAATTCATATTATTTGTTCCATGAGTTCAAATCAATTTTATAGGTTGATGTATGAGGTCACTGGTCTTGCATTATGTTGTTCTTTACAAAGTTTTCATTGAAAGTGACCTTTCTTTGAGATCTAAAATAAACCAAAAAATGTTCGACAACACAGGTATTCCAACATAAGATGAACACCTTCAACAACGAATCACACAACCAAACCAAAGATCAAAACACCGATGTTTTTACGTGGTAAAATCTTAGTGGGGAAACATCCATGGCCCCAACCAATGCGACCACTTGGAGAAATTTATTAATGCAAAAGAAAAATATTAAGACAAACACCTTCAACAACGACTCACACAACCAAACCAAATATCAACACACCGATGTTTTTATGTGGTAAAATTTTAGTGGGGAAACATCCATGGCCCCAACCAATGTGACCACTTGGAGAAATTTATTAATGCAAAAGAAAAATATTATAGATATTTACAAGATATTTTCTCACAATCGATCATCGCAAAATGACCCTACACGCTCTTTAAATAGAGATCATGGAGCAATCGGGTGTTAAGCCACATATCGATGTAGTCGTTACAATTGAGGAGAATATGAGTTGTTCAATCACCCTATGTTGATAACATATCATGACCATCATATTACCTAACTAAAAATTCATTTTGATGCATACTAAAGAAATACATTAAGAAACACACGTTTTACTTAACGACACATTAGACCAAGTTGATATTAACTAACTCATAAGTGTCTAAATATCCTAACATACCCCTTTAAGAAAAACTTGGGATGTTGAGATATCAAGAATTGGTGTCTCATCACACATATCTTGGGTTCAGTAGGTTGATAGGTCAACCCTCACCTGGATAAATTGGTCAGGCGATCGACCAACACACCATATCCATCGGTCACGTAGTCGACGTGCCTGTCGGTCAGAAATTCGACCAATAGTTGATGATAGTTGGGCGATGAATTGACCAACCCGACAATTGACTATGAGTTGGAAAGATATTCGGTCAGGTTGAGTCCTGTCAAGTCGACTTGATAGAGCAAATTTTGTGGAGTTAATTCTAATCATTGATGATTATATGTGGCAAAGATCTTCCATATTCTATGGGAGTCAGTTAGATATTGAGACTATAAAAGATGATCTTTTGGGTCATCATGATCCGGATTTATGAGCGGAATGAAATGAAACCAAAGATTTATAATGTTAACACAAAGACATAGTGAATAATAATAGAGATACAGTAAAAATTGACTTCTATTAAATAAGAAATATACTGAAAACTATAAAATGTAGACTGAAAACAAGCTTGTTAGAATGGTGGCAACTTATCTCTGAGAAGAGATATGACAACTACACTCATTCGCAAGAAGATGAGTACAATGAGGCCATGAAGTCATTTTTACAATAAATATGAATTCCAAAACCATAGAAATCCAAAAAGCTAACACTAGGAGACAAAGCGCCAAAAGTCATGTGGGCCTCATTGGGGTAAATTAGTACATTAACTTCCCGGGGTCGTAAATTTTGCATACAATCTACGTTTAGGGTGCACAATAGATTGTTGGAAAGGTATTGACAATGAGATTCATTTAGGGGGATAAATACAATCTTATAACTACCATTAAGGTGTACTATTGTGAAAAAATGTCGTTTAGGCCCTCAAACTGGCCCCAAAAGTTAAAAACTGCTAAAACTAATAAATTGCTAAAATTGCCAAAAAATTGTTTTGAGCTAGTTGGAAAAGGTGGGTGGCCACCGAATCCACCTGGATCAATCCTCCATCTTTAGGAAGAAATGGTATCCATTGTGTTTATTTCCCCCATCATATGAGAAAATGTTTGCTAAATTTGGCCCCGGGTGAGCCACTTTCCTTGGTGCAGGAGCTGCCCTGCTTTGACTGTTGGATTAATGAGATGGGGGATGAATTAGTAATAGAGAAATTTAATCCTTTTTAACCATATAATTCAAGTTTTATATCAATGTAACATTATCATCCAATAAATGCAGAGTAAATAAGCAATGAACAAATGAACAATCATACACATACACAATACACCAGTGTTTTACGTGGAAACCCAAAGCGGGAGAAAATGACATAATGCTTTTTATTATATGTCTTGAAGAATCAGATTCATTGGAAGCACCAACTTCCTTTGTTTTCCAACTGCAACTGGAAGGAGGCTCCAACCCCCTTGTTTCTCAAGCTACAACCTGAAGGAAGCTCCAAATCCCCTATTCTATGGCTACAACCAAAAGGAGGCTACACCCCCCTATGTTCTCCATCTATAACCGAAAGGTGGCTACAACCACCTATCCTTTCCCCATTCAACCGCCCTGAAGTAGAAGTAGAATGACAGAACCACTATCACACTATCACTGTGAGATATAACGTTGTAAACCTGTACCAATAAACCTGAACCATTCATCAACCATGCATCAACCTGTAATCAACCTGTACCATAAACAATTGCATCAACCATGCACCAACTATTGATTAAGGTTGGTTATCATTGATGTCAACCCTTGAAGAAAACCCCATAGCACAAAGGTTTGGGTAATGGACCCAATATTGTTTAATGTAAATATGACTCATTATTGTTTTTTCATGGTTGAGACAAGTAGTTGATGAGTTGGCACATACATAAGGTGTATAGTTGATGATGTTGGTTGATGAGTAGTTGACACATTATTGGTACATACTTGGTACATGGTTGGATGCACTTGTTTATGGTATAGGTTGATTACAGGTTGTTTGGTACAGGTTGGTGCATGGTTGATGCACTTGTTTATGGTACAGGTTGATTACATGTTGAGGTACATGATTGATGCATGGTTGATGCATGGTTCAGATTTATTGGTACAGATTTACAGTGGTATATCTCACAATGATAGTGTGATAGTGGTTCCATCATTCTACTTCTACTTCAGGGTGGCAGGACAGGGCAAGGATAGGTGGTTGTAGCCACCTTCCAGTTGTAGCCGGAGAACATAGGGGTTTTTAGCCTCCTTCTGGTTGTAGCCAGAGAATTGGGGAGTTGGAGCTTCCCTCAGGTTGTAGCCTGAGAAACTAGGGGGTTGGAACCTCCTTCCAGTTGCAGCTGGAAAACAAAGGAAGTTGGTTCTTCTAATGAATGTAATTCTTCAAGACATATAATAAAAAACATTCCATGGTTTTCTCCCGATTTTAGTTTCCACGTAAAACAATGGTGTACTGTGTATGTATGTGATTGTTCATTTATTACTTCTCATTATTGGATAATAATTCTACATTGATATAACAATTGAAGAAAAAGGATTATAATTATGCTATTACTGATTCACCCCCCCTCTCAGTAATCCAACAATTGGTATCAGAGCAGGTTCCTTCAGAAATCAGTTTAACCACTAAAAGGTAGATCATGGAGAGTACCAACTCACATAAAAATGGAATACCACAGTTTGATGGACAAACGTATGCTTTTTGGAGCACAAGGATGAATACATATATATAGGCACAGGGATTTCAAGTTTGGCAATCAATTGTAGATGGATACACACTGCCAGCAGTTCCACCAACAAATGAAAAAGCAGTGAAACTCGGTGAGAATAATTCCAAATCCAAAAATGCACTTTTGAATGGTACCAGTGATACAATATTCACCAAAGTTGAACATTGTAAATTGACTAAAGATATTTGGGACAAGCTTCAAAATATTTATGAAGTAGATTCAAAAGTCAAAGCAACAAAGCTTCAAACTTACAGAGGTCAGTTCGAACAACTAAAAATGAAGGAAGATGAAGATATCACAACCTACTTTTTACGAGTCGATGAAACA
>ML776772.1:2060823-2076850 GCA_009831015.1 Picea engelmannii
AATTATTTCAATAATAATTTTAATGGAGAAATTAGAAGTGGGTTAACCCTAAAATAAGGAAAGTCGACCAAGTGACCTAGAAGATGTTTTTAAGGAAGCTACTTGGAGAGTATAAATAAGAGGCAAGGCTCTCTCATTTAACAAAAACTTGAGCATATTGAATATATATAGGTGTCTGAGGTAACCAAGTATATCTAAACTGGAATTCTGAGTGAAGGTGAAGAAAAGAAAGCCAAAATGCAAGGAAGGATAAATTCTTTTGATGGTGCTTTCTAAGGTGTTTCGGGTAAAAACGTCGTAACTTCTTCATAACAGGTCCAAATTCAGTGAGACAAAATGTGTTGGTTAGGGTATATTATTTAGTATGGTGTGTAACAATTTCATATCAATTTAGCAAATATTCCATGCAGGGCATGCTCTACAAGGTCTCTCTCTAGAATAAGCCAGAATTCAACAAGGTATGCCATTTTTGTTATAACTCCTTTTATGAGAGGTTCCAAGTAGTGACACTTGGAGGAATTTCATAAAACACATTGAAGAACATTGTATATCAGTTTTAAATTTTTATACATTATAGGTACAAAGTTATGATTACTTCAAGTTAGGGTTGTTGACTAATCCAAAACTAGGCATGTGAGACTAAAGAAAAGTTTGATGAAAATGCTAGTCTCTTGTTGTTAAAGTTAAAGAAGGTTTGCAAGAATGTGATCATATACACCAGGTCTATTACAGAGCTACAAATAATATTTGTATGATAAAATTTATTAGGGATTTTGGTTGAGTTACATGTTGAGTACATGGTTGAGACAAGTAGTTGATGAGTTGGCACATACATGAGGTGTATAGTTGATGATGTTGGTTGATGAGTAGTTGACACATGATTAGTACATACTTGGTACATGTTTGGATGCACTTGTTTGTGGTACAGGTTGATTACAGGTTGGTTGGTACAGGTTGGTGCATGGTTGATGCACTTGTTTATGGTACAGGTTGATTACAGGTTGAGGTATAGGATTGATGCATGATTCAGATTTATTGGTACATATTTACAACATTATATCTCATAGTGATAGTTTGGTAGTGGTTCCATCATTCTACTTCTACTTCAGGGTGGCAGGACGGGGCAATGACAGGTGGTTGTAGCCACCTTCCGGTTGTAGCTGGAGAACATAGGGGGTTGTAGCCTCCTTCTGGTTGTAGCTAGAGAATTGGGGAGTTGGAACTTCCCTCAGGTTGTAGCTTGAGAAACTAGGGGGTTGGAGCCTCCTTCCAGTTCTAGCTGGAAAACAAAGGAAGTTGGTGCTTCCAATGAATGTAATTCTTCAAGACATATAAGAAAAAACATTTCGTGGTTTTCTCCCGATTTGGGTTTCCACGTATAACTCTGGTGTACTGTGTATGTATGTGATTGTTTATTTCTCACTTCTCATTATTGGATAATAATTCTACATTGATATAACAATTGAAGAAAAAAGATTATAATTACGCTATTACTGATTCACCCCCCCCCCCTTCAGTAATCCAACAATTGGTATCAGAGCAAGTTCCTTAAGAAATCAATTTAACCACTGAAAGGTAGATCATGGAGAGTACCAAATCATATAAAAATGGAATACCACAATTTGATGGACATAAGTATTCTTTTTGGAGCATAAGGATGAAGACATATATACAGGCACAGGGATTTCAAGTTTGACAATCAATTGTAGATGGATACACATCGCCAACAGTTCTACCAACAAATGACAAAGCAGTGAAACTCGGTGAGAATAATTCCAAAGCAAAAAATGCACTTTTGAATGGTCTCAATGATACAGTATTCACCAAAGTTGCACATTGTAAATATGCTAAAGATATTTGGGACAAGCTTTGAAATATTTATGAAGGAGATTCAAAATTCAAAGCATCAAAGCTTCAAACTTACAAAGGTCAGTTTGAACAACTAAAAATGAAGTAATATGAAGATATCATCATTGTGGTCATTGGATTTATAGCCTTTACATTGATAATTGAGATCCTATGAAGAAGGATCGAAAAGACAAAATTAGCATATGATTAAATCAGATTACAAAATTATAGGATTAGATACTATCTTAAGGGAGTCAAACCCTATCCAAAATCTGTAGTCTTCAACAAATTCTATGTATGATGGAAGCTGGATACACCTGGTGGAATCATCTTTGATAGCTAGGAAGTCATATCTCATTTCCCCCAACCAAAAATAGAGTTCGAATGGAGCTTTCCTTCCTCTTTGTTAGGGAGATCCCTCGTTTGTAGCGTTATGAGTGTAAAAAGGTCGACAACTGCTACAAACATATGTAAAAATCCATTTGAACAAACTGCTTGCAACTTTGATGGAAACTTGACTTGTGGCTTGATATCTTCAACTTCTGGACTTATGATGCTGCCTCCAAATACTATGATACTACTCAGCATTCGTATCATGCATTTTTACTTGATTTCCATACCACTCTGTATTTTCATTTGAAGATTCATTTAGGATTAGCACACACATTTTCACTAGTGATATGTACATAATATTATCATCATCTGATTGCTAGAGAGGTTCTGCTTATTCATATCCATTCTCTTATTTCTTTGGTGTTTTGGCTAGAAGGATTTTACTGCTCAAAATTTGTTGGGGATGCATCCAAAGGACTGCTTGAAGAATAACTGGCCAAATTTCATGTAGATATGGCTGCACAATAGATCCAATGGCTGATGACTGAATGCCATCCATTAAAACCTGCTATAAATTTGTTCATTCGAAGTCTATCAAGGAATTCCTCCAAATTCCTGAGAGAAAACTGTTGAGTTTGGCCCTGATTTTCTTTTGATCTTGCTGAGAAGTAGAAAACCAACCATGACATCAAAAATAAAATATCTAGGAAAGATACTATAAGCATTTCCAAGAAATGACCAACAACTTGTTGAAGCATCCATTTGAAACTCAAGCCCTGCAACTTAGCGCAATAGACTTCAATCTCTGCATACGATGCCTTGATTCTGGCAGTTGGTGGTGGATACCTCAAACCTTGCAGCTCGACGCAATAGACTTCAATCTCTACAACAACTGGATATTGGAATCTATCTCTGCACGATCTCTTGGAACCTGTATCATCAGTCAGACACATGGAACTATGTTTTATTATTTTAAACTCTTGTCACTAGATATATCCCACATACATCGGGATTTTGAAGATTGCGGCCTTTATGTGTGACAATGCTAACATAAGCATTTCGATGAGTTATGTGGAATGGAAAGGACTTGGCGTTCGAGCTTGGCTTTGGTCTATGTTGCGTGGCTTATTGATCGACAAGTGGATTGGTAGACTTTGGTATAATACATGCTATGTGTTGGTTTGGATCGATAGTTAGGGTATTTAGTAAATATAAAAGTCACTAAAGCACACACCAACCTTTTCATAAAAACAACCAACCTTTTGGTAAAAACAACCAAGTTATATGTCTTTTGTTTATTTATTTTTATAATAAAAATAAAGAAAACTATAAATGAAGGTTTTTTTGGAAAACTAATGAAAGAACACTTTTGTTTTGCGGGTTATAGGCATATAATAGGGTTTCTAGGAAAAAAGTAATGGTAAGAGCTCATTGAGACTTGATAAAAATTCTCAATGGAAGAATTATGATATAGGCAAATGACTGAAAGAACATGACAATTTTAGCACAAAGAATCAAAATACTCTTAATATTTTGAGGAAAAAATGAGCGCTAACATGACCCATTATTTTGTGCCATATCCAACTTTCATCTTCCTTTCCT
Organism: Picea engelmannii; assembly: GCA_009831015.1. Classification (NCBI taxonomy): domain Eukaryota; kingdom Viridiplantae; phylum Streptophyta; class Pinopsida; order Pinales; family Pinaceae; genus Picea; species Picea engelmannii. The sequence goes on from ML776772.1 coordinate 2,064,607, forward strand.
AGACAACACTTTATTTCCAATTTAAATTAATACATATATGTTGCTTGAAGTTCTCGCAGCTGTAGAAATCAATTTTCCTGAACCTTCTTTTCTTATCTCTCACTTTTTTGAATCAAAAGTAACTTTATGACCTTGGTCACACATTTGACTCACACTTAGAAGATTATGTTTCATATCTTCTACTAGTATAAAATTTTCTGCCTTGGTATTCTTGTTCCCAATTCTGACTGTGCCTTTTCCAATGATTTTAGATGAATCATCATTTCCGAAGGAGACTGGTCCATCTCTTTTCTTTCGTAATGTAAGAAACCTGTCTCTATCACCTATGATGTGTTTTGAACAACCACTTTCAACATACCGACCACTTTTCTTTTGCTTAGCTTGGAAAGCAAGTGTGCATTCTTCATTGCTATAGTGGTCTTGCATTCTTATCCATGCCCTTTTCTGAAGTTCGTGTTTGTGATTGTTTTTATTCTGTTGCGGTTCTCTAGGAGGGACTGTCATTCTGCAATGTTTGGCCATGTGACCAAAATTGTTACATTTGTAACATTCCACCTCAGTGCTCAAATATTCAAACATGTTGTAAATTCTTCTCTATGTTTCACTAGGCCTTCTTAGATAACATCTTTGTGTGTGACTTTAAAATTTGTTTGTCTTCCTATTGTTAGCTCTGCAATTCACAACTTTATGTCCAAAATTATTACATGCATAACATAAACCAAAAAAGATAGTTTGATACCTGACAGTTGAAGATATTCTGAAAGGAGGTACTCTTATAAATTATTCTTCTTCCTGAGGCCTATCTATCAGTTGTTGATTATTAAATATGAATATTCTCAGTGAAGGAGTGTCCCTGTAATCTTCCTTGTAGATCTTCCTATCCCCCTTGATTGTTTCTGCATAGATTTTTGGATATGTTTCTTGCTCTGTTGTTTTGGAGCTTGATCCTTTTTTTTGTCTAATTGTATCCAAGTCTAGACTTGTCATGATGAGATTTTTGACTGCTAATAATGTCATCCAAAACTTTTGAGTTGTTCTGCATATTTTTCTTTTGAAGATCATTTCTTAATGTGAAAATCTTTGCTTCCAAATTTCCAACGATCTTATCTTTTTCTTCTAGATGTTCTTTGAGTGCTCCTTCAATTATTTTATCTTTTTCTATTTGAACCTTCAAATTTGTGATCATTTGTTCTAGTTCTTTAGTGTCTTCTTTCTTGTCTAGTTCTTCTTGTAGTTTCTTGTTTTTCTTCTTTTCTCTTATGAAAACTTATATGGCACACATTAATTCCTCTCGGTATTCAACTTCTGCCTCTTCAATTTCTTCTTCGACCTCTTCATATTCTTATTCGGCTTCTTTATATTCTTCTTTAGAGTCTTCTTTATCAGAGTCTTCTTTATCAGAGTCTTCTACTGCTATGAATAGAACTCTTTTTGTCTCACTGTCACTGACTTCATCTTCGTCTGATGATGAGATGTCTTGCTTGGTGCATAAGCTTTTCTTGAAAACTTTCTTTGTGGTTATTTTGCCTTTGTATGTTTGTTTTCCTTTTGAGTAACCTTCATCATTTCTCTTTTTATTATAAGGACATTTGTTAGAAAAATGAACAATACCATCACAATTAAAACAAATTAAAGGAATCTTACCTCTATACCTACTGTCGGTTCCCTTGTTCATTCTTTTGACAAAGTTGGCCACTTCTTCATCATCTTCTGAGATGTCACTGCTGCTGCTATATTCTTCTTTTTTCCTTCCCTTTTGCTTTGAATTTTTGGATGCTTTGAAGGCTTCTTATTTTATATATGGATTTTCCTGTTCCGTTCTCATTTTATATGTTGTGAATATTCCATGTAATTCATCCATGATTATTGAGTTTAGATCCTATATTTCTTCTAGTGCTGATATCTTAGGGTCAAATCTCATAGGAAGAGATCTTAGTACTTTTTGAACAATTACAGATTCTTTGATTTCTTCTCCCAATCCTATGATTGCATTTACTATTTCATCAACTTGTAAAAATTAAGCTGCAATGTTCTCATCTTCCTTCATCTTAAGTTGTTTGAATTGACCTTTGTAAGTTTGAATCTTTGCTGCTTTGGATTTTGAATCTCCTTCATAAATATTTTGAATTTTGTCTCAAATATATTTAGCAGATTTACAATGTGCAACTTTGGTGAATACCGTTTCACTAAGACCATTCATAAGTGCATTTTTGGTTTTGAAATTATTTTGACCGAGTTTCACTGCTTTTTCATTTGTTGGCGGAACTACTAGTGCTGTGTATCCATCTACAATTGATTTCCAAATTTCAAATCCATGTGTCTTTATATATGTTTTCCTCCTTATGCTCCGAAATGCATACTTCTATCCATGGAACTGTGGTATTCCATTTTTATACAAGTTGTTTCTTTCCATGATCTACCTTTCAGTGGTTAAACTAATTTTTGAAGGAACCTGGATCTAATACCAATTGTTGGATTACTGAGAGGGGGGGTGAATTAGTAATAGATAAATTTAATCCTTTTTAGCCATATAATCCAAGTGTTATATCAATGTAACATTATCATTCAATAACTACAGAGTAAATAATCAATGAACAAATGAACAATCATACACATACATAGTACACCAATGTTTTACGTGGAAACCCAAAGAGGGAGAAAACCATAGAATGTTTTTTCTTATATGTCTTGAAGAATTACATTCATTGGAAGAACCAACTTCCTTTGTTTTCCATATGCAATTGGAAGGAGGCTCCAACCCCCTTGTTTCTCAGGATACAACCTAAAGGAAGCTCCAAATCCCCTATTCTCTAGCTACAACCAGAAGGAGGATACAACCCCCTATGTTCTCCGGCTACAACCACCTGTCCTTGTCCTGTCCAACTGCCCTAAAGTAGAAGTAGAATGATGGAACCACTATCACACTATCACTGTGAGATATACCATTGTAAACTTGTACCAATAAACCTGAACCATGCATCAACCATGCATCAACTTGTACCATAAAGAAGTGCATCTACCATGCACCAACCTGTACCAAACAACCTGTAATCAACTTGTACCATAAACAAGTGAATCCAACCATGTACTGAGTATGTACCAATCATGTGTCAACTACTCATCAACTATGACTCATCAATATGTACCAACATCATCAACTATACAACTCATGTATGTGCCAACTCATCAACTACTTGTCTCAACCATGTACCCAACATGTACCTCAACCAAAATCCCTCATCAATATCATCATCCAAATATTATTTGTAACTCTGTAATAGACTTGGTGTATATTATCACATACCGACAAACCTTCCTTAAATTTAACAACAAGAGACTAGCATTTTCATCAAACTTTTCTTTGGTCTCACACGACTAGTTTTGGATTAGTCAACAACCCTAAATTGAAATAATAATAACTATGTACCTGTAATGAATAAATATCTGTAACTGATACACAATGTTCTTCAATGTTTTTTCTACAATTCCTCCAGGTGTCACTACTTGGAACCTCTCAGAAAAGGAGTTATAGAAGAAATGGCATACCTTTCTGAATTTTGGCTTATTCTAGAGAGCGACCTTGTAGATCATGCCCCACATGGAATATTTGTTGAATAGATATGAAACTTTTACATAGAATACGATAGACTGTACTCTAATGAACACATTTTTTTTACTTAATTTGGATCTATTATTAAGAAGTTATGACATTTTTACCTGAAACACCTGTTTTAGACTATTTTCAGGATTAGCCACAAACCCTATTTTCCACGGAGTGTAACTCCAAAAATACAACGACCCACAAGATGATTTTTTTTACCACAGATACTTGGATATGTTTCCTCAATGGCCTATAAATTTCATGGTCTGATTCATTCTAGAAAAAACGTTATTGCTAAAATGGTGATATGACCTGTAAATAACATACCTTAGAAAGCATCATCAAAAGAATTTATCCTCCCTTGAATTCCGACCTTCTTTTCTTCAGCTTCCCTCTGAAATTCGGCTTAGATATCCTTTGGTTACCTCAGTCACCTATATATATTCAATATTCTCAAGTGTGATATAAAATGAGAGAGCCTTGCCTCTTATTTATACTCTCCATCTTCTAGGTCACTTAACCCATTTCTAGGTCACTTAACCTATTTCTAGGTCACTTAACCCATTTATAGGTCACTTATCCTATTTTCCTCATTTTTAGGGTTAACCACTTTCCATAATTAGAAAGTTCTCCATTACTTTATCATTTAAATAGTCTGCCTTGACTTTGTCACCTCACTTTATCATTTAAATAATATTCTTTGATTTTGTCACTTCACTTTATTATTTAAATAATCCTTCTTGACTTTGTCACTTTACTTTATCATTTAAATAATAATTTATTCTTTGAAATCTCTTTGACTTCTTTGACCTTTTGGGGATTCAAGCGAACATATGAGGGTCCTGCAGCTTCGTAAGGGCATAACTCTCAAACCATGAAGAGTTATGTGACGTTCCACATGCCACCAGAAATGGCATGACATGCGCTATCCATATAGAATAATATTACCTTAAAATATATTAAAACTCATACCATTATACATGAAAAAACCTTGGGTCCATTACCCAAACATTTGTGCTACCAGAGTTCGCTACCAGACTTTCTTCAAGGGTTGACATCAATGACAACCAACTCGATAAAGCTGTATCCTCCGTTGGCTAGTGTCCTTGACCTATGTTTCCATCATATGATCAGTGGATTCATGTTCCATGCAGTCATATTTGAGCTCTGTTGGTGTCAATTGTTCTACTATCTTTGAGGTGTCAAATAATGGTGGAAAATAAGTTCGAAAGAGGTCCACATTGAACATTGGGTGCAAGCCAAGGAAGTGGGGTAGGTTGAGCTCAAAATCATTGTCACCAACAACCTTGGTAATGGTGTAAGGCCCATAACAAAGTGGATGAATATTCCTATGAGGCCCTATAAGGCGTTCTTTCTACAACTAAAACCAAACATTGTCTCCCACCTGAAACTGGTGTGGCACTCGATGTTGATCATGGCGTTTCTTGTACTTAGCATTGGACTTCAGTAAAATATCCTGGACCTGTTGGAGGATGTGTTGGATCCACTCAATGAATCGGGTGGCTTTGTCAGTTGCAGTTGGAGCATGTGATGAGTCTTCTTGGGTGGCCACAAGGGGCAGTGAAACATCCATGAGACATAATGGTTGAAATCCAAACCCCACCTAAAATGGGTTGTGGTCGGTTGAGCTATGTATGGTTCTGTTGTAGCTGTGTTGAACATAGATAAAACTCTCATCCTAGGTGTGAGGGTGCTTGGAATTGGACATGTGGATGATGTGCATGATCATCCAGTTGACAAAATTGGTTTGGCCATCCATCCGGGGGTGGAAGGAAGTGGACTTGGTGAGCTTGGTGTCCAACAATGACCAAAGGCTCGACCAAAATGTGTTGAGGAACTGACTGTCCTGATCTGAGATAATGTTTTGTGGGATCCCAAAGTGTACCCACACTTGTTCAATGAAAATATTGACAGTTTCCTCCACCATGATGCTCTTCTTGCAGGCAACCAAAATCGCCATCTTAGAAAAGTGATCAACAACCACAAAAACACAGTCATTTCCCCACATGGTGGAAGGGAGGCCCGACATGTAGTCCATTGAGATGGATTCCTAGGTCCTGGCAGGAGTAGGTAGAGGAGTGTACATGCCTTGTTTCTTAATGGTCATTTTGGAAATAACACAGGTAGTGCATGAATGGATATACTTGTTGACATCCTATCAAAGTTTCAAACAATAAAAATGTCACTACAACACTCCCAATGTCTTTTCCACGCCAAAGTTTCCTACCACCTGATTGTAGTGGGCATCCCAAATCATCTTCACTCGCTCGCTTGATGGAATGCAGAGATGGACCAAATGGCACAATAACCCGTCCTGAATATGGAAATTATTGACAACTGTGTTGGTGCCTAACATTTGGTAGGTGTTGGCGAAGTTGAGATATGTCTCATAGATGTGGGACCACCCGAAGTTCTCATGGAAACAAGAGTCTAGAATTGTGGTGAGTGTCACAACTAGAGTTCGACTGAGGCGATTAATGAATCAGTTGTTACTTCATGTTTTATACTTGTTTTTGAGGTGAAACTGCTGCAAATATGTGGACCACTTCTGATGTCAGTCATTCTGCAATTTTCCTTGTGTCTGCATGAACTGCAACGACTTATGATCAATGTGGATGATTGTCTCCTTCTTGAGAATGTAATGCCTCAAATGGAGACAAACTTGCACAATGGATTACATTTCTTTGTCGTAAGTAGGGTACTTATGGATGGCATCTGATAGTGTCTCACTATGATAGCCCATGGGGTGGCCCTGTTGAGTGAGGACTATACCCAAAATATAGTTTGAAGCATCTATCTCGATCTCAAAGGGATGTTGTAGGTCAGGTAATGAGAGAAATGGTGATTAATTTAGATCATCGAATGCTTTATGTTGGGACATTCCCCATGCAAATGTTTCCTTACCACCACCTCTAGTTTTTTGACTAAGGTACCATGCAATATGGGAGAATCCCAACACAAACCTGTGATAGAAATTGGCAATGCCTACGAAGATTTGAATATCAATGATCATGGTTGGGGCTGGTCAGTCATATATGAATTGGATATTGGTTAGATCAATATGCACACCATGCACATCAACAATGTATCCTAGGTATTGGACCTTGTCCATGCTGAAGGAACATTTTTCCAAGTTGGAATATAGCTTGTGTTTCCACGGATTGTGCAGAACCTGCTGAATATGCTGCAAATGTTTTGCCCAAGTATTTTTGTAGATGAGGATGTCATCTAGATACACCAACACAAAAGATTTAATGAAAGTCCATAGGATATTTTCCATCAACCTCATGAAAGTTGTTGGGGCATTCGTCAAACCAAAGGGCATGCCCAACCATTCAAAAAACCTTCTTTTGACTTGAAGGCAGTTTTCCATACATATGTCTGTTCTATTGGGCCCTGATGGTAGCCATAATTCAGATCAATCTTGCTTAATTATTCCCCCCCCTTGATCTGATCAAGGATATCGTCGATTCGAGGAATCAGGTATCGGTTCTTGACCGTGATTTTGTTTAGGGCCCGGTAATCAATGTAGAGTTGTGAGGTCCCATATTTCTTTTGTACCAACACGATTGGGCTTTCAAAAGGTGATGAGATGGGTTAGATGTGCCTCTTGTGGAGCATTTCTTCGATTTGATGTTTGATCTCCTCATTTTATAGTAGAGAGTGATGATAGACTGTCCCATTTGGTAGCGATATGTTGGGGGTCAAATCAATGGGATGCTTGACCTGACATTGAAGAGATAATCTAGTAGGTGATGAGAAGATGTCTTTGTATTCTTCCACGACCTTATCCACTTTATTTTGCTGCATGGAGAGGTCAACCGCAGAGACCATGGAGGTGGTTTCAATCTTTTCCTGACTCTAAGAGTGAATCACGAAGAAGACAAACTTTCGGGTCTGAGAAATGACCTTCCTGCATTGCTTGGTAGAGATCAAGGAAATAACACTAGGTGGGACTACCTCGGGTATCCTGTACAATTTCTCGTTCAAAGTAATAATAACACTACGAGGCCTAGACTCATATAAAACATGACATTTATATAAATAAGGTTGGAAAAAAATAACATCACAAACTTCAAGGGGAGAAACATCACATAATACCTCATCTTTGAATGACTTGATGTCGTACGATAGGAGACACTTTTGGCTGACGTGAAGATCGCTTCCTTGATGGAGCCATCAGATGGTGTAGGGTTGCAGGTGTGGAATTGTCGACGGGGATAGCTGCTTGACAACCTCTACTGAGATGAGGTTCTTCTATCTACCACTATCAATGATGAAGTGGAGTGGAGTGCCTTTCACCCACATCTGTGAATGAAAGAGGTGTTTGCCTTCCTCTGGCTCATTAGGTTCACCGAGATAGATATTGGTGGTAGAAACAATGGCACTAGGTTTTGCATCAATGATCCATCTCCCATTATTTGGTTTTGACTCAGAGTCAGAACCCATATCTAATTCAGAGGCTTTTACTTCAAACACGAATGAATTCTTCGAGCGACAATCAACAATGTTATGCCAGGGGCTCTTATGGAAGTCGCACCACTTCCAGGTATATTTCTTCATCTTCCCATTGCCCTTCTTTGATTGTGGCTTGGATTGGTTGTCATTAGGTTTCCCATATTTTATCTATCCTTTGTTCTATGGTTTATGGATTCCCTTGCTCTGCTTCTGCTGTGAGGGGTTGCCAGATCCAAACTACCGCAGATTTTGTTTAATCTTCTGCTCAATTTTGATGGCATTTCGATAGGTCGTGCCCAAGGACGAGATGTCTAAAAACTCCATTTTTGTCTAGATGTATCTATGCAGACTGCTGCGGTTCTTGAGCACCAAATTTCGCTCATAATATTTGATACCCAACTTGGTGCGCAAGGTATGGAAGACATTGGTGAACTCTGGGACTGTTTGGTCTCTTTCCTACCGCAGTGTGGCCCATCTTGTATACAAGTCGTCATAAATTCCAACATGGTAGTATTGTTCCTTAATAACATCCCTAAAGGAATCCCAAGTGGGTGAAACTACAAATAATGTGGATCCTTTTGTTTCATTTTTATCACAGAAAGTCTCCCACCAATCTTTGACATAGGGGGCGGCCTTGAGGAGCGCAAATATAATATTTTCTCTATCGGAAAAGTTGTGGACAGAAAAAATACTTCTAAAAGGTTTAACCATTTATCTAAGGCATCCACATCTATTTGACCTTAAAATATAGGAATATCAAAATTTATCTATATCTTGAAGGGGGTGGCGCTTCCGCTTGAAGTGGATGTGTCACTTGTCAGTAGTTGTCAAAGTATTTGTGCGAAGCTATCCATCATCTCAATCCTCTTTCGCTCAAGGGCTTCCTCGAGCAACATTTTGAAAGGATGTCATGTCCCGTCGTCTTTATTTTCTCCCACCATGGCCAATTTATTGGGCTTGTGAGAGCAGTTTTCCTCAAGAGAAACAAGCTCGAGACCAACTCTCTATACCCTGTCCGTGTCGAGGACATGCATTAAAAAATGACAAGGATCAGACTGCTCCGATACCACTAATCCAGATTTATGAGCGGAACGAAATGAAACCACACATTTATAATGTTAACACAGAGACACAAATTTACTTGACTCATTTGATTATTGATAAGATGATACGGTGTTATGTTGTTATAACTTTAGTCTTGACTCTTTATTTATTTTTTCTTTAATATTTATGAATCTGAATCATGATGGTATGGGCCTCAGTTGACTCATTGAGTCATTTGATAAATGATATGATGTTATCAATGATCATGTTATGGATGATGGATTATTTCAATTTATTTGAAATTGAAAATTTAAACACATCATAATATTATAGTGTATGAAGTTATGAATCATTTCAAATTTTCAATTTAAGATTTCATTTCTTTGCTTTTAAATTTTCATTATAAATTTAAAATTAAAATTTTTACTTTTAAGTTTTAATTTTTAAATATATATTTTATTATGTTATTAAAAAAATTAGGGTTAGGGTTCCTAATCCCCGATTCCTAATTTTGGGATGAGTGCCACACCCGCACTGGATTCTTCATTCGATTCCAATTGTACCCACGCTTCTTGTAACTTTGAAAAAAACATCTCTCTAACAACCCACACAAATCTGGAAATGAACCCTTCAATCTGTTGATGATTGCAGCGTCGTGTGACATTCTCGAGGTTGTTCTCCTCTAGATTGAGTTGAGACGATTTGTGAGAGAGCCCATGTGTTGGGTGTGCCCATGTGATGGGTATGTTTCAGACTCTGGACTGCATTGTGATGATGTGTGGTCTCTTGTCTACTCCTCTGGACTGAGTTGAGATGACTTGATATGGTCTCCTGCCTTGTACTCCTCTAGACTGTGTTGAGTCATCTTGAGATGGTCTCCTGCCTTGTACTCCTATGGACTTAGTTGAGTTGGCTTGAGATGGTTCTCCAGATGGTACTCCTGTGGACTCAGTTGAGTTAATCTGTTGAGAGTGACGTCCCTGTGGCTGAGCATAGGTGGACGTGTCCCTAGTGGTTGAGAACTAGAGGATGTGTGAGATCCCTTGCTATATTGTCAAAGAGTAAGATTTGTTGTAACCCTAATTTGTATTGGTCGGCCCCACTAAGTAAAGATAATTAATATTGTGTAATTATTAATTATATTATTAAGTTGTACAGGTCGACCCTATTGTGCCAAGTGTCATGTCTATTCATTGAGTTAAGTGTATATAAAATTTAAATAACAGATATATCCCCATTGTGGATCATATCTCTCACTAAATCAACACATGGTCTGAAATTATGAGGACTTCAACTCACACTTTTCTAGGAGCTAGTTTTCTCAGTCTTAGAAGCATCGTCTTGTGTGCTAGGTTTTGGTGGTGGATAGTGGATATTTGCTTGGCGATATAAGCAAAGGATTGTTGGGTTTTTCCCTTGGTTGAGAAGGGTTTTCCTAGGATACTTCTTTTGTTCTTGTGCATGGTTATTCTTCTTGTGATCTTGGTTTACTGCAACTATTGTATTGCTACATTATTATGGTTGTAGCTTATCCTAAATTTAAAATAAACTATGTGTATGAGCTAACCATCAAAAACTTAACACAATCACCTCCAAAAACTGTAAAATGCAAACTAAAAACTAGCTTGCTAGAATGGTGGCAACTTATATCTGAGAAGAGATGTGACAGATACGATCATTCACAAGAAGATGAGTACAATGAGGATCTGAATGAATTTTTACAATAAATATGAATTCCAAAACCATAGACATCCAAAAATCTAACCCTAGGATATGAAGCACCAAAATTCATGTGGGCCCCTTTGGGGTTGTTGCAGTTACTTCACACACACCTAGGATTTATTTTTCCTAAGGTTATTCCTTGTTTATTAGTAATGATTAGTCATTATCCAGTCTCCTATATTTTAGGGGAGAATATTCCACCTGGAGAATATTCTCTTTCAGTTGACACTTTAGTTTGACTAGTTGAGTTGAGTTTAGATGTTGCATTGGTTTTTTCACCATGCAAGATTGGGATCATCACCAACTCACTGCTCTTTGTTCAGTAAGTTAACTGAAGACTAGTTGACTAGTTAACTCAGCTAGGTGACAGTTCACTCCCGTAACTGCCTGAGAGACTAGACTAGGTGGAAGTTTACTCTTGTAATTGTTGGTGTGTGTTCAGATTAATCTAGACCACCACTATGGCTAATTAGTTACTCATTTATCCTATATATATTGTAAATTATTCACTCTTTGAGTGTGGAATACGGTTAATGAGAATTCTTTCATTCTTTCTCTCTTGCTTCTTCTTTCTAAATTTCTCTTTGCAAATGTGTGTAGTATTTTCTAGATAGATCTATTATGTGCAGGTTCAACACATTTACATGGTATTAGAGCCGGTGGACTGCTAAGAAAAATCTACACCAAATCATTTTTTGTAGGTACAAAAGATTGAAGACAACAAAAATATGGATTATTCGCCGGAAATACTTCTCATGCCTCATAACTATTTGGAATGGAAGTAAAAAATTCTGCTTCATCTTAGATGCAGAGGCTTGTACCAAATAACTATGGGAATGGAAGTAGATCCTGATTCTGTCGATGAGAAAAATGAATTTCTCAATAGATAAGATATGGCCATAGGAAGTATCGACATGTCTGTTTCTCCCGAACTTTTCCATCAAGTATATGAAGAATCACAAGGATAAACTCCAAATGAATTATGGACCAGATTGGTGGTTCTATTTGGGAATAAAGAATATTGTGAAGAGTTCATGCAGGAGGTGGAATAGATAGAGACAGAAGAGAAGCCATCCGAAGATCAAGCCTCTTATTATGAAGAGTCTTCTACAAAAGTATTTGAAGAAATTTGTATTCCATTAATTGAAGATGATGTCTACTCCATTTCATATTTGTTTTATGAATTTCATGTAGACGATATATGGCATGCATCTCATGTTGGATTACTAAGAGGGGGGGTGAATCAGTAATAACTTAATTATAATCCTTTTTCTTCAAATGTTATATCAATGTAGAATTATTATCCAATAATGAGCAGTAATAAATAAACAATCACACACATACACAATACACCAGTGTTTTACATGGAAACCCAAATCGGGAGAAAACCATGGAATG
>ML776772.1:2086883-2115227 GCA_009831015.1 Picea engelmannii
GGTCCATTACCCAAAACTTTGTTCTATGGGTCTTTCTTCAAGGGTTGACATCAATGACAACCAACCTTAATCAACATCTCAGGAGTCACATGCAGACACTTTTGCATGCACCATGCATGCATTTCAGGAGACAAAAAAGGATCCGCGCACATCAGACACCATTTAGATATTTTCTGAGCCAAATTTACAGAAACAAGTTGGATATTTTAATTCCTCTCGGGAAAATATCCAATTTCAAAAACAAAATCGTCCAAAACGGAGTCCAGGAATTGAAGTTATGATCGTTTCAAAATCAATAAAATTTCAACATTTTTCCAGAAACGGTCGTACGGTTTTCAACATTTCATCCAAAATTTATTTGAATATTATTAATTACAAGAATATAAAGTGGATATGTGTGGAAATATAAATGATGCATATACTTCATCAGATCCATGCAAACATCTACATCTACAACAAAATCTTCAAAGACCACAAACTTGCACAGTTGCGAGGTCTTCTTGGAGTGAAGGACATGGTTGCTTAGCCACTATTTTTTGTTCCTTCTCATTTTTATTTTTTTTACATATATTGTACCTTGAGGGGGGGGGGGGGGTTCCATGAGGTTTTCCCTCTTTCCTCATTTATTTCAGTGTATCTTTTGTATTTGGGTACCTAACATGGCCTCGTATCCGAGACCCATTCTTTATTTTCACCATAGTGATGTTCAGGGGGGGTGTTGGAGTTACTTCACACACACCTAGGATTTATTTTCCCTAAGGTTATTCCTTGTTTATTAGTCATAATTAGTCATTATTGAGTCTCCTATATTTTAGGGGAGAATATTCCACCTGGAGAATATTCTCTTTCAGTTGACTAGTTTAGTTGAGTTTAGATTTTGCACTGGTTTTGTCACCATCCAACATTGGGATCATCACCAACTCACTACTCTTTGTTCAATCAGTTAACTAAAGACTAGTTGACTAGTTAACTCAGCTAGGTGGCAGTTCACTCCCGTCACTGCCTGAGAGACTAGACTAGGTGGAAATTTACTCTTGTAACTGCTGGTGTGTGTCCAGATCAATCTAGACCACCACTATGGCTCATTAGTTACTCATTTATCCTATATATATTGTAAATTATTCACTCTTTGAGTGTGGAATATGGTTAATGATAATTATTTCATTCTTTCTCTCTTGCTTCTTCTTTCTAAATTTCTCTCTGCAAATGTGTGTAGTATTTTCTAGCTAGATCTATTATGTGCAGGTTCAACACATTTATAGGGGTAAGTTAGTACATTAACTTCCCAGGGTAGTAACTTTTGCATACGATCTCCATTTAGGGTGCATGATAACTCGTTGGAAATGTATCGGCAAGGGGATTCATTTAGGGTGATCAATCAGATCCTTTGGCTATATTTGAGGTGCCTGATCATGAAAAAAAGTTGTTTAGGCCCTCAAACTGGCAAAAGAAGTTAAAAACTACTAAAAATAGTAAATTGCCAAAATTGCTAGAAAATTGTTTTGAGCCAGTTGGATAAGGTAGGTGGCCACCGATATCCACCTGGATCACATAATCAACATAATGAATGTGAATTGAGATTGCACAATGGATTTTTGGATTCCCCCCTTAAGAACAATTTGGGATGTTGGGACATCAAGCATTGATGGCTCATCACACTTCTCCTGGGTTCAATTGGTCAAGAGGTCAACCCTCATTTGGATACAGTAGGTCAGGTGATCGACCAACACACCATACCGTTATTCGGGTAGTCGATGTTCCTGTTGGTCGGACAGTCGAAGATATTCGGGTGGTGGATCGTCCCTCTCAGTAATCGACTATGAGTTGGACAGATAGTTGGTCGGGTCAAGTCACACACCATACCGTCGGTTGGGTAGTCAATGTGCATGTCGATCAGACAGTTGAAGATAGCCAGGCGGTGGATCAAAAAACCCAGTAATCAACTATGATTTGGATGGATAGTTGGTCGGGTTGAGTCTTGTCGAGTCGACTTGACAGAGTAGATTTTGTGGAGTCAACTCTAATCATCTATGGTTATACGTGGACAAGATATTCCATATTATATGGGAGTCAGTTAGATATTGAGGCTATAAAAGAGGACCCTTTGGGTCATTATCAACACGATGAATGTGAATTGAGATTTCATAATGGATCACATAGATCAAGATGTGCAATATGCACTGTGATGTTCTGATCACACTACATTGTGCTTAAGTTTTGTAATGATGTCTTTAGATGCCACCTCTGTTCTTCAAAAAAAATTCCCTTCTTCGATTATCTACAATACTGTGTTCTTTGTTTCATGTTGTGTTCCACCTTATTCCCCAAAATGGTATCAGAGTCAATGGTTTAAACCTCGATATGTTATTTTCAAACCTTGCTAAGTTAGATCCATTGCGTGATCAACTTCGGGCCGATGGTTTATCGATTGAAACTTAGTGAAACATATCAGTCTGTCTAGATATTGAATATGGATTTGAACATTGATCCTATTATTCTAAACAAATCAAATTATGCAGTATGGGATCTAGATATGGAAACCCTCTTGAAGAGTAAGGGACTGTGGAAATATACCAAGGTTGTGGTTCCAGAGCCAGAAGATGCTCCGATAAAATTTGTTGTTGATGGGAAGAAGGATGAGGCTGTGGGGGTCATCATGACTTGCATCTCGTAGGAAATATGATTTCACCTTAGTGGAATCGACTGTCCTCATATGGTCCGGAAGAAGCTAAAGACCTTGTTCGACCAATTCGATGAGAGCCAGATCATGCAATTGGAGAAAGAGTTGATCTCTTTCGATCCTCATTCTTTTGAGAGAATGGAGAACTATTTAGCATGTGTCAAGGAACTGCAATTGAAATTGGGTGAATTTGGAGAGAAATACAAGAATAAGGATGGAAAAACCATCGAGATGGTTCTGATGAATTTGAGAACAACATTTGATGCTTTTATGTCAACCTTCTGCACCAATTAGCAACAAGACAAGGAAGATGGTAAGGACTATTCCTTTGAATTTTTCTGTGAAATTTTGATTACCAATCAACATAGATTACTTGAAGAAGGTAAGATTGGTGGTAAACACCAGGCCCACTTTATCAAGTGTAAGGGAAAGATGGATTCCAAGAGTAGAGTGTAGTCTGATGCTTCTGCACAGAAACATGCATATCATGATTAAGGACCTCAAACACAACCACAATGAAGTCAAAAGAAGAAGACATGTCGTTACTATGGAAATACTGGACATGTCGAGAATAAATTCTTTAATAAGTGAGATGATTTAGAGAAGAAGGTTAAGAGACTCGAAGGAGATGTGTCGATTGTTTTCTGACCTGCTGATAATTTCACTTGATAAGTTGTTCACTCTGGGTGCACTCATCATATGGTGAAATATGTCACTTTATTCATGAGACTGAATAAAGAAAAGGAAATCAAAATCTATGTTGTTGATGATTTTTCTTTGGATGTTGTTGGTCATGGTGATGTAGCTTGTTGACATGGTAAAATTGTCGACGTCTATCATGTGCCAAATCTTAGTGCCAATCTATTGTTTGTTTCTCACTTGACTCATACAAGTAAATTTGTAGAATTCTTCCCAGATCGGTTCTATGTTCATGATTTGAAGAAAGGGAAGTAAAATATCGTTGACAGACTTGTCGACCAGACAAACAATTTATACAAGTTTCGTGACTCGGCTCGACCTGAATCTGAACTGACTACACTTGTTTCTCATGCAGATCAGAGAAGTTGAATTTGGCATGAATGACTTGAACATGTGAATTTTTGAAGTCTACACGAACTGAAAACTCAAAACATGGTGGTTTGTTTTCCAAGGGTGTTTCCCCCTAAAGGTGTATTTAAGGGTTGTGTACTTGGGAAGTATCATCACACACCATTCTACTCTGGAAAAAAATGGCGAGCACAAAACCTACTAGAAATGGTTCATAGTGATGTATGTTCTTTCAACTTACCTTCACTGGCAGGTGTAAGGTACATTTTGACTTTGATTGATGATTTCTCTCACTTCACATGGGTAGTTTTCCTAAATAATAAAAATCTTGTCTTTGATAAGTTAAAATAATTCTGTGCCTTTGCTGAAAATCAACGTGGTCAACCCATCAAGTGATTGAGATCAGAAAATGGTGGTGAGTATGTCAATTGAACCTTTGAAGAATACCTACTTCGATCTAGTATTGAATGACAGTGGTCGATTCTTCACACACCTAATCCGAATGGAGTTGCAGAACGCAAGAATTAGACATTAGTTGAAATGGCTAGATGCCTTCTCTAGGATAAAGACTTCCCTCCTCACTTCTAGGTTGAAGCAGTGTATTGTGAAAATTATCTTCTCAATCACATCTCGACTCACGTTGTTCCTTCAATGACTCCATTCAAACAATGGTATGGGAAGAATTCATCTATTAGACACCTCCATGTGTTTGGATGTGTTTCCTAGGCCCACATTATTGATGATTTTCAAAATAAGGATGAAAAAAGTCATGTTTTCATAATGATGGGATACTCTAAAGAGTCAAAATCCTATAGACTATTTCATCATGTCAAATGAAAAATTATTGTCCGATGTAATGTTTGGTTTGAAGATAATACTTTTGGATTTAATTTTTTGAATTCCTCCTTTGGATGGATATAGGATTATTCCTTTGATGTTTTCTTGGACACTGGTTCTTCTATACCGCTCTTCAGTCCCTCGACTGGCTTGTCAAACTCTCTACCTATTTCGACTTGACCATCAACCTCTAAGTCGACTAGTCTGACATATTCTTCTTTGACTGGTCGATAGGATGAAGACTCTCCAACTTCTGATCAACCTGCTGCAGTGAACCATGGTTCACTTGTTTCTTGTCTACCCGATGGGTTGTTAAGAAAATTGAAGCCATTGGAGATGATGCCAACAATGCCTCTTACAAAATACATAATCAAAGTTAGAAGAAACATGCCAAAGTTTCCTTGCTAGCTCGTTTCCTTGAAACTTCCAACCCTGTTACCTACTCAGATGTTGAAGGCCGACCTGAATGGGAACAAGTAATGAAGACTCGAATTGATTCTTTTTCGAAGAATCAAACTTGGGAATTGGTTCCCTGACCACATAGAAAGAACATTGTGAAGTGTTTATGGGTCTACAGGACCAAATTTACCTCTGAAGGTGTTGTTGAGTGGCATAAAGCATGCCTTTTCGTGAAGGGATTTTCTCAAAAAGAAGCCATTGACTACATTGGCACCTTTTCCTCTATTGCAAAGATGAACTCTATTCAACTGATTCTTTCCCTTGCTGATCATTTTGGATGGTAGATCCATCAGATGGATATGAAGAGTAAGTTCCTTCATGGAGACCTATATGAATAAGTTTACACGGAACAACCACCTAGTTTTGTGACAGATTTCAATTTGGTATGTCGACTAAATAAGTTTCTTTATGGTTTGAAGTAGGCTCCTCGGTCTTGGTATGCTAATATTGTAAATTTCTTTCTTCGACTTGGTTTCAAATGATGTGAATCTAAACATAGCCTATATGTTCTCCACTCCAATGGAGACACTCTGATTGTTGTTGTATATGTTGATGACTTGATCATTACTGGTAATCATAATGCTCTCATCTTTAGTTTTAAGACACAAATTGTTGACTCCTTTGATATGATAGATCTCGACATTCCACATTATTTTTTGTGTCTTCAAGTGTTGTCACTGTGTGATGGTTTTTTTTTATTTCTAAGTCTAAATATGTAATGGACATTTTGACACATTTTAATATGGATTATTGAAATCCTTGTGCCACTCTCTTTTAGTCTGGAGTAAATCTTACTAAAACCTGTCAAACACGCGTTGTCGATGCTACACTTTATCAACAATTAGTCGATAGTCTTATTTATCTTACTCATAGTCGACTTGATATATCCTTTGATGTTATTGTGGTTTCTCAGTTCATGTAGGATCCCAAAGAAATCCACTGGAAGGAAGTGGAACATATTATTTGTTATCTAAAGGGTACCACTCATTTTGGTATCAAATATTGTCATAGTTTAGATTTGTTGGATATGTGTTATATTCTTTGCATGTGTGTGTGTGTGGGTGTGTCAGGTTCGACAATTGCATCTGACAATCCCTCTAGTAGTGCTCTTTGTGTCGTGTGCACTGGGAACTTTCCTAGGGGGGTCCAAGAGGGGGGCAGGTATGCCCTCCCCTGGTTACGCGCAGCGTTCGGGGCAATGCCTCAAACTTTTTTTTTGGGGCGGTTTTTGCTATTTTTAGCGGTTTACTAAATTAATCTCGGATTAAGGGATTACAATTTTAGTATCTAAAAAATAACTGAAAACATTGGATATATTGTAAGGTGAATGGTGAAATTTGATAATTAATATAAGAAAGGTTTTCCTAGTTGAGGGTTTCCGGTATAAAATCTCTGTGTAATCTGCGTATGAGCCATTGATTAAATTTTGTTTTTCTTAAGGATCTATATGCATTGCTTTACTTCACAAGTTTAAAACTTACAAGATTCGCTAGTCAACTTCACTGACTCTGACTGGGTTGGTGACGGTGATGATCAAAATTCCACTTCTGGGTATGTGTTTCTCTTTAGCACTAGACCTTTGGTGTGGTCGTGCAAGAAACAAAAGGTAATCTCCTTGTTTAAGCATGAACTATTCAAGCAGACACTGAGGTAGTCTGGATTCACCAACTTTTGGGAGAACTTGGACTTTCTCTTTGGACCTCAACTAAAATCTATTGTGATAATCAAAGTGCCATCCAAGTTGCTGACAATCCTATTGCTCACAATAATATGAATCTTTTTGAGCTCCATACTCACTACTTGCGACAATTAGTTCATGAGAACGTTGTTTCTATTGAACATTGTTGCACCGAAGATCAAGTTGTTGATATATTCATCAAACCTTTAGCTGAAGCCAAATTTATCAAGCTCTTCACTTTTCTTGGGCTCCAAGAGGTTGCAATTATGGGGGGGGTGTTCCAATGATGTAATTTCACCTCCTGAAACTAAAAATCTATGTGTTGATGGGGGGGTGTTGGGACATCAAGCATTGATGGCTCATCACACATCTCCTAGGTTTAGTCGGTCAAGAGGTCAACCCTCATTCAGATACAGTTGGTCGGGTGGTCTACTAGCACACCATACCCATCGATCGGGTAGTTGATGTGCTTGTCATTTGGACAACCGACCAACAATAAAATATAGTCGGGTGGTGGACCGACCAACCCAACAATTGACTGCGAGTTGGACAGATAGTCAGTCGGGTCGAGTCCTGTTGATTCGACTTGAAATAGCGGATTTTTTGGAGCCAACTCTAACCATTGACAGTTATATGTGGCCAAGCTCTTTCAGATTCTATGGGAGTCAGTTAGATATTGAGACTATAAAAGAGGACCCTTTAGGTAATTATCAACACAATAAATGTGAATTGATATTGCACAACAGATCATGCAAAAAAAGATGTGAAATATGCACTGTGATGTTTTCATCATAGTGTGTTTTTATTAAGTGTTGTAATGGTGTCTTTAGACACCACATATGTTCTTAAATTGTTTCCCCTTCTTTGATTATTTGCAGTACTGTGTTCTTTTTTTCATGCCTTGTTCCACCTTATTCCCCAACATGGGATAGGATTGAATGATTTAAAAAGGTGACACAATATCCAAAGGAAGGAGGAATTAGAGCCTATCCCCCCTTAATGACAAATTCTTGAACTCCTAACAGAGATCGAAGTTTGGAAAATTTCGCTTCTATAAGAGACTTTGTGAAAATGTCTGCAACTTGATCTTTTGTAGGGAACAATAATAATTAAATAACTTGATCATGAATGAGTTTTTTGATGAAGTGCAGGTGTAAATTTATGTGTTTACTATGTTTATGTTGAACTGGATCTTTTGCAAGCTTGATAACACTCTGATTGTCACACCAGATCATTTTCGGAGTCCAAACTATGAAAGGATTTGTCGAAGACAGAATGCTTCTTGACTTGCATTAACTGGTGCTTGGTACTCTACTTTTTATGAAGAAAGAACAATAGCCCATTGTTTCTTATAGGCCCAAGTGACAGGTCTTGAACCAAGGTTGAAAACATAGCCTTCAGTAGACTTTTGATCATCAGGGTCATCGACCCAATCTGAATCAATGAAACCAACCAATAAAGGAGTCCCCCCTGAGATGTAATGTATCCCAAACTGAACAAGTTTGACTCCAGAATAGGAAGGAGAAGGGGTATTTTTAGAATCATCCATGTGAAAGAAATGAAGAAGGTCACAAGCATACTTAGACTAGGAAATACAGATTCATTTCTTGGTTTGCAAAACTTGGAGGCCAAGGAAATAATGCAAATATCCTAAGTCGATCATTTCAAATTTATTCTTAAGGTTGGTTTTCACATGGTTTAAAAGTTTAGGGTCACTACTAGTGAGGATGAGGTCATCAACATAAATAAAAAGGATTATGAGATGGCTTCCTACTTTCTTGGTATAGACATTAGGATCATAATGACATCTAGAAAAGCCGGTGTCAAGAAGAAAAATTTCCATTTTGGCATACCAAGCTTGAAGGGTTTCCTTAAGACTATAAAGATATTTATTAAGGTGACAAACAAGGTTGGATTCATTTTGAACATAGCCACGAGGTTGTTCCATGTATATTTCTTCTTGCAAATCCCCATTCAAGAATGCGTATTTAATATCCATCTAATGGAACTCCAATTTATGTGAGGCAACAAAGGTTAGAATAAGGCAGATGCAATTCATTTTGGTTAAGTGGGTAAAGGTTTCATTATAGTCAATGAATTGAACTTGAGAGAATCCTTTGGAAACTAAACAAGCCTTGTGTCTTTCAACACTTCCATCGGATGCATACTTAGTTCTGTAGACCCATTTACATATGACAAGTTTGTTTCCTTTCAGAAGAGGCACAAGATCCCAAGTATCATTCTTCATTAAAGAGAGATACTCTTCATTCATTGTTGTATCCCAATTTGGATGACCTAAAGCTTATAAAAATGTCTTTTAATCATGTGTCTTTGAAACTTGAGCCAAAATAGAAGAGGCTCACTGGAACTATGAGCATGTTCGATGCTGATATAAAGGATCACCAATTGCTTCTTGAATTGAATGGACTCATCTGGGAAGCAGTGGTACTGGTGCATGTTCATGTTCAATGGACTCATTAGGAGGAAGGTGAGCAGGAAGAGATTGATTTTAATTCTTACTATCATCATATGAATAAGAAGAAACCAAAATAGGAATAGAAGATGACACAAACACCGAAGATGGCTTACAGGCTGAAGAAGGCATAAACGTCAAATTACACTCATATGCCAAGATATTTTCATGAAATTTAACATCTCTTATAATAATAATTCCATTGGAATGAGGTTGAATAAGTTTGTAACCTTTGACATATTTATAATATCCAACGAAAATACACTTCTCACTTTTAGTTTGTAATTATTTCATTTTCTCATCACGAATGTGAGCCCATGCTACACTACCAAGTACATGGAAGTGGATTACATTTGGATTAATTTTTTTCCATGCTTCTTCTGGTGTTATATTTTTTAGATATTTTGTGGGAGTGTGATTTATTGCACAGTTAATGGATTCTACCCAATAATGAAGACTTAATCCTTTAGATTGGATCATATAGTTATCCATTTATTTTAATGTGCGATTCTTTCTTTCAACAACACCATTTTTATATAGTGTATATGGAACAATATGTTGCATTTGAATGCCTTTCACAATGCAATAACTTGTAAATTTATTGTTCACATATTCACCCCCATTATCTATTATTAACCTTTGAAGTTGATGTCCATATTGTTTTTCTACCAGGGAATTATAAGACAAAAACTTGTCAAATAATTATCTCTTAAGTTTTAAGAAGTAAACCCAATTTCATCTAGAAAAGGCATCAATGAAAGTTAATAAATACTTGCACCTAGAGAGAAGGAGAATAAAGAGGACAACACAAATCACTATGAAAAAGTTTTAAAGGGGACGAGGCGTGCCAAGAGGCCGATTGTCAAAACTGTTTTGATGTTGTTTTCCAAGAACACAACCGACACAAACACCATCTCTGGAAGAAATAAGAGGAAGACCAATCACCATGTGTTGATTACATATTTGTTGCAATGAACAATAGTTTAGATGACCAAACCTCTCATGCCAAAGTTTGCTCAAGTCATCGCTATGAGCAACAAAAACTGATAGAAAATATGATGACCTAGAGTTTTCAAACTTGTACAACCTAGTAATATCATCAACAATTCCAGTTACGAGGACATGCTTAGGATATTTTAAATCCTTAATTACAACTCTTTGAGGTGAAAACTCTACGGTTTTACTTTCACTTGAACGAGTGATATGATATATTGATAGAAATTTGTAGGAAAGACTTGGAACACATAATACATCATTGAAATGACTATTATCTACCTGAACTATTCTATACCCTACAACACTAAGAGATATATCATCACCAACACATATTTTCTTGGTGTTACATTCATTTAGAGAATAAAAAATGGCTTTATCCTTAGCCATATGATAAGATTCTCTAGAATCAATAAGACACTCATCATAAGAAGAAGTAGAAGTTGCATTGAAGGTGAAACCAGAAGTAGAAAGTTCATTTCCATGAGAAGAAGAGTTAGAAGAAGAAGAATCAATATTGATGTTGTGATTCTTCATCATTTCTTCTAAAGATTCCATATTCTTAAAAAATTTGGACTCCACATGACCATCATTGCCACAAAAGTTGCAATGTTTGTTACTCTTCTTACTTTTACATTTTTCTCCTTTTTCAACATTAGGAGTGGAAGTTGGCTGAGAGGGTTAGGGACCCTTGTTTTTCTTATTCTTGTGGCGAGGATGTTGCTTATTGGGATTCTTGAATTCTCTTTCTACTGAGCCACTAAGGGTTTTTTGGAGGTACTTGTAGTGTTGATCACTCCAAATTACACAAGTTATGTTTCTCTCTATTCAAAGCATCACAAAAAGACTCACGAGAGGGATTTTGGTAAGAACTCCCTAGAGCTTCTCTGGTGGAATAAAAGGTAGATACAAACACAAAATACACACTACCAAGCTTAGAAATAATAATATAGATTCCTCAATATTCCTTCAAATCTATTTTTCACTCTATACATAAATTTTTATGTGTTTTGAACTTAGATAAATAGTTTTCAATGCAAGGAAAATCATTGGAACTCAAATTAATTAATTAATTTTCTATTTGGAGGGCTCGAATAATATTGTGTTTACCAAACACAACTTCAAGATTTTCCCAAGCTTTAGTTGGGCCATCAATTCCTTAAAGGTGAAACCTTAAATAAGGAGAGATGAACATTCCAATTAGTCCAGGTTCTTTGTCATTCTTATTATCCCATCGGTGGGTTCTTTTTCTTTTCCCATGGTAATCCGGTACAATCCTTTACTTCTTAACACATCCTCCATATGATATTTCCATGAGAAGTAGTTGGTACTGGTAAGAAAAAGATCACTAGGAGAATCCATATTAAATATGCAGAGAATATGGATTTAAAGGCTAAAATTGATGGGATGGATGGAAAGTTCTTGAAATAATAGGTTGTTTAAAAAAAAATGGCACTGAAAACAAATGTTGGATGTGAAAGTTATGCCCTTTTGAAAAAAGGCATAAATGGTAACCAGAGAGTCACGTAGAAAATATAAGATGGTCCACATGGTGATGCTCCTCCTAATTATGCTAATAAGCTCACTTTTAAATAAGTTATTTATGAAGTGACCCACTTTTATAGAATAAGCGAGAATCACTTTTACAATGAAGTTACTTTGTAAATGAAAATTGCATCGAAAAAATAAATTAGAATAAAATATTAAATTTATTTAACAGTGATTCACTTTTATAATTAAGTGAAATACACTTGCATGAATTTTTTCAAAAAAAACTAACAAAAAAGAGACTTGAACTCAAGACCTCTTACTAAATAAAGTAACTTTCAACCAAGTGATCTAGTGCAAAACACATTATAGTCTTAAGAAGGAGGATTGGGGGTGTTGTTTTTGTTGTTGTGTAAGATGGCCTTGGAGTGTGTGCTCAACAAAAACTTATTTTTATGCATTCACACAATAAAAACAAATTTGCTTCTCGACAAAATCTAGGGTTAGATCTTGGTTAGATTACTTGAAAAATACAAGTTTTCCTTATGTTTCTACTTTACTGAGATCACACAGAACACATGACACATAGAATATGTAGAGAGGAAAACCATTTCCGCTATGTTTTTTGATTTTCCGAGATCGCACAGAGCGTAGGGAAAACACATATGTAGATCGAAAAGAGTAGAAACCTGGAAATAAAAAACAAAAAATTAAAATAAAACCGAAATATTATCTTTGTAAAAATTTAAAAGGGCGTATTCAAGCTTTATACCTTCAGATTTGACTAAAATGTATGTATCTTGGGAAAACAAAACCTTCTCAAGTGAAATGAAAAATGTTCATGACTAAATGAGCATTTCATATGCAATGGAACAATCTGTTGGGTATGTGTTATATTCTTTGCATGTGTGTGTGTGGGGCGGTTTTTGCTATTTTTAGCTGATTTGTAAATTAATCCCGGATTAAGGGATTATGGTTTTGGTATCTACGGAATACCTAAAAATATTGTATATATTGTATGGTGAATGGTGAAATTCGAGATAATGAAAATAAGAAAGGTTTTCCCGGTTGAGGGTTTCCGGTAAAAATCTCTGTGTACTCTGTGTATGAGCCATTGATTAATTTTTGTATTGCTTAAGAATCTATATGCATTGCTTTACTTTGCAGGTTTAAAACTTACACAATCCTCTTATCCCATAAAAGAATGAAAAATGGTAGAAAACATAGATACGACAACACAAATTTAAGACCTCAATCTACAATGGGAGAAGGTCTTCAAATTCGCTCTGATACCATGTTCGAAAACACATGTATTCTAATAGAGGACAAAAAATTCTCACACAATTAGATCAAAGATCAACACACCGATGTTTTTACGTGGTAAATCTCCTGTGGGGAAATATCCATGACCCTCGCCAAGGCGGTCACTTGGAGAAATTTATTAATGCAAAAGAAAAATATTACAAAGAGATTTGCAAGAGAGTTTCTCACAATCGATCATCGACAAATGACCCTCCATGCTATTTCAATAGATATCACTGACCAATCGAGTGTTAATCCATGGATCGATGTAACCATTAAGATCGAGGAGAATATGAGCTGTCAAATCACTCTATGTCAGGAGCATATCACGACTGTCAGATTACCTAACTACAAATACATACTAATGCATACTAAAGAACAAACTAATAAACACACTTTTTACCTAATGACACATTAGACCAGTTTGATCTTAACTAACTCTTAAGTGTATCCTAACAAAAAATAGAAAAACATTCTAGGGATTTGTGTGTGATCAATATTTGTAAATTGATGTTAACACAACCTAAAATAAGGTAGACTAAACAAGTACATATTTTCTACCTCTTTGGTTTGCTAATCCATTGTAATGTCATATATGAAAATTCATAATGAATTTTCCATCTTTGCCTATGCATCTATATAATCAAGAAATCCACCACAAATCCTTTTTGGAGGAAATCAACCAAAAAATGAGAAATAAAGGGACAACAATTAATGTGAACACTATCCAACAAAATTTGTTGGAGTTAGACTCTAAGAAGTTACAAGAGAAAATTGAAAACCTTGACCAATTCTTAGGCATCAATGAAGAATCCTTTACAATGCTTATATGATGAGAAGCCCCAACAAGACATATTGTTGTAACCTAAATTGACTTCATCAATTTATGTCAGTTTTTGCCCAAATTAGATTTTCTTGCTCATAACTTAAACTTCTTTTAGGTCTAGATTTTATCAGATGCATCCAACAGTCTAGATTTGATTAGACACAGATCAACAACTCACATTTGATATTGTCCCTAAATCAATAGTCCATATTTAATTTCGGCCCCGAAGTGCATCGAACACTGAGATATTGGGAATTTTAAGCCTTTGAGCAAGTTATAGCACAAGTCTTCAATAATCGGGCCACCGGGATCACCATATCACCGAGTCATCGGGACCACTATAGTACCGAGACATTTTAACGTCATCTCATATTAGATATCAGAGTTTTGTTTAAATTCTATAATATGGATATCCGATATACTCGATATCTGATATACGATACACCTGATACCTGAAGTTATAACATTGGATATCAAACTCATCTTGAACCCAAAAATATCATACATTTGTCCATGTCTTGATATCTAGTAAACTGGGCCCCACAACTAAAAGTTAACACTTTGTGCAGAGTTCTGTAACTCGCTCGTTCACATTCAAACTACATAACAACACCTTTGCATTATAAAACCATTGAAAATGAATTCCACAATGAATGTGGGATAAATAATTAAACCCACAAATTGACAGTCATTGTTTCCTTCCATATTTATCTGACGACTGTTGAATCTTTTTGTTTATACAAGAGCTAAATTATGGTTTCCAATGGTTAGTCCGTTAAACAAGAACTCGACAAGAGGAAGAATGTCGATGGTTAGTGATTCATGTCGTTGGTTACGATATATAGAGTAGAAAAAGGATGAAGCTATTAGACCTCAATCTCATATATCTCTCTAATATTAGATCAAAAGTTCTATTGCACTAGCTGCAGTTGTATTCGAGATGCTTTCTCAGAAGATTTTGTGGGTCAGAGATTCATTTCATGATTTAATTGTAAAAATAACAAGTTAGAGGGATACAAGAGATTTTTTTTTTTTGTGAGAATAGGGGGGGAGTTTAGGCAACGAAGGATGAGTTTTTCTGTAATAAGCCTAGAGGGATTTCTCTGTAAATGTTTTCTTATTGAGGGAACCATTAATTGGATTCACCTCTTGTTTATGTAGAGCCTTGTTTCTCTTTCTATTTTTTGTATTAAGATTCTCATGTTACATCTTTGTTCTTTTCATCATTATTTGAATGAAGTTACAGACAACAATTTGGTACAACCACCAATGATGTTAATCAATCAAGAGATTCTATTTTGTAACTTACAAGTTAAATTCGTATGTGTTGAAGATAAATACAAACTAGTTTGTGTCACATCCAGTTTTTATCATTTATGTGTTGCATGAAGTATTTATGCAAGATATGGAGTTTTAGATTAAGGGATTTTGAATACTATCAACCCTTCTTCTGTACTTTGATGTATATGATTATAAACCAACAAGTTAATTTTATAAGTGTTATGTTGTTGGATTAATGGTTTATGCCCATCTCATGCACTCATTCATTTGTTGGATTCATTGTTTTAAATTCCCAATAAATCATTCTTTCTTCATCTCAATCTTACAAGGACTTCCTTACTCATTGTCAGGGTTGAGATTAATTTTTTCCCTTCTTTTCTTCCACCTATCATTACCAACCATTATGATGTGCTGAATAAGATTATGTTCCCAATGGAAAGGCCTTCAATCTAAGAGGTTTGTAGTCTCTTTATTTCTAGTATGTTGTCATTTTACCCTTAACCCTATTTATCCTTTTCTTTATTCATTTAAATCTGGCATCCCGAGCTTAATGTTGAAGAGTTATTGCTTAGTTATAGTGGGCAGTCATATTTATTAAATTTGATGAGGGATCCCCCTATGGTCCAAGAGATAGCTTGTCGCCCAAAGTAGGTTTCGAGATGCCTTGGTATAGTTCTTAAATAACCTGAAACATCTCAAGGTTACAACACATCCCATGTAACTTCCCCGTTGATGTGGAAGGAACATTGCATCAACCTCAATGAAATGTGTTGAAAAGGTCAATGTGGTGTTCTTTAGGTTGTTTTATAGAGAATATAGGGCCAAGGAACCCTATGAAGGAAAAATATCCTTCCCACTTTAGACTATCTAAAAATTTCAAGTAGCCTTAGGGGGTAACCCTCTTGATTGTAAATATTTTATAATAAAGGGTTCTTCAAATAAAATTGAAGAATGACACTAATTCCAAGTACAAAAATTGAAATATTCGATTGAAAATAACTAAAGAAATAAAGAGTTCAAAAACCGTTTAATGAATGAATGTAATGATTTATACAAAGTGCACCATATTCTTGGTTAACCAACCTTAAAGATAAATACAAAACATAAACAAAATAATAGAGTAAGAAGTAATACTTCCAAAAGATATTTGCTCAAGGAAGAGTATATTTCAGAAGAATAACATATAGAAAAGTAAAGATAAAACTAGAAATAAAATAAAAATATCTAAGAAAACTTCCATATTGTGTCAATGATTATTCCTAGACCTTACCACACTTCAATAGTAAATACTGTAAATATGAAACTGAAATAAAGGAATTTAAAACATCAATATATAAATCCAATAGTCATAATGATATAAGCCATCAAGTGAACAAATAACAATACTTCTGGTGCATTCAAAGCTTTGAATATTATAGAAACATGTTTTCTTGAGAGTAACTCCCAAAATAACTTTTTGAATTCAAATCTTTAAGTTCTCCAAAATAAAGAAAACAAACTATTACAATAAGCTGGTCAAACAGGGGGTGAATCCTCTATGACAAATAAAACACAAGTTCATAAAAATTGCTTCTGAGACATCTAATAACTAATATACTGTGTGAATTTGGTTCATTCATCAACCTGGAAATGATCCTATATCGTGAGCTCTTCTCTCACTTTTAGATTTTTTCCTTTAACTGTTTCAATTCTGTTAAGAAACAACAATATCTATATTTAGAGATATTTGTTTCAGAATGTCATTTTATCAAGTTGTTCTACATGTTATTTTTATTTCTTTGATTATGTGTCCCTACTAATGCGGAAACATGCGCTAATATTGATGTTGATGTCTATGCTGATAATGACACTGACATGGAAACTAGTGCTATCATGTGAGTTGAAGTACAAATAGGAGTTAATAATGAAGTTTTGTTTCTCAAACTTTCTAGTTGTTTCTATTCATTTCCTTTTGGAATTTTGTATTCCAACATCTTACGTCCAACAATGTCTAATTTTGTGTATAGATCATAACATGAAGGGGTAAGTTTTCATGAATATTTTTGAGAATATTGAGTAACATGAAATCATTAGATAACTTCTCATAAATAACTATTCCCCTTATCAGAATTGTTGCATCATCAAGGGGTTCATAATTTGACCTTTTCTTCTCAAGATCTTATTCATAATTTTCAATGGGGAAAAACCATATTTGCTCATTCCATGGAGTAGGAATTCCAAATTCAAATGCTTCTAAAAATCTACTTCTGAAATCATGACCAAACTGTAGAACTGCTTGACATTTGTTTTGAGCTAATGTTATCAAACTAAGTTTGACATTGACTATACTTACATCGAAGATAAAAGTCGTTTTGTCTATGTTATTCAAGACCTATATATCTTCATTAGTTCTGTTATTTAGGAATTTTATAACATCATTGGTGATCTGAACCTTACCTCCTAATTGCTCCCAAGACTTTTTTACCTTTAATCTCATACTTCTCTCAATATTTTATGTATCTTTAAGCACAATAAAATGTCCTCTCATATGTTGCATACTCACTTTTATCTGATCCCAGATACAATGTTTTGCTCCTACTAGATATTTTCTTGTAGAAATTTGTTTATTAAAATTTTGCTTCATTTCTTCAAACTCATTAATATTTTTGGTAGATTTAGCTATTTCTTTGTCTTTTTGAGCTATATTAGCATAATCACTATTTATTAATGCATTTATCTTTTCCACATGTGCTTGTAACTCAAAATTTTTGACGCTTCCATTGATTATCATTTTCAGCCTTCTGTAATTCCTCTTGAACTGTTGACAACTATTTTTTGAGTTGTATGATTTTCTCTTCATCTGATCTTATTAGAATTTCCTTGACATCTGGAATAGTTACCTTTTTGGATAATTTAGTTGGTGATGGAGTTGCCTTTTCTTCAATGATTTTATCAATAATTGCTTCATATTTTGCATTTTGTTTTGAAATAATTCTGATTTGATTTTTCAATTGGTCCTTTTCTTTTTCCAATTCTACTATTTCTGTTGTTTGGCTATGTATTGTAGCAGGTAAATTCATTTTGTCTCTGAGATTTTGAATCTCTTTATCCTTTTATTTTATCATTTAGGATGTACTAGATTTGTTTTTTGTTGTTGTTCAAAGAGATTAGCTTTTGCTCCAAATCATTTATTGAAAGCAATCGAGCCTTGTTTGTATCCTTCTTAGTTTGTAGCTGATTTTCTAGCTTGATCATTTGCATCTTTAGCCTTTTCACATCAAGATATGCTTGTATCGGATATTTGTCCATTGTGTTACCTATTTGTTTATGTCATTCAATTTTATCCTCGTGTGTTTATAAAAATCAACAGTAAACTTAGTGGTCTCATACTCATGAGATTTGAGATCATTTTCTTTCTTATCAACCTTTGGTTGCAAAATAACCATTTGCAAGGTGGATTTTTCAGAATCAATGGAAGACAATAATATTGAGGATAACCTTCATGGATAATCTTTGAATACATGTTCTCTTTGGTTTTCTTGGCCAAATTTTTGTTTAGATCCATTTATGTAAAACCATCAATCTATTTCCTAGCAACTGTAACTTCCTTTGAAACTTCACCACCTAAGATATGCTAAAACACTAGATGTTGGAATGTGAGTGATTGACACCACTTGTTTTTCAAGAAAATACTTTTCAATTTGCTTCAATTTACTTGCTTCTTCTCCAACTTAAGGATCGATTCTTTTCTTTTTTGTTGGAGGTTTTGGTTTATCTTCCTCCATAGGATCATTAGACATTTTCCTTTGTAAATATTCCTTTTGTGGAGTTACCGTTGTAACATCCATGGCACTTCCTTCTTTTGATGATGTTTGATGTTGCTCCTGCAAAATTTGTTGCACTTCTACTTATGACTCTTTGTTTACCACTTGCTCCTTCTCTACATCTAAATGATGGTTATATGGTACCAAGACAACTGTAGGATTCACATTGGAAATTATCTGATATGGTTCATAATGGAAAATAATATCTTCTTTAAAATGAAAATCTTTTATCTTGTATTCAATAATAGTATAAGTTGTTCTAGTTTTAATAAAGACAGATAAAATTTTAGATGACAGCATGAAAAAATCCTTTTTGATCTTTGAAATAAAATGAATATGAACTGAATTAAGTCTTTGCCTAATGTACTCTAAGGAAAAAATCCTTGGAGTTAGGTAAATTGGAAGCTTGTAAGGCTTTAAGTCAGACCCATAGATTCTTAGAACTATGCAATCCTTAGAAATGTACCAATCTGCATATTTAAGTCGTGGATTGATGTACAATAAATGATTACATTCAAGGAATAACCTAGGTAGAAGATAATTTAAGAACAAGGTATAGGATACAACCATAAAACAATTAACAAATATATTGAAACCATTTTGTTGGCCATAATCTCTTACAACCTAGGTCCATTCAAAAACTAGATGTGACATTCCTTAACATCAAATGCTGAAAATACGATGGCTGATGATATATGAGAATATATACTAAATATGATTGATGTTTGAAGCACTTCAACTCTTCAAAATGAACTAACTACTCATGAATTATATCAAACAAGAAACCAACAAAACCGAACTTGGTTGATTGAGCTACTCTATTTTTTTTTCCAAAGGAAATCCTTGTATAAAACCCTCTGAGTACTTCCCCATGATCCATGGATGGTAAACGGGGTAAACCATCTACCTTGATTACACAACCTCACCTCGAGGGAATCAAGAGAGTTGAACCCACGACCTCCCCAACTGATCATTGGGGGAGAGATCTCATGTATGGCTCAAGATTGCTTGATCTAACTCTCGGGGCTTTGATTGAACTGCTCTATGGATAAACCCTAGAATGGTATCATCACATTGTCATTCTCATATCCCAATATCATTCATAACATAGATATCATTTTCCTCTATGACTCTTTAAATAAAGAGGAACATAAAGGAAGTCTTAATTTAGGCATGCTTGCACCCATTATGATCGAGGTGGATATTGGTGGCCACCCACCTATTCCAACTGGCTCCTCGTTTCCATTTTTAATTCAGCACGTATTTTTGTACTTCTTTATAATTGTGATTTCTACACTTTTGGGGCTGTCTGAAGCTTCACACATTCTCCAAGTGGATATGGGTGGCATCTTGCCTAATCCAACTGGCTTATTTTGTATGTTTTCATGTCAGCACATCTTGTTGTACTTCCAGGGCTATTTTGGGGCCCTAATCATTGTTTTTTTGACTCGCCATTGTCAGACTATAGACGGGGTTAGATTATAATGACATAATGTGAAGATATTTGTAAGACCTTTCCAATGGGCTATCGCGCACCTAAAACAAAGGTCGTATGCAAAAGTTACGACCCTAGGAAGTTGAGGTACCAACTTACACCAACTTACCCATAGGGCCCACATGAATTTTGGCGTTTCACCTTATAGGGTTAGGTTTTTGGATGTCTAGGGTTTTGGCATTCATGATTAATATGAAAAGGGCCTATGGAGCCTCATTGTAATCCATTTCTTCTTAGACGGATGTGAGTAGCAGCCACATCTCTTTTCAGAGATAGCTACCACCATTCAAGCAAGTTTTAGTTCTGCAGTTTTACAGTTTCAACCTATTTCATTATTTAATAGAAGATATTGTACACTGGATATTTGTGTTATTCTTCCTATCTATATGTTTATTGTATTCAATATGTTAATCATTTCGTTCCGCTCCTAAATCCATATTAGTGGTATTAGAGCAGTCTTCTCTTCATTTATTTTTCTTCGTGCATGTCCTCGACAAGGTTTGGGTACAAGAAGTTGGGACTTGAACCAATCGAGCCATTACCATATCGGTCGCATTGAGCCTGACAACAACCCATAGGAGATGAAAATAAAGATGATGGAGCAAAAGATCCTATTAAAATGTTTCTCGAGTAATCCCTCGCGCGAAAAAGGAACGAAATGATGGACAACTTCGCGCAGATCCTTCGATGATTGCCCACGGGAGAAGCATATTCATCAAGCGTCCATGCAACCCCCTTCAAGGTACATGTAAATGTTTATATTCCATTATTTGAAGGATTGATAGATGCAGATGTTGTAGATAAATGATTGAATCTGCTCGAAGGATATTTTTCGGTCCACAATTTTTCTGATAGGGAAAATATCACTTTTGCACTCCTTAAGGTCATTCCCCATGTTAACGATTGGTGGGATACTTACTCTGAGAAAAGGGTCGTGGAGGAATCTGCAATTCCTGTGGTGTCCCCTACATGGGATTCCTTCCAGGACGCCATTAAAGAAAAATACTATCATGTTGGAAGCTACGAGGACCAGTACACCATATGGGCCACCCTACGTCAATAAAGGGACCAGACAATACTAGCCTTCACCAATATTTTCCATACCCTACACACCAAATTGGGTATCAAATATTCTGAGCGTCATCTGGTGCTCAAATATCGCGATTTTTTTCATAGATACATTCAAACAAAAATGGAGTTCCTGGACATCGCCTCACTGGGAACGGCTTATAGATACGCTGTCAAGATCGAGCAGAAATTTAAGCAGAAACAATGAGAGTTTGGATCTGCAAACCCCTCACAGCCAAAGAAGGGCAAAGGCAACCCCAATCCACAAATCAAGGGACCAAGTTGAGATGGCCTCCCTCAGGACAATCCATCCAAGCCACAACACAAGAAGGGAAACGAGAAGACGAAGAAGGACACGGGAAAATGGTGTGAGTACCATAAAATTCCTTGGCACAACACTGACGAATGTCGCTCCAAGCAGTCCCTTGTGGCCGAGCTGAAGGGTTCTGAATCAGAGGCCGATTCTGATTTTGAGTCAAATCCTGAAGGAGGGAAGCAGATTATCGATGTTGAACCTAGTGCCACAGTCTCTACCACCAAAGTCTAGCCAAGCGAACCAGAAGAACCAGAGGAAGGGGAACGCCTCTTTCACTCACAGATGTGGGTCAAGGGGGATCTGATTCATTTCATTGTCGACAACGGTAGTTAGAAGAACCTGATTTCAGCAGAGGTCATCAAGTGGCTCAACCTGCTAATGACACCACACCTGCAATCCTACACCATCGACTAGCTTCGTCAAGGAAGAGATCTCCATGTCAACCAACAGTGTCATCTACCCTACAACATTAAGCCTTTCAAAGATGAGGTACTATGTGATATTGCTCCCCTTGAAGTTTGTGATGTTCTTTGAGGACAACCATATTTGTGGCAGCGTCATGCTATGTATGAGTCTAGACCTCACAGTGTTATTATTACTTTGGGTAGACAATTGTAAATGATCCCAGAGGTGGCATCGCCTACTGCTATTTCTTTAATCTCTACTAAGAAATGAAGTAAGGTCATTTCATAGACCGGGAAGTTTGTCTTCTTTTTTATCCGTGCTCACAATAAGCAGAAGGTCATCGCCACATCCATGGACTCTACACAACGCCTCTCTTTGCAATAGAAGCAAGTGGACGTGATCGTGGGACAATACATAGACATCTTTGTCTCACCTACATGGGTACTGAGACACTACCAAGTCAAGCATCCAATTGATCTGACCCCCAGTGCACCTCTACCTAATGGACCCAGTCTATTAACGCTCACAGATGGAGAATTATGAAACCAGGCCTCAGATCCAAGAGCTTCTTCAAAAGGGGCACATCAGACCCAAATCCTCCCCTTTCAGAAGCCCGATTGTATTGGTGCAGAAGAAGGACGGGACTTGGCAACTCTACATTGATTACATAGCCTTAAACAAAATCACAGTTAGGAACCGCTACCCCATTCCTAGGATTGCTGACCTTCTTGGTCAACTCAAGGGGGAAAATTTCTTCTGCAATATTAACCTGAATTCTGGATACCACTGGGTTCCCATCGAACCAACTGATGTCTGGAAGACAACCTTCAAGTCTAAAGAAGGTCTCTGCGAATGGCTAGTCATGCCCTTTGGCTTAACAAATGCACCAACCACTTTCATGAGGTTGATGGACGATGTATTGAGACCCTTCACCAACTCCTTTGTGGTAGTATATTTGGATGACATCCTCATCTTCAACAGAATGTGGGAGGAGCACATGCAACATACTCATCAGGTTTTGAGCACTCTGCGGTAGCACAAGCTTTATGCCAACTTGGAAAAATGATATTTTGGAATGAACAGGGTCCAATACCTGGGCTACATTGTTAATGAGCATGGGGTACATGTTTGTCCATCTAATATCCAAGTCATCCGTGACTGGCCATCCACGACCACACTGATTGGGCTTCAGAGCTTCTTGGGACTAGCCAATTTTTACCGACGGTTCTTGTTGGGATTCTCCCATATTGCATGGGCCCTCAGCCAGGTGACCAAGGGAGGTGGTAGGGCCAAGTTCATGTGGGAGAAGGAGAAGCAATGAGCATTCAAATACCTAAAACATTGTTTGTGTTCAACTCCAGTACTCTCCTTGCCCAATCTGCAACAACAATTCGATATTGAGACTGATGCATCTGACTATGCTGTGGGCACAGTTCTCACTCAACATTGGCATCCAATGACATACCATAGTGAGACACTCTTTGATGCTATCTATAAATACCCCACCTATGACAAGGAAATGTATTCCATTGTACAAGCCTTTCTTCAATGGAAACATTACATTTTGGGGAAAGAGACGATCATACACACTGATCACAAGCCTCTACAGTTCATACAGACACAGGGGAAATTGTAGAATGACCGCCATCAAAAGTGGTCCACCTACCTGCAACAGTTCCATCTCAACATCAAGTATAAGACATGTATCTCCAATCGTGTAGTTGACTGCCTCATTCGACCTCCTATGGATGCACTCACCATTGTGCTCCATTCTTGGGGACATGAAACATTGGAGTGGTCACAACTTTACCAAGAAGATCCAGACTTTGCCACCACATATCAACTCTTGGGTACAGGCATCATTGTCACTGATTTTCACATTTAGGATGGTCTCTTATGACACCTAGGACATCTTTGTTTTCCTACAAGTGAGCGTGCAAAGATGATTTGGGAAGCCCACTACAGTCAGGTGGCAGGACATTTTGGCATCGCGAAAACTGTGGTCATTCTTCAGAAACATTTTTATTGTCTAAAACTTTGACACGATGTCAACAAGTATATCAGATATTGTACTGCCTGCACCATTTCCAAACCAAACATCAAGAAGCAAGGCTTATACACCCCTCTTCCTATTCCCAAGAAGTCGTGGGAATCCATATCCATGGATTACATGTCTGGTTTGTCTTCCACCAAGCATGGAAATGACTGCGTGTTTATGGTCATTGATCAGTTTTTGAATATGGTCATCTTCACAGCCTATAAGAAGAATGTCACAGCAGCAGATACTGCCAAGCTCTTCTTTGAACAAGTTTGGGTTCACTTTGGGATACCACAAACCATCATCTCCAAATGAGACAACAAGTTCCTCAACACCTTTTGGTCAAGTCTCTGGTCTCTGTTGGACACCAAGCTCACAAAATCCACTTCTTTCCACCCCTAAACCGATGGCCAAACTTAGGTCATCAATTAGATGATTGTGCACATCCTGCACATGTACAATTCTAAGAATCCTCATACATGGGATAAGATTCTTCCATATGTCCAACACAGTTACAACATGGCTCTCCATAGTTCCATCGGCCATAGCCCATTTTAGATGGGTCTAGGATTCCAACCCTTGGGACCTATTGAGTGGATTCATCACATTCACCAACAGGTCTAGGAAATTTTTCAAAAATCCAATGCGAAGTACAAGAAACACCATGATAAACACAGGGTACCACACTAGTTTCAGGTTGGTGACAAAGTCTATTTACATTTGCAAAAGGAACATCTCACCAAGCCCCATCAGAAGCTTTGCCCACTTCGTTATGGGCCTTACACTATTACCAAGGTTGTCAGTAGAAATGATTTTTATCTCAACACTCCACCCTTCCTTGGTCTGCATCCAGTATTCAATATGGACCTCCTTCGGCCATATTTTCCACCATTATTGGACACCGCTAAGATCGTTGAACAAATAACACCAACAGAGCTCAACCCTGACTGCATGGAACAAGAATCCACCAATCCGATAGTGGACACACAGGTCAAGGGCACTCACCAGCAGTGGATCCAGCTTTATCAGGTTTTCAAGGCAGGGAAACTCCTACACCAAGGCAAGTGGCTCACCCGAGGCCAAATCCAACACAATTTTCCTCACCCGATGGTGTAACTCAATGCAACAGATACCATTGCTTCCTAAGGGGGGAGGATTTATCCAGGTAGATATTAGTGGCCACCTACCTATTCCAGCTGGCTCCTTGTGTCCGTTTTTTATTCAACACGTCTTTATGTACTTCTTTATAATTATGAGTTCTGCACTTTTTGGGATGTCTGAAGCCTCACACATTCTCCAGGTGGATACGGGTGGCCTCTCGCCTAATTCAAATGGATTATTTTGTATGTTTTCATGTCAAGACATCTTGTTGTACTTCCAGGGATGTTTTGGGGCCCTAAACATTGTTTTTTTGACTCGCCACAATCATCCTGTAGGCATAGTTAAAGTTTGAAGGAAGAATGTGTAGATCTCTAAAATACCTTTCCAACGGGTTATCACGTGCCTAAAATGGAGGTCATATGAAAACGTTATGACCCTAGGAAGTTGAGGTACCAAATTACACCAACTTACCCATAGGGCTCACATGACTTTTAGTGTTTCACCTTATAGGGTTAGGTTTTTGCATGTTTAGGGTTTTGGAATTCATGAGTAATATGAAAAGGGCCTATGGAGCCTCATTGTAATCCATTTCTACTCAGAAGGATGCGCGTAACAACCACGTCTCTTCTCAAAGATAGCTACCACCATTCGAGCAAGTTTCAGTTCTGCAGTTTTACAGTTTCAGCCTATTTCATTATTTAATAGAAGATATTGTTCACTAGATATTTGTGTTATTCTTCCTATCTCTGTGTTTATTGTATTCAGTTTGTTCCTCTCCTAAATCCAGATCAGTGGTATTAGAGAAGTCTGCTTTTCATTTATTTTTCTCTGTGCATGTCCCCGACAAGGTCTGGGTACAAGAAGTTGGGACTTGAACCAATCGAGCCATTACCAGATCGGTTGTGTCGAGCCCAACAACAACCCATGGGAGATGAAAATAAATATGATGAAGCAGGAGATAATATTAAAATGTTTCTCTAGGAATCCCTCGTGTGACAAAGGAACAAAATGATGGACAACTTCGCACAGATCCTTCGACATTACCCACGAGAGAAGCATCTTCATCAAGCGACAATGCAACCTCGTTCAAGGTACAGGTAAATTTTCATATTCCATTATTTGAAGGACCGATAGATGTGGATGTTGTAGATAAATGGTTGAATCTTCTCGAAGGATATTTTTCGGTCCACAATTTTTTCGATAGGGAAAATATCACTTTTGCACTCCTCAAGGTCGTTCCCCATGTTAAAGACTGGTGGCATACTTACTCTGAGCAAAGGGTCGTGGAGGAATCTGCAATTTTTGTGGTGGCCCCTACATGGGATTCCTTCCGGGATGCCATTAAAGAACAATACTATCTTGTTGGAAGCTACGAGGACCAATACACCAGATGGACCACCCTACATCAAAAAAGGGACCAGACAATACCAGAATTCACCAATATTTTCCATACCCTAGGCACCAAATTGGGTATCAAATATTTTGAGCATCATCTAGTGCTCAAATATCGTGGTTGTTTGCATAGATACATTCAAATAGAAATGGAGTTCCTAGACATCGCCTCATTGGGAATGAATTATAGATACGTTGTCAAGATCGAGAATTTTTTTAAGCAGAAACAACGAGAGTTTGGATTTGCAAACCCTTCACAAATGAAGCAGGGAAAAGACAACTCCAACCCACACAACAAGGGATCAAGTCGATATGGACGCCCTTAGGACAATTCATCCAAGCCGCAACACAAGAAGGGAAATGAGAAGATGAAGAAGGACATAGGAAAATTGTGTGAGTACCATAAAAGTCCTTGGAACAACACTGACGAATGTCGCTCCAAGCAGTCTTTTGTGGCCGAGCTGAAGGCTTCCAAATCATAAGTCGATTTTGATTCCAATTCAAGTCTCGAAGGAGGGAAGTGGATTATTGATGTTGAATCCAGTGCCACGGTCTCTACCACCAAAGTCTGGCCAAGTGAACCAGAAGAACCAAAGGAATGCGAACGCCTCTTTCACTCACAGATGTGGGTCAAGGGGGATCCTATTCATTTAATTGTCAACAATGGTAGTCAGAAGAACATGATTTCAGCAGAGGTTGTCAAGTGGCTGAACCTGATAATGACACCACACCCGTAGTTCTACACCATCAGCTGGCTTCGTCAAGGAAGATATCTCTCTGTCAGCCAACAATGACGTCTGCCCTACAACATCAAGCCTTTCAAAGATGAGATATTGTGTGATATTGATCCCCTTGAAGTTTGTGATGTTCTTTTAGGAAAACCATATTTGTGGAAGCGTCATGTTATTTATGAGTCTAGACCCCTGTAGTTTTATTATTACTTTGTGTAGACAATTGTATATGATCCCAGAGGTGGCACTGCCTACTGCTATTTCTTTAATCTCTGCTAAGAAATGTAGTAAGGTCATTTCATAGACCGAGAATTTTGTCTTATTTATGGTCCGTGCTAACAGTAAGCAGAAGGTTGACGCCACATATGTGGCCTCTACACAATTCCTCTATTTGCTGCAGAAGCAAGTGGAGATGATCGTGGAAGAATACGAAGACATCTTCGTCTCACCTATAGAGGTACTGTAACACTGCCAAGTCAAGCATCCAATTGATCTAATCCCTAATGAACCTCTACCTAATGGACCAGTCTATTGACGCTCGCTAATGAATAATGATGAAATCAAGCGTTAGATATAAGAGCTTCTTCAAAAGGGGTACATCAAACCCAACTCCTCCCCTTGCAAAAGGCTAATTGTACTGGTGCAAAAGAAGGATGAGACTTGGTGACTTTGCATTGATTACAAAGCCTTAAAAAAAATCACAGTCAGAAACTGCTACCCCATTGTTATACCCTAAATTTCACCACACATGCTTACCTGGCATCAGGCCAACTCATATCCCTTCATTGCCAAAACATCTGCTGAAAAACCTCTTTGAAAATCCTCTTGGGTCAAGGCCCACGCGCCCTGACCCACTACTGCACGCGTGTGAACACTGGCAGGCCTACTACTGCCCGCGTTTACCTAACAAAACACAAAAATAGGAAATTTG
>ML776772.1:2115765-2136360 GCA_009831015.1 Picea engelmannii
ACACCAAACATCAGTAAAAAGGTTAGTAGTTTCTTTCCATGCATGTATTGTGAAAGAGGGGTTTAAGTTTTGGGTGGTAGGTCAAAAAAGTAATTTCTTTACGGTCAAAATCTGCATGCAAGTCTGACCCTAGTTTGCTAGTCCGTAGGGTATTTTTCCCAACAACACCCATTCCCATGATTGATGACCTTCTTGATCAACTCAGGGGGGAAAATTTCTTTAGCAAGATTGACCTGAAGTTTGGCTACCACCAGGTTCCCATTGAACCAACTGATGTCTGGAAGACAACCTTCAAGTCTAAATAAGGTCTCTATGAATGTATAGTCATGCCCTTTGGCTTAACAAATGCACCAACCACTTTCATTAGGTTGATGGATGATGTATCGAGACCCTTCACCAACCCCTTTTGTTGAACATGATAAGTCAACTGAGAGGGGGGGGGTGAATCAGTTGTATAAAATTTCTTTCATTTTATAAGAAGATTACTTATTAATCAATAAATCATGCCTTTAACATTTAACTTGCAGTAATACATTTAACCAATAAATATACAATCACATAAATGAAACAATGACACAGTGATTTTTCATGAGGAAACCCAAAAGGGAAAAACCTCTTCTTCTTATGAATGAAAGGCAAGCTCCAACTCCTCTTTACATTCTTATTTTATCTTAGCTACAACCTAGATGAGGCTGCTACCTCTATTTCTTCAACACCTACTGAAAGGAAGCTACAACTCCTAGATGTACAAGCACCAACTTGTACATGAGACTTTTACAGTCTCCCCTTGCTCCTCCCTACCACCCTGGGATCCTTCTCTGTCATTAAGAATCTGCAAACCAACTCTTATCTTCTCTGTCAAAGATTAAGCATTAAATTTTCTCCCCAAATTTTACAGAGCCATATTTCTTCCATAATCCTCTTGCCCCATCTTTTCTCCTCATTGTCCCTATATAATTTTATTTCAAATTTATCTTCATTTACAGAAATGAATTTTACTTTAGAGCTACGGCTGTACCATTAATTCCATACGCACCTGCTACATATCACCAAATTTCACTTATTTCTACCCTTTACATTCAGAGCATACACTCGAATCCTCAAGCTTCGAAGATTCAGTTACAATAACCGAATAACTATCTTACAATGATTATTATTGGCCAAGGCATCTAGAAGAACAACAACCACATGATCAGTTTAAATATTTAATCCACACTGTTCGATGTATAATATGGGTCTCGTGCCTACTCCATATGCCCATTGGCTGTGACCATGGACCTTTACCAAAAGGTGCTTTCGTGATTCGCATATCGACAATCCTGAGGTGAAGACATCTCATCCCTTCATGTTGTGATCTCTGAAAAGGAGCTTTAACTTGGTGCTAGATCCTCCTTCTCACATGACCAATGGCAGTGACTACAGCCTATACAAAAAGGTATTTCAATGTTTTGCATTTCTATGTTTCGACATTTCACATTTCAGCATTTTGGCTTTTAGCGTTTCGACATTTTGGCGTTTTCACATTTCGACATTTCGACATTTCTGTGATGAACTGTTTCGACACTCCAAGTCACGATCCTCGAAATGATCTGACGTGTGTCCCTTTTGGTATTTCAGCATTCGAGACTTCGTGATGTTGGAGTTTTTTGCTTACCATGCAAAAATCCCAAAATAGAAATTCCCAGAGTGACGTATCATAGTGACATTACTTAGGATGACGTGTCATATGCTGGTCAATATTTGATCTCTGAAATTCAAGATAAGGGTGCTAACTCCTCTTCCAAGGCTCGTTTCACATGTGACCTCGAGTTATAACCAAAGGCTCACCTCTTGGGTTCTTCGCAGTTTCACGTTTCGGTATGTCGAGAGGCATGTTGATCTCCAAGTTAGGAACCACGGTGCCTGTGCAAACTGATCCATGGTGCCTGTGAAAACTGACAAACAAACTCCCCCTTTGGCATTTTAAAGTTTGACATTAATGACAAAACCAAACCCTGTGCAAACTACCCTATGCAATTAATGACAAAACCAAGTCTTGTGCAAACTGCAAGCCCTGCCAACACCTTTGTGGTAGTATATTTGGATGACATGCTCATATTCAACAGAACGTGGGAGGAGCACATGTGACATATTCAACAGGTTTTGAGCACTCTGTGGCAGCACAAGATTTATGCCAACTTGGAAAAATGCTCTTTTGGCATGAAAAAGGTCCAATACCTGGGCTACATTGTTGATGAGCATGGGGTACATGTTGATCCAGCTAAGATCCAAGTCATTCATGACTAGCTAGCCCCGACCACGTTGACCGAGCTTTGGAGCTTCTTGGGACTTGCCAATTTTT
This sequence comes from Picea engelmannii, assembly GCA_009831015.1. NCBI lineage: Eukaryota > Viridiplantae > Streptophyta > Pinopsida > Pinales > Pinaceae > Picea > Picea engelmannii. Next base: position 2,118,107 of record ML776772.1, read on the forward strand.
ATCGACGGTTCACGTTGGGAATCTCCCATATTGCATGGGCCCTCATCCAGGTGACCAAGGGTGGTGGTAGGGCCAATTTCATGTGGGGGAAGGAGCAACAATGAGAATTTGAATATTTGAAACATCGTTTTTTCTCAGCTCCAATACTCTCCTTGCTCGATTTTCAACAACCATTCGAGATTGAGACTGATGCATCTGACTATGTCCTGGGCACATTTCTCACTCAACATGGGCATCCGGTGGCATACCATAGTGAAACACTCTCTGATACTATCCATAAATACCTCACCTATGAAAAGGAAATGTATTCCATTGTACAAGAATGTCGTTAATGGAAACATTATATTCTAGGGAAAGAGATGATCATACACACTGATCACAAGCCTCTGCAGTTCATACAAACACAGGGGAAATTGTAGAATGACCGCCATCAGAAGTGGTCAACCTACCTGCAATAGTTCTATTGAGACCTGAAATTGACATTCCCATTACCCTATTATACTCTTCACCTATACCTTTTTGGCCTACCTAAAGCTTGAGTGAATGACAAGAACGCTACCAATTTCCAGTAATAAGGTCATAAGATAAAGTATGGTTAATTCATGCAATTTGTGGTTTATTGAGTTAAGGAATTAAATATTTCATGTACTAATGCTCGATTTGTCATATGTGAATCCTTGACCTCTAGATATCTTGTGTTCCTATACCAGCTCAGTTATCTGGTACCTGCGCACCAAGACTGTTGCTGTCTGAATCCGGTACTAAATCTTACCTGTTGCGATCTAGTACCAACAACACACACTGTTATGATCCGGTACCAATGACCACACTCTATCATGATCCGGTACCAACGACCACACTCTATCATGATCCGGTACTACCTTTTACACTCTGTCATGATCTGGTACCATCTACCTGTTACGATCCGGTACTAATATGGAAGAGCCTAATGCACTAAGTTAAGTGCCATATCTCTCCTAAGTCAATTGGTGGACGTCTATTTTCTATGATAAGAATAGTTTGTTGATTGCCTCATCCTCATGCACTTCGTGTCATGAGGATGAAGCTAAAGATGTAACCGAATGATTAAACTTAACAACTGATTGATTTGCAAATCACTTCGCCTCCTTGTGTTTCACGATTCATACTATTAAATAGTCGTGGCAAGGATGGTAGAAGAGGAGGAGAGTTAGCATATCACCAATATGTAAAGCAACGTATGATAGTACATAACATATCCTGAGTGAAGATTAATGGAATGTCATCTTATCTCCATATTCTGATTATCTATGATTAAGAATGAGTTGAGTTGTTAAAGAGAGTTTTGATTTTATGTTTTGAAGTGTGAGTGAGAGTAATGTGTGTGTTAAAACAAAGCTTCCTGTAGACTTCAGTAGCTGACCTGTTGAAGCGGCAAGGGCCCACCGCCAAACAAAGGTCAGCCTCTTTGTAGATTAGCATTAGTATTTGTTTTCAATAGTATAAACATTGAATTAGCTAAAGCTTTAACTCTGTTAGATGATAGCAGTATAGCTTAGATTAAGATTTCCATTCTATAATTGCTTAGAGATCTTTAATTGCTCTGTTTTTGCATATGCCATGTTTCTGTTCTCATGAATTTGATTTCCTTGAATGATCATAGATGTTGGTAGCAATAGTCAAAACTACTTGGATAAGAACTAGTGAAGTTCATTGTGAACCACAACAGAACCAACATATTGACTATTGAACTACCCATGCTATGCTGATTGATGTGTGATTTCCTTTTAGAAAGTGTGGATTGCATAGTTAGTTTTCTGGGTCAGACATCAGAGTTGATCTATCAAACCAATTCCATCTAATACTTGCATGTGCCATAATGGAATAGATAGCCTCTCTATGAAAGACAACCAAAGTGCATTGTAGCTTGCTATTTTGATTTGTTTCCATCATACATAATCTAGTTTGATTCTATACTCGTGAAATTAGAAATTACCTTTCTTACTGGTGTCTTATAACTCTGTTGATTACGAATCCCATATTGATAATTAATGAGTGCATTATATTAGACATATAAGTAGCACAACAAGTTCCATCTCAACATCAAGTATAAGACAAGTATCTCCAATCGTGTCATTGACTGCCTCAGTCGACCTCCTGTGGTTGCACTCACCACTGTGCTCCATTCCTGTGGACATGAAACATTGGAGTGGCCCCAACTTTACTAGCAAGATCTGGACTTCGCCACCACATATCATCTCTTGGGTACAGGTGCCACTATCACTATTTTTCACATTCAGGATGGACTCATATGCCACCTGGGACATCTATGTCTTCCTACAAGTGAGCCTGAAAATAAGATTTGGGAAGCCCACTACAATTGGGTGGTAGGGCATATTGGCATCGAGAAAACTATGGCCATTCTTCAGAAACATTTTTATTGTCCAAAACTTCGACAAGACGTCAACAAGTATATCAGATCTTTCATTGCCTGCGACATTTCCAAACTAGCCATCAAGAAGCAAGGCTTATACACCCATTTTCCTATTCCCAAGAAGCCATGGGAATCCATCTCCATGGATTACACATTTGGTTTTTCGTCCACCAAGCACGGAAATGACTGTGTGTTTGTGGTCATTGATTAGTTTTTGAAGATGGCCATCCTCACAGCCTCTAAGAAGAATGTGACAATGGAAAATATTTCCAAGCTCTTCTTGGAACAAGTTTGGGTTCACTTTGGGATACCACATACCATCATTTCTGACCGAGACAATAGGTTCCTCAGCACCTTTTGGTTGCATATCTGGTCTCTGTTGGAAACCAAGCTCACAAAATCCACGTATTTCCACCATAGGTAAGAGTCTGATGACAGAATGTGTAAATCTCTAAAAGACCTTTCCAATGGGCTATCACTCGCCTAAAACGGAGGTTGTATGCAAAATTTACGACCCTAGGAAGTTGAGGTACCAAATTACACCAACTTACCCATAGGGTCCACATGATTTTTGGGGTTTCACCTTCTAGGGTCAGGTTTTTGGATGTCTAAGGTTTTGGCATTCATGAGTAATATGAAAAGGGCCTATTGAGCCTCATTGTAATCCATTTCTTCTCAGACAGATGCACGTAGCAGCCACATCTCTTCTCAGAGATAGTTACCACCATTCGAGCAAGTTTAAATTCTGCAGTTTTACAGTTTCAGCCTATTTCATTATTTAATAGAAGATATTGTTGATTGGATATTTGTGTTATTCTTCCTATCTATGTGTTTATTGTATTCATTCTGTTAATCAGTTCATTCCACTCCTAAATATGGATCACATTGGTAATAGTTTTAACAAAAAGCTCAGCTTCTGATCTAATGATGATGAATTAAAACTATTTCTCTACTCATCCTCATGTATCCTTTATTGTCTATCAGGTAATGATACCGGTTATTTTATGGTACTTTCTGTTATAGGAAAGATAACATGCAGGTTACTCTTATCTCTTACAACTATATGAACATGGTCATAAAATTTAGAGCACATCTGAATGAATTCTTGAAAATGAAAGGTCACAAGGACTATGTCTTGTGAAAGACCACATTATTGTTGACACTTGAATCCGTCAGGACCGAAACAGAAACCTCATGAGGACATAAGTCCCCCTTTGTTTTTAGAGAGGCGGTTCTCCTCTTTGGCTAAAAGATATATCTTTGAATATCTTGGATTAGGAAGAGTTCTAGGCAGCAAACCCCAAATATTGTTTACTTGGATTTATGTGAAAACAGTTCTTCAATAACCCAATATGATCTTTATGTGCATAAAAAGTCTTTTTACAATAAGAAAAGATTGAAGGAGGGCTTCAACATTAGAATTAAATTGTGATCAACATCACACACAATCTTCTTAATCTTATATAAATGCATCCATATATTCTTCATGAGAAATATGAGAGAATGATTTGATTATCTCAAATAATTTTACTAGAGTACTGCAATTAGTAATGAAAGATAAATTTATAGGTCAACCTCAAATATCTCATACTTAAAACTCAAAGTTACAAGATACAGTCAATATCAACCCGAAGCAATTCTTTGTGGAGTTTATTCATGAGAAATGTTCTTCATTACCAAAAATTTGGCATCCATGTATGTGGCAACAAATATACCATGATCATACAAGAAACGTTTGTAGAAGAATAAACGAAAAACACTCAACAACTCTTCCTTGTGCCCAACTTTGAGACTCAAGCATAAATATATGAGAAATGGTGTAGAAGAATAGAAAGAATGAAGAAGATGAAGATCTATTTTCATTGATCAAAAGGTTGGCTATACATTCATGGTTGTACACTCTTCTTCCTCTGATCCTCTACCCTGCTCCTCTGACAATACTGATTCTTGGACCTCCTAATAAAGCCTCTCTTCTCTTTTTAAGAAGAACTCATGACCTCATTCATTTCCATGTGTCATATTCTCATTCGTTGGTTTTCATGCCTTGGAATAACTTTGAGAATTTGGCTAAGTATGGGAGATGGGATAAGAGGGGAGGAGGGAGAGGTAGATTGGAAGGTTTGTGGGTTCACAGGGGTGTGGGAAGGGAGGTGAGTGAATTTAACCATGAAATTTCCATGAACCCATGAACCCGCGGTTGGATGAGTGATCCAAAGAAATTAAGTATAGAAGGGCGATCGGTTAGACTAGCGAGCATCAAAAGAATGAGACATTTGGGAACCCGAGATCCACAATGAGAATTAAATTTTAAGTGATGGTTGAAGTGTAGAACGCGGAAGTAGAAGTGCAATGTGAAGGTTGTGGAAAAGGGAAGGCAAATGTTTGAACCCGCATACCCATGAATTTGAAGAAAAATCTAAGTGTTGAGTAGTGTGGAAGAGGGGTAAAAAGAGTGTAATATGTAGATAGTGGGTTGGAAAGTGAGGGAGTGTGAGAATATGAGGGAATGTATGAGTCCTCCAACCCACGAACCTGATAAGGAGATGAAGGAAGAGACCCAAAAACATCTAAGTGTAGAGACTAGTGGAGCATATGGAGAAGAGTCATGAAAAGAGAAAAATGGTTAAGTGTGGAGATGGAAGGTGAGGGAAATAAGTGATGAGAGTACTTCATAATTCGAAATGGAGAGGAGAAAATGATAATTAGAAAAATTCTTCATAATCTCTCCTTCATAGCTTTAGACCAGATCCTAAATAACTTAGGCATACAGAAATGGATTTTTGATCCAAAAAGTGCATGACGAAGCTGAGACCGAGGGATGCAGAATGAACATATAAAAGTTCAAAAAAATGTCTTCTTTTGATATCAAAGTTTTTATTAATCGAAGAGAAGGAAAATATAGATGATTGAATTTTGGTCAACAACTGGTTCCAACTGTGGGACAGTGACCCCCTGTGGGTTGCTGAGAACACCAAAATCTCAAGGTCAGTTACCTTCTCCATTGGGATATGGAGTCATCTTCAAATTGAACTCTTGTAATTCTTCTTATTTCATGGATTTATCTTCAAACTTCAATATAAAGACTACCTTATTATGCAAAAATAAATTGAAGTTACAAATTATGTACATACATGATCTACCTACCCTAACTTACTTGAAAGAAAGGGGCACCTTAGGTGTAGGAACATTTCCAATGGAGCCATTCAAGAATTTCCAAAGGGGCACTCTCAATATGTACTGGAGAAAAATTATATCAATTATAGTGAATATTTGATTGCGTTGTTTGGCCAACAATTCTCTGGAACCATAATTCAATAAAATCAATTCTTGGCTGAGGAGTTTTCGACATAAGAATGCATTCGTCCTTTTATTTATTTACAACCACTTCCAAGGTTCTTGATTTATCACAAATCTCTTGAAAATATTCTTCTTTCTTGTAAAGGTGATCTTGTTCATCATTCTTCTCAAGATTCATTTCTTCCATCAATTATGCTTGCTTCAAGTTCTCTTGTGATGTTTCATCATCTATTACAAGGATGAAATCTTCTTGTGTATTTGGTGGAATCTCCTCAATTTCATTTTCAAGTTTGTTACTCAAAATGTCTTCATATGGAGTATATAGGAGACTAAAATTTTATTCTTGTAATTTGAAATTTCATCTTCCTTTTCAACAACGTGACTTGACTTAGAAATTTCATTCACTCTTTGATTAGATTCTTCTTTAAAATTGGTGACTTTGTTATCTTGCTTCCATATGGGATAGGATGGGTGGGAAACAACATTTAAAACATCAACAAAAACATATAAATGTACTTTTGGGATGCAATTTTTATGCAAATGAATCTTCTAACACATCCCAACTAGTAATGGAGTTAGGCATTAATGAACTATACCATTCAAGAGCATCCTCTCGTAGATTTTTTAGGAATAATCTATAGGTAACATTGTCTTCAGTGAGGTTGAAATCATAACATGTACTTTTAAAATTAATCAAGCGTTGCTCTGCATCATCTGAAGAATCCCCAAAGAATGTAGAAAAACTTTCAATATGAATATTGAGCATTTGAAAGTCTATTTCTGGTAGATTTAAAGGGGTATTATGAAATCACCTCCTTCGTTAAGTATTTTTCTCTTTTGTTGAGTCTTGCAAAGCCATTGATGGGATTGATGAAGAATATAAAGAAGCATTATGACATGAATGAAACCCTTCATTTTGAAATTTTTCAATGGATTTTCTAGGGAGTTCATTCTCCTGAATCTTTGGTGCTTCTCATTTGTTTTTGAAATTACAAAAAAGGTGAGCCACACTTAAAATAAGAAACAATTTTCTTAAATCTTCTTCTCGAAACTTTGAGCCATGGAGATTTTTGGTTCCTCAATATCTTGAAAATAAATCGGTCCCCAGTATGGTCGTAAAAAATGTTGACACTTGAATCCAGCAGGATTGAAGTGAAAACCTCATGAGGAAATTAGTCCCCCTTCGTTTTTGGAGAGGTGGTTCGCCTCTTTGGCTAAAAGATATATCTTTGAATATCTTGGATTAGGGAGAGTGCTAGGCAACAAACCCCAAATCTTATTTATTGGATTTATATGAAAATGGTTCTTCAATAACCCAATATGATCTTTATGTGCAACAAAATTCTTTTTACAATAAGAAATGATTGAAGGATGGCTTCGACATCAGAATTAAGTTGTGATCAACATCACACACAATCTTCTTAATAGTATATAAACGCATCCATATATTCTTCATGAGAAATAGGATATAATGATTTGATTATCTCAAATAATTTTAATAGAGTACTGCAATTAGTAATAAAGGAGAAATTGATAGGTCAACCTCAAATATCTCATACTTAAAACTCAAAGTTACAAGATACAGTCAAGATCAACCCCGAAGCAATTCTTTGTGGAGTTTATTCATGAGAAATGTTCTTCATTACCAAAATTTTTACATCCATGTATGTGGAAGAAAATATTCCATGATCATACAAGAAACATATGTAGAACAATACAAGAAAAACACTCAACAACTCTTCCTTGTGCAAAATTCTGAGACTCAATCATAAAGCTATGAGAAATGGTGTAGAAGAATAGAAAGAATGAAGAACATGGAGATCTCTTTTCATTGATAAGAAGGTTGGCTATACATTCATGGCTGTGCACTCTTCTTCCTATGATCCTCTGCCCTACCCCTCTGACAATACTGATTCTTGGACCTCTTAATGAAGCCTCTCTTCTCTTTTTAAGAAGAAATTTTCTAACTACTTGAGTAGTTAGGGTTTTCTTCCTCTCTTGAAATTCACGTACATTTTTCTTCTTGAAACATTCCATTTATTAAGTGCCTCATTAATTCCTCATTAATGAAATTATATCATCAATATATACATATATAAAATTAGTCCCTTTCCCTTTTTAATAAAAGTTTTTAAATAAACTTTATTTTCACAATTTAATTAATTTCTCATTTAAAATAGGAGCATTGTGTTTTACTTTTCTGGGATTTATAACCAAAACTTTTAGCCATGTAAATAAATTATTATGTTATCTTCATTTTCTTATCTTTCCAACGATATAAAGTTTTCACAAATTAGTAGCCCGAGTTTCAAGATATGAGCTCGTGAAGTTGAGTTGTCAAGCAGGCCCAAAAAATAAAACTAACTGATATTTTAATTTATGAGAAACATATATCATCTTTCATCACTTGAAACTTATACCACCATCTTCTACGTCAAAATATATTTCCAACGGTATACAATTTGCGTGATTATGACATCCAGAGCTCAAGTTATGGCCTCTACAAGATCAACACTCAGCCACCGTCAATCATAATTGATGGGCAAATCTCATCCCTTGATTTTATTTCTCCTATTGTTTTGAAAATTTTGACTTTTCTTTGTAAAACATCTATCCCATATGCATGGGATTAGTTGTAATATTTACCGTATATAATACTAAGTGTATTATATACTCAACAAGAAACAAAGAGGAGGAGACTATTGAGACTTGATAATTCGACCACTTGAGAAATTGATGAATAAAATAATAATTTTGGAACCCAGACATCATCCTCATAATTCTATTTCATCAACGAGTCATGCCCACGTTTCATCACAGGAATGGTCCACATCATCGCCATGTATCATCACACGGTTTGATGCCATGTGTCACAATCCTTAGCTTACCAAGTGTCATCATTTGATTGGCTACCATGTCACTGCCATGTGTAACCACTTAATATTTTTGACGTGTCACCACGTGGTTGGTTGCCACATGTCATGACCTCATTCATTTTCATGTGTCATATTCTCATTCGTTGGTTTTCATGCCTTGGAATAGATTTGAGAATTTGGTTAAGTATGGGAGATGGGACATGAGGGGAGGAGGGAGAGGCAGATTGGAGGGTTTGCAGGTTCACGGGGGTGAGGGAAAGGAAGTGAGTGAATTTAACCGTGAAATTTTTGTGAATCCACAAACCCGCGGTTAGATGAGTGATCCAAAGAAAATAAGTATAGAAGGGCGGTTGGTCAGATTGGCGAGCATCAAAAGAATGGGACATTTGGTAACCCGAGATCCGCAATGAGAATAAAAGTTTAAGTGACGGTCAAAGTGTAGAACTCAGAAGTTGAAGTGCAATGTGAAGGCTGTCGAAAAGGGAAGGAAAATGTTTGAACCTATGTACCCATGAATATGAAGAAAAATCTAAGTGTTGAGTAGTGTGGAAGAGGGCTAAAAAGAGTGTAATATGTAGATAGGGGGTTGGCAAGTGAGGGAGTGCGAGAAGATGAGGGAATGTATGAGTCCTCCAACCCACTAACTTGATGAGGAGATGAAGGAAGAGTCCATAAAACATCTAAGTGTAGATACTAGTGGAACATATGGAGAAGAGTGGTGAAAAGAGAAAAATGGTTAAGTGTGGAGATGGAGGGTGAGGGAAATAAGTGATGAGAGTACTTCATAATTCGAAAATGGAGAGGCGAAAATTAGACTTAGAAAAATTCTTCATAATCTCTCCTTCATACCTTTAGACTAGATCTTAAATAACTTAGGCATACAAAAATGGATTTTTGATCTAAAAAGTGCTTGACGAAGCTGAGACTGAGGGCTATAAAGTGAACATATAAAAGTTAAAAAAAAATGTCTTATTTTTATATCAAAGTTTTTATGAATCCAAGAGAAGGAAAATATAGATGACTGAATTTTGGTCAACAACTAGCTCCAACTGCGGGACAGTGACCCCCTGTGGGTTGCTGAGAACACCAGAATTTCAAGACCAGTTACCTTCTCCATTGGGCTATGGAGTCATCTTCAAATTGAACTCATGTAATTCTTCTTCTTTCATGGAGTTATCTTCAAAATTCAATATAAATACTGCCTTATTATGAAAAACTAAATTGAAGTTACAAAGTAAGTACATACATGATCTACCTACCCTAACTTACTTGAAAGAAAGTGGCACCTTAGGTGTAGGAAGATTTCCAATGGAGCCATTTAAGAATTGATCTAATTTGTGGAATGAACTCCAAAATTCTGAGATATGTTGGGACTTGTACCAATGAGTTAGGGGAACTCTCAATATGTACTGGAGAAAAATTATACCAAGTATGGTGAAGATTTGATTGCGTTGTTTGGACAACAATGCTTTGGAACCATAATTCAATAAAATAAATTCTTTGTTGAAGAGTTTTCGACATAAGAATGCATTCATCCTTTTCTTTATTTACAACCACTTCCAAGGTTCTTGATTCATCACAAATCTCTTGAAAAGTTTCTTCTTCTTGTAAAGGTGATCTTGTTCATCATTCTTCTCAAGATTCATTTCTTCTATCAATTCTTCTTGCTGCAAGTTCTCTTGTGATGTTTCATCATCTATTACAAGGATGAAATCTTCTTGTGTATTTGGTGGAAGCTCCTCAATTTCATTTTCAAATTTGTTGCTCGAAATGTCTTCATATGGAGTATATAAGAGACTTGAATTTTCTTCTTGTAATTTGGAATTTTCATCTTCATTTTCAGCAACATGACTTGACTTATAAATTTCATCCACTCTTTGATTAGAGTCTTCTTTAAAATTGGTGACTTTTTTATCTTTCTTCCATATGGGAGAGAATGGGTGGGAAACAACATTTAAAACATCAACAAAAACATATGAATGTACTTTTGGGATGAATGTTTTATGCAAATGAATCTTCTAACACATCCCAACTAGTAATGGATTTAGGCATTAATGAACTATACCATTCAAGAGCATCCTCTCATAGATTTTTTAGGAAAAATCTACATGTAACATTGTCTTTAGTGAGGTTGAAATCATAACATATACCTTTAAAATTAATCAAGTGTTGCTCTACATATTCTGAAGCATCCCCAACAAATGTAGAAAAACTTTCAATAGGAATATTGGGCATTTGAAAGTCTATTTCTGATAGATTTAAAGGGGTATTATGAAATCACCTCCTTCTTTGAGCATTTTTCTCTTTTGTTGAGTCTTGCAAAGCCATTGATGGGCCCGATGAAAAATATAAAGAAGCATTATGACATGAATGAAACCCTTCATTTTGAATTGTTTCAATGGAGTTTCTAGGGAGTTCATTCTCCCGAATCTTTGGTGCTTCTCATTTATTTTTGAAATTACAAAAAAGGTGAGCCATGTTTAAAATAAGAAACAATTTTCTTGAATATTCTTCTCGAACCTTTGAGCCATGGAGATTTTTGGTTCCTCAAATATCTTGAAAATAAATTGGTCCCCAGTATGGTCGCCAAAACTGTTGACGCTTGAATCCATCAGGACCGAAATGACAACCTCATGAGGACATTAGTCCCCCTTCATTTTTGGAGAGGTGGTTCTCCTCTTTGGCTAAAATAAATATCTTTAAATATCTTGGATTAGGGAGAGTGATAGGCAGCAAACCCCAAATCGTTTTTCTTAGATTTATGTGAAAATGGTTCTTCAATAACCCAATATGATCTTTATGTGCAACAAAAGTCTTTTTACAATAAGAAAAGATTGAAGGAGGGCTTCAACATCATAGTTAAATTATGATCAACATCATAGTTAAATTGTGATCAACATCATACACAATCTTCTTAATAGTATATAAACGCATCCATATCTTCTTCATGAGAAACACGAGAGAATGATTTGATCATCTCAAATAATTTTAATAGAGTACCACAATTAGTAATAACAGAGAAACTGATAGGTTAACCTCAAATATTGCATACTTAAAACTCAAAGTTACAAGATATAGTCAAGATCAACCCTGACGTAATTCTTTGTGGAGTTTATTCATGATAAATGTTCTTCATTATAAAACATTTGACATGCATGTATGTGGCTTCAAATACTCCATGATCATACAAGAAAATTTTGTAGAAGAATACAATAAAAACACTCAACAACTCAGCCTTGTGCCCAAGAATGAGACTCAAACATAAAGCTATGAGAAATGGTGTAGAAGAATAGAAAAAATGAAGAAGACGGAGATCTCTTTTCATTGATCAGAAGGTTGGATATACATTCATGGATGTACACTCTTCTTCCTCTGATTCTTTTCCCTTTCCCTCTGAAAATATAGATTATTGGACCTCTTAATGAAGACTCTCTTCTCTTTTTAAGAAAATATTTTCTAATTACTCGAGTAGTTAAGGTTTTCTTCCTCTCTTGAAATTCCCGTGCAATTTTCTTCTTGAAACATTCCATTTAATTAGTGCCTCATCAATTTCTCATTAATGAAATTATATCATCAATATATACATATATAAAATGGGCCCCTTTCCCTTTTTAATAAAAGTTTTTAAATAAACTTTTATTTTCACAATTTAATTAATTTCTCATTTAAAATAGGAGGATTTTTTATTTTTATTTTTTATTTTATGGGAATGATAATCAACATTTTAGCCATAGAAAACACTTCTGATGTTATATTAATCATTTTATCTTTCCAATGATATAAAGTTTGCACAAATCTGTCATTCAGATCTCAAGATATGAGGTCGTGAAGTTGAGTTGTCACGTAGGCCCAAAAAATGTAGCTGACTGATATTTTAATTTATGATAAAAATTTATCAACTTTCATGACTTGAAATATATACCACCATATTCTACATCGAAATACATTTCCAATGATATACAATTTGCGTGATTCTGACATCTGGAGCTCAAAGTTATGGCCTCCGCAAGATCAACAACCAACCACCATCGATCATAATTGATGGGAAAATCTCATCCCTTGATTTTATTTATCCTGTTCCTTCAAAAAATTCGACTTTTCTTTATAAAAAATCTATCCCATATGCATGAAATTAGTTGGAATATTTACCGTATATAATACTAAGTGAATTATATACTCAACAAGAAACAAAGAGGAGAAGACTATTGAGACTTGATAATTCGACCACTTGAGAAATTGATGAATAAAATAATAATTTTGGAACCCAGACATCATCCTCGTCATGCCATGTCATCAATGAGACATGCCCACGTTTCATCACAGGAATGTTCCACATCATCGCCATGTATCATCACACGGTTTGATGCCATGTTTCATAATCCTTATCTTACCAAGTGTCATCATTTGATTGGTTGCCATGTCACTGCCATGTGTAACCACTTAACATTTTTGACGTGTCACCTCGTGGTTGGTTTCCACATGTCATGACCTCATTCACTTCCATGTGTCATATTCTCATTCCCTGGTTTTCATGCCTTGGAATATCTTTGAGAATTTGGCTAAGTATGGGAGATGGGACAAGAGGGGAGGAAGGAGAGGCAGATTAGAGGGTTTGCGGGTTCATGGGGGTGAGGGAAGGGAGGTGAGTGAATTTAACCATGAAATTTTCTTGAACCCAGGAACCTGCGGTTGGGCGAGTGATCCAAAGAAACTAAGTATAGAAGGGAGGTCGGTCAAACTGGCGAGCATCAGAAGAATGGGACATTTGGTAACCCGGGATCCGCAATGAGAATAAAAGTTTAAGTGATGGTCGAAGTGTAAAACGCAGAAGTTGAAGTGCAATGTGAAGGCTGCCGAAAAGGGATATAAAATGTTTGAACCCGTGTACCGATGAATTTGAAGAAAAATCTAAGTGTTGAGTAGTTTGGAAGAGGGGTAAAAAGAGTNGTGATGGTCGAAGTGTAAAACGCAGAAGTTGAAGTGCAATGTGAAGGCTGCCGAAAAGGGATATAAAATGTTTGAACCCGTGTACCGATGAATTTGAAGAAAAATCTAAGTGTTGAGTAGTTTGGAAGAGGGGTAAAAAGAGTGTAATATGTAGATAACGGGTTGGCAAGTGAGGGAGTGTGAGAAGATGAGGGAATGTATGAGTCCTCCAACCCACGAACCCAATGAGGAGATGAAGGAAGAGTCCCAAAAACATCTAAGTGTAGAGACTAGTGGAGCATATGGAGAAGAGTGGTGAAAAGAGAAAAATGGTTAAGTGTGGAGATGGAAGGTGAGGGAAATAAGTGATGAGAGTACTTCATAATTCGAAAATGTAGAGGAGAAAATGATACTTAGAAAAATTCTTCATAATCTCTCCTTCGGACCTTTAGACCAGATCTCAAAAAACTTAGGCATACATAAATAGATTTTTGATCTGAAAAGTGCATGACGAAGCTCAGACTGAGGGCTGCAGAATGAAGATATAAAATTTCAAAAATATATCTTGTTTTGATATCAAAGTTTTTATGAATCCAAGAGAAGGAAAATATAGATGACCTAATTTTGGTCAACAATTGGCTCCAACTGCGGGACAGTGACCCCCTGTGGGTTGTTGAGAACACCAGAATCTCAAGACTAGTTACCTTCTCCATTGGACTATGGAGTCATCTTCAAATTGAACTCTTGTAATTCTTCTTATTTCATGGAGTTTTCTTCAAACTTCAATATAAATATTGTCTTATTATGCAAAACTGAATTGAAGTTACAAAGTATGTACATACATGATCTACCTACCCTAACTTACTTGAAAGAGAGGAGCACCTTAGGTGTAGGAAGATTTCCAATGGAGCCATTCAAGAATTGATCTAATTTGTGGAATGAACTCCAAAATTTTGAGATATGTTGGGACTTGTACCAATGAGTCAGGGGCACTCTCAATATGTACTAGATAAAAATTATACCAAGTATGGTGAAGATTTGATTGCATTGTTTGGACAACAATGCTATGGAACCATAATTCAATAAAATCAATTCTTGGATGAGGATTTTTCGACATAAGAATGCATTCATCCTTTTCTTTATTTACAACCACTTCCAAGTTTCTTGATTCATCACAAATATCTTGAAAAGTTTCTTCTTTCTTGTAAAGGTGATCTTGTTCATCATTCTTCTCAAGATTTATTTCTTCCATCAATTCTTCTTGCTGCAAGTTCTCTTGTGATGTTTCAACATCTATTACAAGGATAAAATATTCTTATGTATTTGGTGGAAGCTCCTCAATTTCATTTTCAAATTTGCTGCTTGAAATGTCTTCATATGGAGTATATAGGAGACTGGAACTTTCTTCTTGTAATTTGGAATTTTCATCTTCCTTTTCAGCAACATGACTTGACTTAGACATTTCATCCACTCTTTGATTAGATTCTTCTTTAAAATTGGTAAATTTGTTATCTTGCTTCAATATGG
The DNA here is from genome assembly GCA_009831015.1 of Picea engelmannii. Taxonomy (NCBI): domain Eukaryota; kingdom Viridiplantae; phylum Streptophyta; class Pinopsida; order Pinales; family Pinaceae; genus Picea; species Picea engelmannii. The sequence goes on from ML776772.1 coordinate 2,133,146, forward strand.
GAGAGGATGGGTGGGAAACAACATTTAAAACATCAATAAAAACATATGAATGTACTTTTGGGATGAATGTTTTATGCAAATGAATCTTCTAACACATCCCAACTAGTAATGGATTTAGGCATTAATGAACTATACCATTCAAGAGCATCCTCTCGTAGATTTTTTAGGAATAATCTACATGTAACATTGTCTTTAGTGAGGTTGAAATCATAACATGTACCTTTAAAATTAATCAAGTGTTGCTCTACATATTCTGAAGTATCCCCAACGAATGTAGAAAAAAATTCAATAGGAATATTGGGCATTTGAAAGTCTATTTCTGATAGATTTAAAGGGGTATTATGAAATCACCTCCTTCTTTGACATTTTTTCTCTTTTGCTAAGTCTTGCAAATCCAATTATGGGCCTGATGATGAATATAAAGAAGCATTATGACATGAATGAAACCCTTCATTTTGAATTTTTTAAATGGAGTTGATAGGGAGTTCATTCTCCTGAATCTTTGGTGCTTCTCATTTATTTTTGAAATTACAAAAAAGGTGAGCCACGCTTAAAATAAGAAACAATTGTTTTTAATATTCTTCTCGAAAATTTGAGCCATGGAGATTTTTGGTTCCTCAAATATCTTGAAAACAAATCAGTCCCCAGTATGGTCACCAAAAATGTTGACCCTTGAATCCATCAGGACCGAAACGACAACCTCATGAAGACATTAGTCCCCCTTCGATTTTGGAGAGGTGGTTCTCCTCTTTGGCTAAGAGATATATCTTTAAATATCTTGGATTAGGGAGAGTGATAGGTAGCAAACCCCAAATCGTTTTTCTTGGATTTATGTGAAAATGGTTCTTCAATAACCCAATATGATCTTTATGTGCAACAAAAGTCTTTTTACAATAAGAAAAGATTGAAGGAGGGCTTCAACATCATAGTTAAATTGTGATCAACATCATACACAATCTTCTTAATAGTATATAAATGCATCCATATATTCTTCATGATAAATAGGAGAGAATGATTTGATCATCTCAAATAATTTTAATAGAGTAACACAATTAGTAATAACAGAGAAATTGATAGGTCAACCACAAATATTGCATACTTAAAACTCAAAGTTACAAGATACAGTCAAGATCAACCCCGATGTAATTCTTTGTGGAGTTTATTCATGATAAATGTTCTTCATTATCAAACATTTGAAATCCATGTATGTGGTTGCAAATACTCCATGATCATACAAGAAAAGTTTGTAGAAGAATACAATAAAAACACTCAACAACTCAGCCTTGTGCCCAAGAATGAGACTCAAACATAAAGCTATGAGAAATTGTGTAGAAGAATAGAAAAAATGAAGAAGATGGAGATCTCTTTTCATTGATTACAAGGTTGGATATACATTCATGGTTGTACACTTTTCTTCCTCTAATTATTTTCCCTTTCCCTTTGACAAGATAGATTCTTGGACCTCTTAATGAATACTCTCTTCTCTTTTTAAGAAAAGATTTTCTAACTACTCGAGTAGTTAAGGTTTCTTCCTCTCTTGAAATTCCTGTAAAATTTTCTTCTTGAAACATTCCATTTAATTAGTACCTCATCAATTCCTCTTTAATGAAATTATATCATCAATATATACATATATAAAATGGGCCCCTTTCCCTTTTTAATAAAAGTTTTTAAATAAACTTTTATTTTCACAATTTAATTAATTTCTCATTGAAAATAGGAGGATTTTTTATTTTTATTTTTAATTTTATGGGAATGATAATCAATGTTTTAGCCACAGAAAACACTTTTGATGTTATATTCATCTTTTTATATTTCCAATGATATAAAGTTTGCACAAATCCGTCATCCAGATCTCAAGATATGAGGCGTGAAGTTGAGTTGTCACGTAGGCCCAAAAAATGCAGCTGACTGATATTTTAATTTATGAGAAAAATTTATCAACTTTCATCACTTGACATATATACCACCATATTCTACGTCAAAATACCTTTCCAACGATATACAATTTGCGTGATTCTGACATCCGGATCTCAAAGTTATGGCCTCCGCAAGATCAACAGTCAGCCACCACCGATCATAATTGATGGGCAAATCTCATCCCTTGATTTTATTTCTCCTGTTCCTTCGACAATTTTGACTTTTCTTTGTAAAAAATCTATCCCATATGCATGAGATTAGTTGGAATATTTACTGTATATAATACTAAGTGTATTATATATTCAATAAGAAACAAAGAGGAGAAGACTATTGAGACTTGATAATTCGACCACTTGAGAAATTGATGAATAAAATAATAATTTTGGAACCCAGACATCATCCTCGTCATGCCATGTCATCAATGAGACATGCTCATGTTTCATCACAAGAATGGTCCACATCATCGCCATGTATCATCACACGGTTTGATGCCATGTTTCACAATCCTTAACTTACCAAGTGTCATCATTTGATTGTTTGCCATGTCACTGTCATGTGTAACCACTTAACATTTGTGATGTGTCACCTCATGGTTGATTTCCACATGTCATGACCTCATTCACTTCCATGTGTCATATTCTCATTTGTTGGTTTTCATGCCTTAGAATATCTTTGAGAATTTGGCTAAGTATGGGATATGGGACAAGAGGGGAGGAAGAAGAGGCAAATTGGAGGGTTTGCGGGTTCACAAGGGTGAGGGAAGGGAGGTGAGTGAATTTAAACATGAAATTTTCTTGAACCCACGAACCCGTGGTTTGACGAGTGATCCAAAGAAACTAAGTATAGAAGGGCGGTTGGTCAGACTGGCAAGCATCAGAAGAATGGGACATTTGGGAACCCAGGATCCACAATGAGAATAAAAGTTTAAGTGGTAGTCGAAGTGTAGATCACAAAAGTTGAAGTGCAATGTGAAGGCTACTGAAAACGGAAGGCAAATGTTTGAACCCGCGTACCCATGAATTTGAAGAAAAATCTAAGTGTTGAGCAGTGTGGAAGAGGGGTAAAAAGAGTGTAATATGTAGATAGCGGGTTGGCAAGTGAGGGAGTGTGAGAAGATGAGGGAATGTATGAGTCCTCCAACCCACGAACTCGATGAGGAGATGAAGGAAGAGTCCCAAAAACATCTAAGTGTAGAGACTAGTGGAGCATATGGAGAAGAGTGGTGAAAAGAGAAAAATGGTTAAGTGTGGAGATGGAAGGTGAGGGAAATAAGTGATGAGAGTACTTCATAATTC
>ML776772.1:2163209-2185331 GCA_009831015.1 Picea engelmannii
ACGGGCGGGAGGTCAGTCGTGTTTAGTGGTCAGTTGACTTTGTTGTGGTTGCGTCTTGTTGGTCGTCGTGTGGCGACGTAGAGTTAAGTATGTTGTTACTTCCACACACGCGCACACACCTTCAACACACAAAACAAAAAAAATAATTTCTGCACCTGTCACTAGAATGGTTGTCGTAACAAGCGGTCCGTTACAAATTCGTCATCCGGATCTCAAGATATCAGGTCGTGAAGTTGAGTTGTCACATAGGCCCAAAAAATGAAGCTGAATGATATTTTAATTTATGAGAAAAAATTATCAACTTTCAACACTTTAATCCTATACCACCATCTTCTATGTTGAAATACCTTTCCAATCGTATAAAATTTGTGTGATTCCGACATCTGGAACTCAAGTTATGGCCTCTGCAAGATCAACGCGTAGCCACCATCAATCATAATTAATGGGCAAATCTCATCACTTGATTTTATTTCTCCTCTTCCTTTGAAAATTTTGACTTTTCTTTGTAAAAATTTTATCCCATATGCATGGTATATTTACCGTATATGATACTAAGTGTATTATACACTCAACAATAAACAAAGAGGCGAAGACTATTGAGACTTGATAATTCGACCACTTGAGAAATTGATGAATAAAATAATAATTTTAGAACCCAAACATCATCCTCATCATGCCATGTCATCAATGAGTCACACCCACGTGTCATCACGAAAATGGTCTACATCATCGCCACCTATCATCACACAGTTTGATGCCATGTGTCATATTCCTCAGCTTACCAAGTGTCATCATTTGATTGGCTGCCATGTCACTGCCATGTGTAACCACTTAACATTTTCCACACATCACCATGTGGTTGGTTGCCACATGTCAAGACCTCATTCATTGCCATGTGTCACATTCTCATTCGTTGGTTTTCATGCCTTGAAATAGCTTTGAGAATTTGGCTAAGTATGGGAGATGGGACAAGAGGGGAGGAGGAAGAGGCGGGTTGGAGGGTTTGCGAGTTCGCGGGGGTGAGGGAAGGGAGGTGAGTGAAGTTAACCATGAAATTTTCATGAACCAACCAACCTACGAACCCGTGATTGGACGAGTGATCCAAAGAAACTAAGTATAGAAGGACGGTCGGTCGGGCTGGCGAGCATCAAAAGAATGGGACATTTGGGAACCCAGGATGTAGAATGAGAATAAAAGTTTAAGTGATGGTTGAAGTGTAGAACGCGGAAGTTGAAGTGCAATGTGAAGGATGCGGAAAAGGGAAGGAAAATGTTTGAACCCACATACCCATGAATTTGAAGAAAAATATAAGTGTTGAGTAGTGTGGAAGAGGGGTGAAAAGAGTGTAATATGTAGATAGCGGGTTGGAAAGTGAGGGAGTGTAAGAATATGAGGGAATGTATGAGTCCACCAACCTGCGAACCCGATGAGGAGATGAAGGAAGAGTCTCAAAAACGTCTAAGTGTAGAAACTAGTGGAGCATATGGAGAAGTGTGGTGAAAAGAGAAAAATGGTTAAGTGTGGAGATGGAAGGTGAGAGAAATAAGTGATGAGAGTACTTTATAATTCGAAAATGGAAGGAGAACATGATACATAGAAAAATTCTTCATAATATCTCCTTTGGAGCTTTAGAACAGATCTTGAATAACTTAGGCATATAGAAACAAATTTCTGATCCGAAAAGTGCATGACGAAGCTGAGACTGAGGGATGCAGAGTGAACTTATAAAAGTTTTAAAATATATCTTCTTTTGATATCAAATATTTTATGAATCCAAGAGCAGGAAAATATAGATGACCAAATTTTGTTCAACAATGCCCAAACATGAAACTCCTCTAAATTATCTTTAAATCCTAACAGAGTTAGGTTTTGGAGTTCCTCAGATAAAATTGTTTCAACAATATCCCGGTCTTTATCAATAATGTGCTTTAAATTACAATTTTCTAAAACATATTGTTGGGAATCCTTTGTCTTTTTCTTAGGCACCATCATTGTCTATAACTATTCACTACTAGATAACTTGAACAAAAACCCCTTTCTGAAATGATTTCATGAAGTATTTCACCTAGTCAAGAGTTCGTCTTGTAAATACTTGTATGACCTCATCATGAAATTGACCTTTAACTGCAAAAATCCTCTTTGAAATCTAATTTTTGGTGTTTTAAAATTCATTGTGCTTAGTTTCACAATTCTCGGACAATAACTTGAAGGTTGACAACTTTGTGCTTTATTTTATGAAATATTAATAATAAATCAAGACTTCAAAAAATACATTTGTCACCTTCCTAGGGTTAAAAAAATTTCATGCACCAACATATCGAATGTTTCCAACTATCCAAATGACAAGCTAGTGAGATTTTGATGTGATAAGATATCGAAAGTGGTATCAAAACTTTTGTAAATAGTTTTCAAAATGACATTTAAGTTTTGACACTAATAAAAAATATGCACGTAGATGATAAGAAGTAAGGCGGTATCGAGCACTTTTGTTTCGTTAATCTTTCTACACCTCAAAATCCCGATATAAACCTCAACCGTCGATCATCACTTGCTCTTGGTAGTTAGGTCAAAGCATCGATTAGATTAGCAATTCGTCACTCTTTGACCCACGCCTATGTTTTTAAGCCTTTGGTCATGCTCTAGGTTCCTAAGGTCAGTTTATTTTCTCCTTCCTCAGTGGACTTTTGTGATATGAAGGTTGGATAAATCTTCTGATCTCAGGTTTTCTCTTTACTTATGAAAAATATCCTTTCGGCATCTCTCACAGAGTCTCATAGCAGTTTTCGACATGAGTTTCTCCTTGCCACTTTTTTATTATGAACTTTCTCCCCTTATTGGTTGAAAGATCACTACCGTCGAAATTTCATCATTTACTTCTCCTTAGATGCGATTGTAATCCTCTTGCTATGAGCACAAATTATATATTATATATAATTGAGAAAGTTTCATGTTGGAAAAAAGGTTCCTAAGGGATTTAAGATTAGACTCTGATCATCTAAATTTTCAATTAAACCCATTTAAAATTCAAAATTTTGAAAATTCAATATTAAGTTGAGGCTTTCAAACAATCAAAAATATAGAGTTACAACATAGTGCTCAAGTAAAAACCATTCTTCTAAAAATTCATTTCATAAGTACAACAAAACTTATGGGATGAATCATGTTAATGATTGATTTGATACTTCATTTATGATCTATTCAAAGGTTGTTGTAATATTTTCTTAGCATGTTCTCCACATATTGTTTGTTTTTTTTTTCTTTTCAGCCTTAGAGTTTGTTTGTAATCTAGTATGAATAGATTTGGAATCTTTCTTTGAATTTTTTTTTTACTTTCTCAATTATTCCTAACTCCATCCCAGTTGACGACACTTTCAAATAATGGACCCACTAGCTAATCATGGAAGTCGAAAATTCTCAAAATTTGAGAGATGGATGATGCACAATGCATCGACTGTAGGTAATGAAAAACAACAACTACAAGCACATACATTTAATAGAAATAACACATATAAGAGTGAAAATCATGTGCAATGGACATCTGTAGGGATTTTAGAGAGAACAATGCCACAAAATATTACAAGGGACTTGAGGTTCCACCTCATTTGTATACACTATCATCTAGAATTAAATAATTATGTATATAATAATATTAAAAAAATCCCAAATCTAGTCAACCAAACATACACAACAATAAACATATGGATTGCAATATAAATTGTTGTTGTTGAAAACAAGTGATACATCAAGGATAATGTCTACATATATTCTCTAATTGCCAACCCTAGTATCAAGAGGAAAACAACACAAACCCTACAAATCCAGATTTGAACATAATGGGAAAGATGAAGTCCTATTGTCTTACTGAGAATGAATATCCATCCTATATATTCTCAATGTTGTTGGGTTTCTCCTTTGATGTAACTTCCCACTCAAACCCTAATGCTCTAACAATGTATACCTTATAATTAAGATTTTTGTGGTGAGATTTTTCTTCAGAATAGATAGAAATATCCATAGTATTATTTGTTACTGGTCGTCATTTCGGATCCAAAACATGATCCATCTTCAAGACACAAAGCCGAAAAGATGAGAGGAGAAGAGCAACTTATAAGTAACAAACAATGACGATCATTAATTAAAAATAAGGACACTCACTCACAACAAAAGACAAAAACCTAAAAATATATGAAATCATTAATTATAATTAAATTAAATTTAATAGTACTAATGTTATTAGTTCTAATAAAACATTGGTAAAGGAAATCAAGCAAAGGAAAGTACTAAATCTAGGTTAAATAATACAAATATTACTAAGGAAACCTAAAATATTATTATATTATTATTAAGAAACCCTCAAATATTGTATCATTATAACACTTATAAGGTTAAGGCTTATACATGTATTAATAATGATTAATAATAGTAATACTTAGATATTAATTACTTAGGTATTAAAACCCTAATTTTTTTATTAATTACTTAGGTATTAAAACCCTAAAATTTTATTAAAATATTAAATTTAAGGCTCATAATAGTACTAGATATCGATTACTTAGGGGTATTAGTTATTTAGGGTTATTAGATATAGAAGAAATTTATAAAAGGAGAAGAAAAAAAAGGCAAATAAAACATGAAAAAGGAGAAAGGAAGGAGAAAGGTAAACATACAAACAAGAGGTAAAAAAAGAAAAATAATAGAAATCTAGGGGAACAAAAAGAAACCAAGAAACCACAGAAAAAAGGGAGGAAAAATCTAATGGAGGTTGAGGGAAAACATGCTATGCTTTTACTTGTTTCTTTTGTGATAGATCAAAGGAATCTAATTCTCTCTAATCTCTAGACCCCCATCTTTATTCAGGTTGTTGGAATGCTTGATAATTTCCATGGCTTCTTTAATTTGATGTTTGAAAAAGTGATCTTATTTTGCAAGGATCTTGGTGTTTTCTAAGCACACGTGGTGTTTGGTTGTAAGGGGGTGTTCTGTGAATATTGAGGTGCGAGTGCGTTCAAACCTGATTTCTGCTCCTTGTTCTTTAATTCTAATTTGAAAAGAATGATATGTTTCTCCAACGTAGCATTTGCCACATGAGCACTCGATTTTGTAGACTCCTTTGAATTAACGTTGGTCAATGTTTTCTTTTACGATCTCATTTTTTTTTTGATGGTTTCTGATGGCTTGAAAGCAGTTGTGATCTCTTTCTTTCTTAGTACTTTGGAAATCTTGTCAGTGACCCCTTGAATGTAAGTTAGGTAAGTTCTCTTTCTAGAGGAATGGTTGTTGCTGGTATGAGGTTCATTGTTTGTTCTTTCTAAGGATTTTCTTATCATGCTTCTAATGTCATTGTCTTTGTAACCTATGCTACCGAAGACTTTGGATATGTGGTCTTTTTCATGTTCCAAGTTATCTTCATCAGAGATTTTGATGTCCCTTGTGGCCAAGGTGTTAAGTACTCTTATCTTCTAGGTGGGGTGGCGATTAGAGCTTGTGTGAAGATAGTTTTTTGTGTGGGTTTTCTTTCTGTAGATTGCATGTCCTAGGTTACCATCCTATTTCATGTTGATTAGCACATCCAGGAATGGAATGCTACTGTTATCCTCTAATTCCACTGTGAACTTAATATCTCTTGAAAGACCTTTCAAATCTTGAATCTCATTTATTAGACTACTTGGAAAATCAAACAATCTTTGTCTTCCAAATGATGTTCGATCGATAGAATTCTCCATTAGGGAAAATTTCAAGGGCTAAATTTCTCCCATGGGATAATTTTCCATGTTTTCCCCAAAAACATATTCACCATTTTCTTTTCTTTTTTTCTAAAAATGATTCGCTTGAAATCTATAAGATAAAATTATTTTACTCTAAAAATTGCCAAAATTTTCTAGAAGCTATATAAAATATTTATAAATTTAAATATTTTTACAAAAATATTGCCAAACATTTTATTGTTGTCATTTTAAGAATAAGTAAATTTTGCCAAGGTTTATGCACTTTAACATAAGTGTGGATCCTTAAAATTTTCCTAAATCGTACTTGGTTTTGATAGAGAGAAAGAGTATTCCTAAATCGTCACCATTCTCATCCTTTGGAACTATCCATTCATCATTTTTGGTGCTTGTCCCTATAAGATATTGAAAACGAAGGCCAGATATAGAGTGAATATTGGCAATGAGTCCTAGATATAGAGGGTTCTAGGCACTTTGTATGCCTTGCTATAGACTAAACAAATTGTTGTAGAAAAGAGGGAGTAGATACCCTTGGAGAGGCTATAAAAACTCATTGAATCTAGAGGGAGAAGATCCTTGTTAGAATGCGAAGGCCTGTAGAAGAAGGGAATGAATCTCTTGTGATGGTTGCAAAATCCAACTTTAATACCTTAATACCAATTGATATGAAATGATCTAGATCATAATAGAATTGAAATTGTATTAATATATTTAAGCCTACGTTTAATAATAACCTTTAATCGTGTCTTCTCTTTTTTATTACTGGAGTGTATTTCTTACTGGTTGGAGCCCTTTGTTTTAATAAAGGAGACATTATTCATGTCATCATTGACTTTAAACTAAAAAACTTTAATTGAGATAAAATATTCAAACCATCATAATTAGATGAAAATCTTATTCGAAACAACTTGCAAGTGCCATTAAAATAGAAAAGGGGTTGTGTGTGAGACACTGAGAATCACTTACCTTCTATACCTATGTAAACCTCTCAGTCTCTTACTGTTTTTTTGTTTGGTTGATTACATGCATTTTATATAATATCCCATTATAAAACCAGTCAAAGTAACAATATTGTAATAATCACATTGATAAATGAGGATACGTAAAAATTATTTAATAGAAGATTGTTTGGAAAAAGTAGATTGTGTCGGTCCTACTCTCATTGGTATAGTCATCAATCTTCTTCTTTATGCCGATGATATCGTTTGTATGGCAAGGAGTCCCCATGATCTTTAAAACCAACTAAGAATCCTCAATGATTTTTGGTCCAATATGGGTATGACTGTTAATGCTCATAAGACTAAGGTCATGATTATTAAATCCAATAAGATCCCTTATAATACCTTTGTATATGAGAACAACAACTTAGAGGAAGTTACTTCATAAAAATATCTTGGAATTGATATTCACCACAAGCTCAATTGGAATTATAGCATTGAGAAAATGATTATTGAGGGATGGAAATCTTATTATGGGCTTGAACACAATTGTAAGTCAATTGATCTTTGGATTTGGGATAATAAGAAATTTCTCTTTGAAACTCGTATTACACCTGTTATTCTTTATGGATATGAAGTCTGGGGATGTAGTATCTCTCGTGAATCCTGGAGAAAGATAGAGAAAATACAAAAGAATTTTATAACCTATAATCTCAAAATTAAAGGAAATACACCCTATCCCATCCTCTTAGAAACAACCCTCTCCCCCATTGAGAGCATGGCTATGACTAGATACCTAATGTATAAGAACAAGTTAAACAACATGGAAGACAAGAGGCTTCCTAAAATTGCTTCAAAATTGAGTCAGAACCACCATCGACTCAAGCGAGGATGGCATAAAGATGCTCAGTATTGGCTAAACTATTGGGGAATCATGGAAGACACCATTTTGCAGAATAAAGATACTATTAAAACAAATGCCAAATCAAAATTTAAGGAGAAAATGTGGTGTGATAAAGAGTTAGAGGAAAAAAGAAAATTAAGGTATTATAAGGATGTAATCAACTCTAATCTAGAAGATCAAAATTATCTATCTGTTTTGCCAAGTGTAAAAAAAAAAATAAGCATTGCTAAGATAAGAACAAATTCTCACGAGCTCCATAGTGAAAATGGGCGTTGGTCAATTCCTAAAACGCCATGGGATGAAAGAGTGTGTCACCTTTGTGAAACTAAGAAGGTTGAAGATGAAAAACACTTTCTCTTAGATTGTCCAGCCTATACCCATATTAGATCTCATTTTCAAAATATTTGTCACACTACCAACCTTCCTTACCTCTTAACTCAACAAAAGTATGGTGATCTTGGAAAGATTCTCTTAATGCTTTTCGAGCACAGAAACAAAATTTTAAAGAATTACAAGTAATCGCTTACCCTCTTAAGGACCAATAGACCAATTCGGTCTTAGTGGATGTTCATCATCATCATCATCATCATATTTAAAAAATATTAATTTAATTAATTTTGATTAAATATTTTTAAATATATTTTTATTAGTATTATAATAATAAAATGATAACACTATTTTAACTTAAAGATTACAATTTATTTCGATATCAAACTAATGCATTATAAATTTCAAATTAATATATGAAATTTCTTTATTTTATTTTATTTGTGAGATAAAAAAATTAAGTAATCTTGTTTAATTTATAAATAATATTTATTGAAAAAATAAATAATAGATAAATTTGAAAATAATTAAATATATCTTAACTCTATATTTTTAGGGAATAATTACCTTGTACAAAATTGATATTAAGGTTATTAAACTAATACAACACATTCCAAAATACCAATGCAAATGGAAGCTAATTCGATAAACTCCTAATATAAAAAGATGCCAAATAGGTCAAGAGTGGGCATCGGCTAACAAAGGTGGTAGTTCATCATTAAATTTCATTGATATCTTTGGGTGCTCATTTGGTAGCAATTGGCTCCATAATGTTGTGATCCATAGGTGATTTTAAACAATGGTTTTCAGATTTTATTGGTAGAAAACACAACTTTATTTACATGCAATGTTCTCTCCAAAACTTTTGTATAACTTTGAGGCATATTTTTTGATATTGACATTGACCACACTAACTTTACAAGTATAATTCCAAAACTTGGCTTTGCTAAGGATAAATACATAAATATATGAATGCACTTATTATTGAGTGTTGGTTGAATTGGGGGAGCAATAAGCACTATGTAGTGATGTACATTGTGGGGTATGCACTAGCATATATACTATTGGATTTGTACGTGCTACACATCCTATGGTATATAGGAATGTATATCATGTAGTGTATGCCATTGCAGGGTGCCATAAACATTGACATCACATTGTTACTTTTTCTTACTAAATCTAATCAACCATGCCTATAAATTTAACAAAAATTCCACAAACCAACTCGTTTAGGGCTCAACCTCATTTTGATAAAAAGAATATATAAATTTTTGGACAATAACCACCTTTATAGAATCATATATTTCTTTAGTACATGTACATAGAACGTCATAACTACATAAACAAAACAAAAAATCGAGAAAAAAAAGATAAATTTTACATAATAACACAAATATGTTTTTGGGGAAATTGACCCTAGCTCCTTTGCAATTATTGAAGAGTTTGATAAACAAATGCAAGCGAAGATATGCTAATAGAATAAAACAATGTACATGTACACATAATACACAAGAGATTTACCCTAGAAATCTTGAATTAGGAAAACCAACAAACTTAGATCCACACCTCTTTCTTTATGACAGTGTTAACTAAACCATTCGAAAAACAACATTTATGTACTCTGAAACATCAATTACTCTTATTCTAGTAATAGGGATTAGATTAAACCCCAATCCATTAACTGAGATTAGATTATAATGAGTTGATACCATTGACTAAAAAGAGACAAAAGTAGACCAAACACATACCTCCTAAACCACTCTGTAAGTTGTGTTGGGATGAGTCTACCTATAAACAATGCAATGTATATTGAACATTTACTATGTCATCTTACAACCAGTTTCATTCAACACATATGCTCTTGATTAAACTAACTATTATGAGGTCTCTATGGCCAGGGTAAACCACAACAGACAGGTATGACTACATAAATCAACTCAATTCCAGCGCATACTATATAATCTAATGTGCAAGATAAAGAAGAGGCCTACCTCGATCCAATGTTCGATGATGTTCCATCATTGAGAACTTCGGCCCAAAGCTTTATACCTACAATAATTTCTCGAGAAACAAGCAGATAAAGTATATAGGGGTAATACAAATGGGTTAGCACATTAGATATCATAATCCATTAATAAACATTACAAACATGCCCATGGATAATAATCATATATTTGCATGATACCAATAGGATGGGAAATGGGTATTTCTATAAATAAATGATCAGCAAAAGTGACAACATTATAGACTTCCATGTCAGCACGGTTTGAAACCAAGAAACCAAGTTCCTTTCAACTGGGCCTCCACCACTTCAATCCTCCACCAAAGGCAAGCTCATAGAAAAGAGACAATGAGGTTCTCTCAATAATAGGGAAAGATATTAGGGGTTGTGTTGATACTGAGAGGGGGGTGAATCAATATCAAGTACAATTTATAACCTTTTTCAACTTATACTTAAACCATTCAATTATATCCAATGAGCAATGAACAATAGTATAAGAGTTACACTAATACACCATGCACAATATATGAGAAATAATCAATAGTTATTGTTCAAGGGAAGTAATGACTTCCAAAGGTAGCTACAGATTCCAAATGTAAATGGAGGGATAAACCTCCAAGAGGAAGATACAATCCTCCAATATCAAGAGAGATTTGAACTCTCCATCCTTGCCCCTTCCTTCCACCCAAGAATTAATGAGAGATAATAAAACTTCACATTAAATCATCACCATCAACCAATCATCACATAGAACCTGATAATGCTTCTTGAGACTTCTTCAATTTCTGCAATTCTTCAATTCTTAGAGTATATAGATCCCGTAGATAACATTACTCAATTTATTCTCTGAAACTCCTCCAAGTTTCACTCCTTGAATCCTCCCCAAAAAGAAGTTATAGAAAGAATGGTAGACTTTATTCAATTTTGATCTATTCAGGAGAGTGAACTTGCACATAATGCCCCAAACTCAATATTTAACATCTGATTCTAAAACTCACACACAAGAAACTACAGTCTGTACTCTTTCCAATTTGATTGTTCCCATGTCATTTGGATTCTCGATGAAGCAGTTATGACTGTTTTACCCGGAACACTTGTTTATTGACTAGCTTCACGATTGGTCACAAACCCTATCTTCCACAGAGTGTATCTCCATAATTATAGTGAATCAAGAGCTGAACTTTTTACCACAGTTACCTTGATATGTCTTCTCAATACCATAGCAAATTCACCATCTGAATCGTTCTAGAAAATTTTTTATAGAAAAAATGGTAAGATGACCTGAAAATAACATACCTTAGAACACATCACCAAAAGACTTCATCCTCCCTTGAAATCCGGCCTTCTTTACTTCTGATTTCCTCTGAAATTCGACTTGTGTATCAAATGAATGTATAATGATATTTATTTATACCATTTATGTCACTTCCTTTTAACATTAGGGCCGACCTAACACTTTCTTATTTTGTAATTCTTTTCTTTAATTATCTCTAGGGCCTACATGTACTTCCTTCTTCAATTCACTTTGTCATCTTCAAAAGTTCATTTCTCCTCAACCATGAGGATCCACGTGACTTGCCACATACCACCGGAAACAAAATGATGTATACTATCCATCCATGGGTGTTGTATATGCATGTGCATTGTCCTTCATGTCCAAATACCTTCATCAATCTTTCAGTCCAAAACCCATGACTAGGGTTGACATCAATGACAACAACCAATATTTCAACAGGCTGAACATTGTGTTCAGACTTGAGGGACAAAGGGATGCAGACTCAATATGAAGTAATTTATCCAGAGTAAATTTTCTCTTAAATTTGAATGATGTCTCTCTTTTCCATAGCTTAGAATTGTGCTTTTATAGCCTTCAAAATGCAACTGAAGGGCCGAGTCAGAATGTTTCCAATATATGGAAGGCCAAGGATCAGAGATCTCCTGTCATGACATGGAAACCCGACTTCATTTTTGTATTTTTTGGCACAAATACTTATGTAGGCCAATTGTAGTGGAGAAACCTATGTATATGCATGTTGTATAGTAGATAGGGCATGTATATGTGGAAAAATATGTATTTTTAGCTCTGGATTCATCAAAAAGGGATGACAATTCTGCATAGGGAAATGGAAAAAGGCCCTTTGTGCAAGATAGCGACGGTGAGAAAAATCTTTCTATAAAATATTCCCCCTAATGTGTGAGGTCAGAGAAGTATCTTCAATGGTCGAAATACATTATAAATAACCTAGGAGTGGAGTGGTAGAGAACTAGCTGGACGAACTCAATTACTCATTACATTATGTACTGAATTTGCWTACATGGTTTCCAAGAATACACTGTAKATCCATGTGAAAAATATACCAAATAAGTGTTCGTGGCC
This sequence comes from Picea engelmannii, assembly GCA_009831015.1. Classification (NCBI taxonomy): domain Eukaryota; kingdom Viridiplantae; phylum Streptophyta; class Pinopsida; order Pinales; family Pinaceae; genus Picea; species Picea engelmannii. The sequence goes on from ML776772.1 coordinate 2,175,481, forward strand.
ATGAATAGGCAAATACAAATGTGGTTACATGCCAAAATTTTTCATAGTCATGAACAAGGCCCAGTGAAACTAGTCTCAAAACCAATCTAAAGATATATGTATACCATGGAGTACAATCTGATCTCCCATGATCACTGAAGTCATATAGGTACTGGTCCAATGAAAAGGAAGCAACAACTCAGGAAAGTTGTGGCCACATAGTGATGTCTTCAAGTCTTCTACACTATCCACCAAGGGTGCAAGTCTACATCATGTGAACAAAGGAGTTGAGGTCGAACACAATGAGACATCGTTTGATTACCGGTCATTGAGATATACCATTAACAAATGMAAGACCACCTACCAATAATGAAAGTAGGTCTCAAGGAACCGAGTACATTCCTACAAGTGTGAATAAAGGAGTCAGTGTCGAACACTTGAGGAATCCATTGATCATGATACATTGATGCATTCCCGTCTGTCAATGGCGAGAGAGTCTTCCACTAATGATTGCAAGACTCAAGGTACTCATAAAAATCTAGGTCCCATATCCAGAATAAATGAGTTAAAGTCGATGGAAAGAGACCCACTGAAAGGAGAGCATTAAGGTATCTCTCATTAGTCAGCATGAGAAACAAAGCAGGAGCTTCATAATTTGGTGGAGATCAGACGAATAACATGTTCACGAACCAATGACCCTGTGTGTCTTTCGCATGTACCAAATGCAAGTGGTACACGAAAAAGACCCTCTGAATAACATCCAATGATTAAAATTCTTGACAAAGGCGAGGAAACCACCAATAAGGCTAATGGCATCTAATACATTGCACGAATCCCAAAGTGTGAATAAATGTCTTGCTTTCGAACACAAGGGAAACCACCCAATCAACGACCAATGATGAAATGTCGATTTTTGGGTTCAAGATGACCTACCGATGATGAAAATAGGGCCAGGGTGCATGATATGACCATAGTATCATGTGATTCTGAGACAAACTGAAAGTATGGCTGACATGCAAAGTCAATATTTCCGAGGAGTGGTCGACACAGGTTGATAGTCTTCCTTTGAACAAGAGCATGAGACATATGGTAGACTCTGGCAGCATGGACCCAATAATATAACTCTCAGATGCAAGACGCATCGATAATGTTCTCTATGGGGACTGGAAGAGTAACCAGTCAGTAGAGAAAACTTTGTAACGAGATCAACTTCCTAAGACCATGCTAAACCCAAAATTATGATGACCAAGGACTCAATAACTTTGTGCTATGTTCAAAGGCGACACGCTTCCAAATATAATATAGTACTCCCTTCTCGCTCGTCTTTATTTGTTTTCTCATAACAAATGAATGTTATGATACAGAGGAGGAAACGAGTGTCACAAGTAAGAAAAACTAGTTCCAGTAGTGGAACATACCTATGCTCAATTCAAGGAAATGCATGCAGGAGATGGACACTCGGGGTGATGTTTCCTCCAGGGTATAGGGTTTCAAATTGCGAATGATATAAACAAGGCTCTGGTTGGTTGAGGATGCAAAAATTGCTTAGGAAAATGTTTATAACACAAAGAGAGAAACAAATAAAGGCTCAATACTGCAAGCGAGGTCATGAGATGCAATCACAACTTAATGCCAACAAAGTATCCTTTTTTATGTCGTTTAGTCTATTTGGTGTGAAAAAGGGGTAAACTTGTGCCAAATAGACGTCTTTTCAAATCCAATTTGCGAGTGTGAAAAAGACAAGTTCGCTCGACGATCTTTTCTATTTTTGGTAATGAGTCAAAAAAGAGCTTAACTAAGACTCATGACCTTTCAAATCCAATTTAACGAGTGTGAAAGGGACAAATCACTCGACAATATTTTTAGTTTTTTAGACGAGTCAGAAAGAGCTTAACTAAGACTCGTTTTTGGGAGTCCGTGGGGAATAAGGCCGCATGTGCATGAGTGAAAAGTGAGGCTTGTCATAAAGTCATGTATCAAGTTATAATGGACTCTCGGTCCTAAGGAAAAACTCAGCATGGGCACCAAATGACAAAGGGGATCTAATTAGGGCACCCATGTTTGGTAATTCTCTACCATTTATTAGCGACACTACTTATAACAGACGAAAGGTTTTGTGTCGCAAAAAATGGGTTCGTACCGAAGGTGTAAAAAACAGTAGTCGAAGGATAATGCAAAAATGCAAGATGGAGTGGATACCTATCCTATATGCTAGGTTATTAAAATACCTTCCCGAGTTGACGAACGACCAATCATGATGTTGAAATCTGTAAGAAAATTGAGTCAAAACTACAAAAGCCAGCTCAAAACCACTTTTGAATCAGTTCATTAGCTGAAAAAATAGCATGAAACTATATAAAGTGGGTAAAAATAGCTTATAAATAGTAATAAAATAAAAAATTACTGTATCATTTTGATTTTTACCCAAATAGTACAATTTGGACCAAAAATACCTCCAAGATTCAAACGGCGATTGCAGGAGCGTTGAGCAACGAAATCACGAACCGTCTGGATCAGGTAACTCTACATCTCATCCTGTTCAAATTCAGTGGATTACATTTTTGAATTAGGTTTCGATTTTTTAGTTTTTTAGGGCGTAAATTAGGAATTTTGGTGTACGCGGGTTGGCTTTGTTTAGGTCGCATATACGAAGAGGTATACACTATTGTGTGAACCACAGGGGGCGTATATTAATCCATACACACGACTTTATGCAAGGGAAGCCGCATACAAACATGCAAATGTCCGAAAAGAAGGGTTCTAACTCAAAATTTGTTTTTTTTTTTGCAGAATGGTCCTTGAATGGAGAGAGCGAGAGCATGAGGAGGTAGATGCAACTGTGGATTGAGATTCAATGGCTCAAGTAGCTCTAAAAATATGTGGCTTGTATAAGCTTTGGGCTCTCAAAGGAATGAGGGCCCAAGTGAGGTTGTTGGATATGTTGGTGGGTTACTGGAATCCTGATAGCGAAAGATTTATCCTCGATGGACAACCATTGAGGATCAAAGTAGAGGACATATACTTCTTGACCGTTATCATGCCAAGGAGAGGTTTTCAACCTCAAGTCACATGGAGCAAGGAGTGGGATGAAGATCGAGGAGTACATTGATGCCCACTGTGTAGCGGGAACTCCCAAGGTGGGAAGTCAAATCCCTATCTGAGCAATAAATAACCTTAGTCTGAAGATCATCGTGCTAGTATTGACCAGGATCACAGGTTCAGCTTCGTTACACCAGGCATTGAGGCTGCTCATGTTTTATGTAGTAGAGTGTGCGAGACCCACTGTCTATGACTGGTGTATCTCACTGCTGACCAATATGAAAGGTCAGTTGATAGAGTGCATGCAGGGGAGTAAGTGAAACTTCGGGCTTGCCTCTATTCTTTGCAGCTTCGTTTTTGAGCGGGTTCCAGGTCTGGGACCTAGAGTGGAGATCCTTCCTAGAGGACCACGTGATCCAGCTATGGTGCGATGGATCAAGGTCATGAGATGGCAGGGGGGAGGTAGGGTGTCAACACCCTACAACGATGATTTTTTCTTCTGGTGGTAGCGGCAAGTCATTGCTCTGGATGACTATCCCTATGTGGGGATCGATTTTAGAGGAGATCCAGATATGCCACTTCCACCAGGGGCCGCCTACGGTGACATAGGTAAAATGTTTTTTAAATATTTCATTTTTTTTGTATTTTTGTATCTAAGGAACAAAAATATTTTTTGGATGTTGCTTACATACTAACTAGACATTTGTGTAATCACGGATGTGGGTCCACGATGGCCAGAGGGACTCCTTCAACATACACGGAGGAATCGGAGAGATGAGGTGACGGGAAGAGAAGCGGAGAGAGTTCTACAAAACGTGCAGGGCAACCTGTCTCGTTTGACATAGAGGATTCCAATGGTTTAGGTAGAGGATCTACATGAAGCCATGCAACGACAGGTGGTTGCTGTACCTAGAGCATGGGTATGACTCTTCTGGTGTCTCACAAACACCATGGTTTTCTACCATGACACACACCCGGTGTCACAGGCATAGGTGTCGTGGGATATGTATATCGGCTGTATATGTATATTGAGGGTTTTAGCCCCAATTTTGTAATATAAACACCATATTTTGAAATATATAAAAAGGGATCTTCGGATTTACTTATATATTACAATGTGTACATTGATGTGACGGTTTTATTTTCTTTATTAATGTGACAAACACCAATCTAAAACATAATTAGCATAGGCATCATATACATAATTAGAACTCCTAGGAATGTGATAATATGTAATAAAATCAAATTGTCTTTATAAAATACATACCCATAGGAATTGACGTGGTAAAGTAGGATCACACACGCGGTAACGATCGTTCAAATGACATACTACTAATTGGGAATCCAGACGAACTTCTAAAAAGAGAATACCATTCGAGATAGCATCACACAAAAGTTCTATGACGATGCTATATTCAGCCACATTATTCGTGGATGGCCCTAGGCATATGCCACCTGAAGACACCAGCAGACCCTCGGATGAGTAAACCACCCAAGCGGTGGAAGCCAAGTTCCATGTATGACGACTGGATCCGTCTGCGAATCCTAGGTAGACCGAAGACTCCGTTGACATCTTCCAACAAAGGGAAAACTCGATAAGCAAGTCAAAGACAAAAGAAAAGGAGTACAAATATGTATATACACTAAATTTACATTAGTATACAAAGAGTTTCACCCAAGCCTAGGGCTCAAGCGTAGTACCTGCAACAAGTTCTCAACAAACAAGCAAAGCAAGTATATATGGGTAATACAAAGGGGTTAGCACATTAGATAGCATAATATATTAATAAACATTACAAACATGCCCATGGATAATAATCGTATATTTGCACGATACCAATAGGACGGGAAATGAGTATTTCTATTAATAAATGATCAACAAAAGTGACAACATTACAAACTTTCGTGTCAGCATGGTTCGAAACCAAGAAACCAAGTTCCTTCCAACTGGGCCTCCACCACTTCAATCCTCCACCAAGGCAAGCTCATAGAAAAAAAACAATGAGGTTCTCTCAACAATAGGGAAAGAGCTTAGGGGTTGAAAACTGTGTTCAGACTTGAAGGACAAAAGGATGTAGACTCAATATGAAGTAATTTCTCCAGAATAACTTTTCTCTTAAAGTTGAATGCTTTCTCTCTTTTCCATAGCTCGGAATTTTGCTTTTATAGCCTTCAAAATGTAACTGAAGGGTCAAGTCGGAACGTTTCCAGTATATGGAAGGCCAAGGATCAGAGATCTCCTGTCGTGACATAGAAACTCGACTTCATTTTTGTATTTTATGGCACAAATCTCGATGTACATGGGTTGTAGTGGAGAAGCCTGCGTATACACATGTTGTATAGTAGATAGGGCATGTATATATGGAAAAATATGTATTTTTAGCTCTGGATTCATCAAAAATGGATGACAAGTTTACATAGGGAAATGGAAAAGGGCCCTCTGTGCAAGATAGTGATGGTGAGGCAAATCTTGCTATAACACTGACCACTTTGTCATAAAATTCAACTTTGACTCAAGAATTATTGTCTTCTCTTACCTTATACATGTCGATGAACTTAACCAACCATTGGTGTACCAGTTCCACTGAACTTTTCTTGGACCTTTTTCTTTGTGTCTTGGATCTTGATGGCTACTAAAAATTACTTGAAAGGCTTGTTGACAAGAGCTAACATTAGAGAAAGAAGTCACTCAAGAGATTGCTTTACATTCAACATAATGTCAATTTCTTTGGATTAGTACTTCTCAACATACTATCATTTGCATTTTAAACAAGTCCTTGTTGGCATACTATAAATTTCTTTTGACAAGAACTTTGAAATATTATTAATTTAACTTGACATACAATTAACTATCATTCAACATGTTCCTCATGCATGAGTTATCTAAGTTGCTAGTTTTAGGAAGATATTATATGAAGGATGAGTTTGTTTCAAGTCGATTAATTTTGGGTAGGGATATTGAGTATTTGTGGTTTAGTGGTTGGGACAAAATATTATGATGCAACCAACTATTGAGCACTCAACACACCCTTAAAATTTCTTGGAAATTTTCGAGTACCACTTTCATTTTGATTCTCAAATTTTTGTTTGTTATTTATTCAACTACTTTAGAACCTTGTTTTTTATTTACTTTCCTTGATTTTTCTCGCGTTATTGTTTTCCTTGATCCTTTTTTAATCACATCCTAAGTCGAAGAAAAATCCCAAAAGAGAAACACGCTTGTTTGAGAACAATTGGACAAATGAGAGGAGGTAGAACACATAATATGCCAAAAGACAATGTTTTTTAAATTAGGTCGATGAAGGCATCAAATAGGGGGAAATATGAGCATGAATTCAACTTGGACTTGTCTTCACAGCCCAACCCGATGGATTTGTGAATAAAATATTGATCAGGCCATCGACATCGGCCGTTAGGAAATGGTAATACATGCACATCCATTCTTAAGAGTATTAGTCGACGTGACCGTCGGACGAAAACCCCCAAAACAAGGTAAAAAATAGCACTAAACTAATATCGAGGCATCAAAGAAATGAGTCCTTAAATCATATACATTATATTATCAAAACCTCAAATCAATCAGGACCATCCATTTTTTAATGCATAAGGTCTCAGAGTTTATGCTACAATCCACGTAGGTCACCACGACAGCATCCATACGATCTCTTCAACATGCCATGTCATCATCCGTACGATCTCTTCGACATGCCACGCCATCCTTTACATCCAGCTTATAACCATATCATTGGCCACTAAAATTGTCACGTCAATTTCCCGTACTAGGAATGTTGGCATACCACATCACCTATCACAGTATGAGCTCATTGACCATTGGAGGGTTCGAGTGAGTGTTTTTAGAAGCCTCCACTCATATGCATTGACATTGACGAACCCATCCAATGGATCAGCTGGCCTGCCCAATTTTTAACGCCTGATGGCCAAAGGGATTTTACACATGAGACGATGCCAACCTTCCAATCGAAAGAGCGGGCTAAATTTGGACCGTTGAACCACTATCCTTATAACTCACTTTTCTTCACGATTATGGTGGGCCCATCGACACATCAATAGAATAGTCCCCTAATCCACTGTCAACAAATCTTGTTTATTATCCACGTTGATTTCCCACATCACCAATACACACACACTAAAGATTACATCACCACTATATAGTTTGGGAAGTTCATAACCAGATCTATGTTAAGATTAAGTTAAAAAGGGCTTTCCCCAGACACCCAAACATGATTAACTAAGAGCACGCCAAACAAACATTTTGAAATCGGTTGATGGTCACCTCCGCACATCGGATCAACCATTAAAGGTCAAAAAAGGTTACACTCATTATCATTAAACACCATAACATTGTGAGATCCTTCCGCACGGCTTGAGATTTGGTAGGTTAAACCATGTTTTCCCCAAAATCATTTCATTGTTAACTTATCCAAAGACTAGTTGTAGTTTTGTGCGCCTACAAGCTTGCTCTTGTTTCAAAATTTGAAGATTGAAACTTTGTTTCACCTGCTATTCTGGGAAAATTTGTTGACCAATAATCACACACCAAGCATTTGCTTTCAATTAAGCTTTGTTTCAATTTTACTATAGCATTGCTTGGTGACATGTATGATTTATTTTGTGTAATTGAGTTTTAAGAACATCATCGTGGCATTTACTTACCTATGAAATGTTGTTTGCAAATACAATGCCACCCAAAAGATCTCTTGTGTAGAGAACCCCTATGAAGCCAAGGATGAGGTCCGAGAATTTCGAATCTAGCTCATTTTCTACGCCTCCACAAGTAGAAGAAACCCCCATGTCCAAGAGCATTGAACCTCTTATCAAGTTGCCCCCCATGAAAATTCCAACACTAGTGCTACTATTCAAGGATACAAAACCATGCAGAGGAGGAAAAGCCTCTACCCATGTACCAATTCCTTCTTAGAATGATTTGTCTACTAATTTTAATAATGAATACTACCTTGAGTCAACCCCCCATAGTAACCTAGAACTCAGGGAAGTGGATGATACAATTTTCCCATCTATTAGGAAATCTTTGTTACACTCTGTAGCTAGAAGAGCACCAGTTATGCCATGAGTGGAGTTGATGGAATGGGTTATTAGACACATTGATGCCCAAAATTGTAGGATTGTCAATGACAAGGGAGAATATATTAGTTCTTTCCTCCCTCAAGATGTCAACACCTATTATAAATTTCCATAACTGGATAAATCCCTCACTAAATAATTCATGATTTCCTTCTATGAAAAGTATGACACTAATAGAATACTAAGGTGAATTTTCTTGCATGGCTTATATCTTAATTTGGATATTACTTTGCATGTTTTAAGGACTAATGTTTCTTATGAACTTTGGCTAACCATGTTTTATACTTTGATTTGCTTTGGATGGTCCTAACATGGTTCTTTCAAGGACATCATGGGCTTGTACCTAGGACGTTGTTCCTTTATTGTAGGACCCAAGCATATGTGATGGAGAGTATAATGTCATCTGGTGACTCACCACCCTCAGATATTGGCTCTCACATCCTGAAAACCCTGGATGATGGACAAATGGGCTTGGTTTGAGTAGATTTAGCCACAATGACACACATATGGAATGAAATCCCCATAGGATGGGTAGAGTACCCTAGGGACTATTTACACATAGGATGTAGTATGTTGCAAAAACAATGACTCATGCATTATTCATAGATGAGATGCATCCCTCCCCTCTTTGGAGACAACACCTAGAGGCCCTTGACGTCACCTTCAAGGGTTGGACATTGTTAGGGTTTGATGGATGGATGTGTACCATAGATGATTTGGCATGACCTTGGGTGAAGAGACACATCACTTGACATTACTTCACCTTGAAGGATATCACATGGAATTTGGAGTCCCTACCTTATCCTTTGGAGGCTTGAAGTCACTCTACCTATCCTTGATGTCTCACACACGTGTGAGCCATTTTGATTTATTTTTGTACTTTAGCATTTTGTAAAGGGTTAAATGAGGGGTCGACCCCACTTCTAATTTGTTGTTAACATTTTATGTGGAACAATGTGTTAGGATAGCCTCATATAATAAGGCTACCCTCACTTTCATTTTCATTATCAGCATTCTCTCACCTTTGTGAGATACACTTTTGAAATTTTTGCCCTTTTTGGGGTAACTAGCTCTTCTCTCCCATGCACTATTCTTGGAAAGGTCGATCCGTCAGGATTTTTCGAAATGACTTATGGTTGAGTTTTTTAATTGCATGCATTAATTGACCATTGGGAAACTTAACGAAAGAACGAGGAAAAGAAAATGAATTATACAGCCATAGACATATATGAAAATCTGAAATGCAATGAAAAGCAACAAACCATAATACATAGGTTGATAACGGAGTTCGGCATAACTTTGCCTACGTCTCCGGGCCTTTTCTCTGTGAGGAAGGCTTCTTTATTTCTGTTCAAAAGCTTAATAGTACATCTTTACAATGCCGAATGGCTTCCAGACTGATCTGGTCATGTTCGCCCAGATCTCTAGAATCTTGCACAAAAAACGACACCTAAAACGGATGTCCGAAGCTCTCAGAAATCGTCCAACAGCATCTCCTCCTCAACAGCTTCCCTGCCTCAAACTGGCTTTGACTTGGCTTGCCTCAGCATCTCTGCTCTGAATTGCTCTCCAAAAGCTCTCCAAAAGCTCTCCAAATCTGTCCCCATGGCCTCAAAATGGCCTTGGTTAAATAGTTGAGAAGTTGGTTTTCCATCTCCAACTTCCTCCACGAATTTAGGCTCTAAAAATGCCCATTAACTCCCAAAAATGAGTTAATTACATTAAAAATG
>ML776772.1:2195274-2219433 GCA_009831015.1 Picea engelmannii
CGAGTCTTGATGCTGAGTTGTTTGAGGTTGAAAACCAAAAGATGGGCCAAACCTATACTGATCCTGTAGCTGCCTATATGGAGAAATTTTTTAATACAGGATATTTTTCTGTTGCTGATGTTTTTCCTATTGTTTGGGTTGATAAAATCTTATGCAAGGTAAAGCAGGGTGGAAGTTACTCTCAAGCACGAGTAACAAACTTATTTCTGAGTCTCATCACAGACAGTGAAAGAACAGAGCCATTAAATCAACTGTTGGATTGGCTCCATTGGAATTTTGCCATTACCTAGCTGAGCAATGATTGTAGTAAGGTAGGTAGGAAAATGAATAAGCTCAGCACTCTCAGCATCTCTTTTTCAGCAGCGTTCATTTGATTTCATTTCAGTTGCAAAGATCAAAACAAGTACAGGTTGCAGAATAAGGTTTTGGGACCAACCCAATGGATAAAGCATCGGTCGGCATGATTCACAGGTCTGTGGTTCTTAACACCTCCTGAAAGAAGCTACCATCCCAAGGTGGAGCCTCATGTTAGGGTCCTATAATTGTAGGTGAGTTGTTTCTTCGACTGCTGATTTGGCGTTTTCCCTCGAGATGATGAAGTCTGGCTCAGGTGATTCTGTTTCCTCCCTCCATTCTTGTCGCTCAATCCCCTATCATCCTATTACATCCTTCATCCACGCTGTGCCCTCACTCCCTTGTCCTGTTGCCCCATCGACTACTTTTCCCACCTTCCATCCCTGCATAAATGGACTTAGGATGAACAAAAGAATTAGCAATAAGGTTAGTCTAGGTTAAAATTGATTAATAAATGACTATTTAATAATTAATTAATCATTAATTAAATATTAATTAATTAATTGTTAATTAAGTTTAATACCTAGGTTAGCAACTAAGTTAGAAGTTAGGGTTAGTTTTAAATTAAAAACAAAACAAAAAATTAAATAAATAAAATATCAAAAAACATTAAAAAACAAAGTAATAAAATATATTTAAAATAAACATAATTTAAAACATATAATAAAAAGTAAAATATTAAATAACATATAAAACAAAAAATTAAAAATAAAATATAAAAAAAAGAACAAAATTAAACTAAACTAATTTATCCTAAGTCTTAACCTACACTACCCCACTCACTACCCACGTACACCCCCCTCACGTCATCCCCACCTCACATTCCACTCATGTCCCCCCCCTCACGTCACTCCCCACCATCTCCACCTCACCCTCCACTCCCCAACTCCCCTACGTCACTTCCCACCATAACTCCCACCCACCTAAACTCCCATACATTTTCCATACCCCTGTGCCCTTCATCACATGCCTTAAATTAAATCAATGCCCCGAAATAATTCCGGAGCCCCCCCCACCTTCCCAAATTTAACGAGGGGGGGTCCGGAATTCGAAATAAAAACCTTGCAGTTCTGAACGGCCCTGGGATAGCCAACCAAATCAACGACCCAGGTTCAATTCCGGACTCCCTCTGGCGTTCGAAATTTAACGAGGGGGGGGGAGGGGTCCGGAATGTTGCTTTCCCACCAAAAAACCACTTTCCCAATTTTTTGCCAAATTTTGCCTACTTTACCATGTCACCTTCCAGACCGATTTTTGAGCAAACGGAGACGAATTTTCAAAATCCGAGAGATATTTTTTCTCAGAACGGGTTGAGGAACCAAAACCTCTTTCATTTTTTGCAACATGATCACGAGCAGAGATATTCGAAGGCATCTTCGAGGCCTATTTTTCCATATTTTCCATTTTCCGTTTCAGTCCCTATCTTTCAGGAGCTGTCACGGCCAGCTGGGGACGAATTCGGCGAAACTGAAAGAGGTTTTTGTCCAAAACATGTCCATATACAATAAAATCTTTCATTTTTCACCCAGGTGTCATCATTGAAGAGAGAATCATGTCTGATCGGACCCCTGTTTCATAGCAAAACGGTCCATTTTCATGGCAGAAAACTCCGAATTTTGTGGGAGTGGTGGCTATTTTTGGCCGAGGTGGTTAAACCGACTTCCGAACATGATGGGGACGATATGTATTATTTATTGAGATGATTTTAATGTAAAAGGGTTGGATCTTCACGCCCTGTGGCTATCAAGCTGTAACATTTTTGAATAGATCTGCCATTAATGAAAGAGGCACTTTACAGGATTCCTGTGCATGTTCACTGGTTATGTGATTTTCTCAGTTGAATGTTTTCTTGCTCTGTAATCATCTCATTTTCTGGAACTAACCTTTAAGAGTAGGGTATGTCTCAGGATTTATCTTCGATACCCTGTTTTCGATTCTAAAGATTTGAATGTTCATCTTCTAAATATCTTCAATTAAGAGATTCTTAAGTGCTTGTTGGTTGGAGTTATTTCCTTCTCTTTTCTTCTGATCATCATTTAAACTATTAAAGATCCAGTGAGTGTGTTATCTCGCCTTGTGAAGGATTTCTTCAGCGTTTCTGGTTGTATCTCAGATTTTATTAATTACAGACCCCATAGCCCAATGGAGGAGTATATTGTCTCAACCATTCAAAAACACTTTGACAACAAAGCCCATGTTCTTCATAACTAACCTAATATTTCTGCAAACAAAGCTATATTACACAGAGAGATCCCTCTCTGAGTCTTGGAGGGCTAGATCCAAGACTCGAAGCGGTTCTGATGTTGCCTCTGTGATTTCCTTTCAGCCTTGGGTAAATTACAGAGTGCTAACAACAGGTAGATAGAATTTAATTCTAGATTAGACAGTTTTAGAGTGCAAGAGGGAAACATGATATAGACACCCTCATTGTGTATTGTAATATTATTCTGAAGAAGGAAGAGCAAGAGCATGTAGAGAGCTTTGTAAGAACACCCATGTACATACATTTGAATTAATAGAAAGAATTGGTTCAAATTCATGGTTTGAGTTTTTCTCTCTGTGTTGATGTTATGCTCATGAATGGTTGCTTCTTGTTATACATTTGCTTTATATGTTGTGTATGTGACTTCATGGTTTGAGTTTGAAGTCTGAAAAAGTAATGGAATGAGTTTCAATTGTTTCTCTATCTGAGAAAGAGTTCCTGCAAGGAGTGTAGTCGAAGTTGTCCGCAAGGAGTGCGTTGACAGAAGGCTCAGGTAGTTTAGCTTTCGTTCTCATTCATCCACAAGTGCAATTGGACACACGAGCCGTGCAAGGAGTGCACAGGTCGAGTGAAGTTCAGGGTTGTGAACCTGAGAAATATCTGAAGGACTACTGCTACAGGTGTGCGCAGAGTTTGAAAGGATTCAGACACTTGAATTGTTTGAAGGTTGCCACAAGGAGTGCGCGTAAGAATCTTTTCTAAGGCTCTGAGTTACAAGAAAGCTCAGGAAGAATAGTGCTTTCAGCACACAGAGTCATAGTTGCAAGAGGTGTAGAGGCATGAGAACTCTTTAGAAGAGTTCAGAGTCTATAAAGCTCAAGAGAGACAACGTTTTCATATGTGGAAGCGAGGACTCGAATTCGTGGAGCTCGCAGAGAAAGGGAGCAAAGGTTGAGGCCTTTGGATTTTTAAATCCTTCCAAGGCCGGAAGAGAATGCACAAGGAGAGGAAATCATGAGTTTTCAGATCTCACACAGACATCCATCAGCCATTGGATCTGACCAGAGGGAAGCAAAGTTTAAGTCTTCGTGAACAGAGAAGCGAAAGTCCCGAAAGGCATCAGGATATCGACACTCGGGATATCGGGGATATCGAGAACGTGAGGAGAGTCACTCGACACCCGAAACCCCGAATTAACGAGGTTTTGATCTGAGTCGTTCGTTTGGGAGCGGACGCATGTCGCGAAATTTCTCATATCGGGGACTCAGACATCGGAGGACAGAAGGGGAGGTCCTTCAACTTCGTGAGCGGCGAAGCGGCGAGAAGACCAGGAGTCGTCCATCTGAGAAGGAGAGGTGGTAGAGATCGAGAGATCTCGCGAACTCAGAAGTTCGCAAGGTGAGAGCCCAAGCATTGGGTACCCCAAGTCATGAAGACGCGAGGAGCGAGAAGAAGAATATCCGTTGGATCTGGGTCGTAGGAGGACCGTTGGATCAGGAACCCCATCACCTATCGCAGATTCGGGGATTCAGAGGTTGAGAGGGGTCACTTTCGACATCAGAAGTCGTGAAGTGTCGAGAGCCGAGGCTCGTGTGGACACGTGGCAAAGCCATAAGGTGAGGTCCGTGTGGTTGATGGGTGGACACGCGTTGCCTAGAGAAAGGAGTCAACACTTCGTTGAATTCTCGCATCTCGGGGATTCACGAGATAAGAGTGTGAAGGCTCGACGCTTCAACCTGTGAGGTTGCGAATAGCGAAAAGCGTCAAGGGGGGGAGTCAACCCGGCGTTGACCTATCGTGTCTGAGGAGATCGTAACAGGAGGGCACGAGAGTTCAACTCACGAACTCACGAAGGTGCGAGTTGCAAGAGGCGCTGATATTTAAGCCCTAGCCTATGGTTACATGTGGGGAGGGCACTGACAAGGAAAGGAGCCATAACCGTATCGTTGGTTCAGTTATCGCAAGATTGGAAAGGAAGAGTCGGAAGCTTCGACGCACGAACTCACGAGATTTAGTCTGATCTCCCGATTGCAAAGAGGAGATCCCGTGGAGAAGTTGTTGTGGGTACAGATTTCCCGATAGGGAAATACAAGAGCCTTAGTGTTCTTCGGGCCAGTAGAGAAGAGAAGATCCTGTGAGCAGACGTGCTTACGAGTGCACCTGCATCAAGTGGTATCAGAGCTTAGAAGAGCTTCTTTTCTTTTTGTAGTAGGGAAAATGAAGATTCAACATGCCACCAAGGAGAAGAGATAGACAATCACCCAATCCAGAGGAGGAAAGGGAGACATCCAGAGTAAGGGGTAGACAGGTGCAGAATCTAGAAGTAGAAAGAGACCTGCATAACATACGCGCCAGACTTGTGGACATGGAGATAAGACAAAAACGCACAGCTGACGTAGGAGATATCAGTGAGTCCGAAAGTGAAGATGATGTTGGACATGGAGAAGAAGAAGTCACAGTAGAAGATGCAGAAAATGAACGCTTTCTTAAAGATGTTGCCAGAATGGGTACAAAGGCGAAGATGGACATTCCAGTTTATGAAGGAAACCTGGATGTAGAAGAAATTCTAGACTCGATTAGAGATCTAGACACATACTTCGACTATGAAGATGTCGAAGAGGACAAGAAGGTCAAGCATGTCATCATGAGATTAAAAGGACATGCAACATTGTGGTGGGATGAACTACAAGCGGATAGGCGTTGCCAAGGCAAGTAGAAGATTAAGAGTTGGGACAGGATGATTGCAAAGATGAAAGAAAAATTCATCCCCAGGGATTACCAAATTTCTCTGTTCAGGAGAATGCAGAACCTGAGACAGAAGCTGATGTCAGTGAAGGAATATACTGAGGAATTCTACAGGCTGAATATCAGGGCAGGTCATTGTGAAAGTAATGATGAAAAAGTAGCCAAGTATATGAATGGCTTGAGATATGAGATTCAGGATGAGATGAGTATGGTGACCATCTGAATGGTGGAATATGCTTATCAGATAGCTCTGAAAGCTGAGGAGAAGTTGAGCTGAAAGCAGAGTAAAAGAGGTCGAGGCAGAAGTCAGCCCAGAGGCAAATCAGTTGCCCGGGATAAATATCAGAAGCCCAAGGAGGACTGGAAGAAACCTCAAACTCGAACTGAGAGAGGTGGAACTTCACAAAGAGGGCAATGTGCTGAACATAGAGGACAACATACTGAGCAGAGAGGAGATTATCCTGACAACAACACTTTTCCTCGTACTAGAGGTAGAGGAAGAGGAAGAGGTGGAGTAATAACATGCTTCACATGTGGAAATAATGGGCACAAGTCTTATGAGTGTCTAGATAAAAAGAAATAAACTGGAGAAACTCACATCGCCGAAGCACAGAGGCGGGATGTTGAGGCAGAAGACGTTGAAGGTGGAAGATCGCTCATGATGAGAAAAGTCATTTTGACACCGGAAAAAGAGGTGGAAAGTTCAGTCCAAAGGACCAGACTTTTTAGGACTGCTTGGAAGACCAAGGATAGGGTATGCAAGGTCATTGTAGATAGTGGTATCACGGATAATCTCATTTCTACAGAGATGGTAGAGAAGCTGGAGCTGGAGACGACTGAACATCCAAGTCCATATAAAGTTTCGTGGCTACAAAAGGGACATCAGGTAAATGTCACTAAACAATGTTTAGTTGAATTTAAGATAGGAGAATATAATGATAAGATATTATGTGATGTCATTCCTATGGATGTTTGTCATCTATTGCTAGGTAGGCCATGGAAATATGACAAAAATGTGATTCATGATGGGCGAATGAACACATACACCCTAGAGAAGAATGGGAGGACACACATGTTGCTTCCAATTAAAGATAAGGAGGTGAAGCCGGAAGTAAGCAACATTGTACTTCTCATGAGTGGGAATTAACTCCTTACCGAGGTTAAGAAGAAGGAGGATCCACAGTTCATTGTGGTCAGAAAGCCGGGGATTATTCTGACTAGCACAAGAGTGGATGATCTACCAGAAGAGGTTCATGAACTGCTGGAAAAGTTCGTTGACATTGTAGTAGACGAACTACCTCATTCGTTGCCACCAATCAGGAGTGTGAGTCATCACATTGATCTCATACCAAGAGCCAGTTTGCCAAACAAAGCCGCGTACAGGTTGATGCCGCAGGAGAATAAAGAAGTTAAGAGGCAAGTCCAGGATTTGTTGGACAAAGGTTTGGTCAGGGAAAGCTTGAGTCCATGTGTTGTTCCAACAGTACTCAGTCCGAAGAAAGACGGAGGCTGGAGGATGTGTACTGACTCGAAGGAGATTAACAAGATAACCATCAGGTACAGATTTCCATTGTCGAGGATGGATGATATGATGGATTGCTTGAGTGGAGAAAAGTATTTTTCAAAGATTGATTTGAAAAGCGGTTATCACCAGATCCGCATGAGAGAGGGTGATGAATGGAAGATAACATTCAAAACAAACAAGGGGTTATATGAATGGCTTGTTATGTCGTTTGGCTTAACAAATGCGTCGAGTACCTTCATGAGGTTGATGAACGAAGTCCTGAAGGAGTTCATCGGGAAATTTGTCATTGTGTATTTGGATGACATATTGGTTTACAGTAAAACAATGGCAGAGCATCTGAAGCATTTGGCTACAGTGATACAGAGATTGCAGCAGGAGAAATTGTTGATAAACATGAAGAAGTCCTCATTCATGAAGATAGAGCTCATTTATTTGGGATTTGTTATTTCGGCGAATGAGTTGAGGATGGATCCAGATAAGGTGGAGGTAATCAGAATTGGCCATCACCGAGGAATGTATTCGAGGTGAGAAGTTTTCATGGATTGGCTAGTTTCTACCGAAAGTTCATCAGGAATTTCAGTGGAATTAGTGTAGCGATGATGGATACAGTGAAGAAAAGACAAAAATATTTTCACTGGACAGAAGAGGCTGAGAAGAGTTTTAATATGATGAAGAGGAAAATTACGGAACAACCAATTCTGGTGTTGCCTGATTTCCAGAAGACATTTCAGGTGAAATGCGATGCAAGTGGATTTGCAATAGGGGCAGTCTTAAGTCAAGAAGACAGGCCAATAACATACTTCGACGAGAAGCTGAATGAGGCGAAAGTGAAGTACTCCACATATGATAAGGAATTTTATGCTATCATACATGCATTGAAGAAATGGAGACATTACTTGATCCCAAAAGAATTTGTCTTGTACAGTGACAATCATGCACTGCAGTTTGTGACTCAACAGGAAAAGTTGAATCGGAAACATGTCAAATGGGTTGAATATATGAAAAATTTCACTTTTGTGATTAAACATATTTCTGGTACTGCTAACAAAGTTGTTGATTCTTTGAGCAGGAAGTGTTTGCTGTTGCAGGAGTTCAAAGTCAAAACGTTGGGTTTTGATGATCTCAGGGACATGTACAGAGATGATCCAAATTTTAAGGAGGCATATGAAGCGACTAAGAATCTAGTTCTCAGAGACAGAAGTCCGTGGATAGAATACATGATCCATGAAGGATTGTTGTTCATAGGCAATCAACTGTGTATTCCGAAATGCTCCATGAGGGAGAATTTGTTAAAGGAGAAACACAGTGGAGGATTGGCAGGGCACTTTGGTCACGACAAGACGTTCGCAAAATTGAACGAGTCATATTTTTGGCCGAGAATGCGAGCAGATGTCAAGAGATTCATGGAAAGATGCAGAATTTTCCAACATTCGAAGGGAAGAAAGAACAATGCATGGTTTTATCAACCATTGCCCATACCAGAGAGGCCATGGGATGCAATTAGCATGGATTTCGTATTGGGGTTTCCAAGAACACAAAATGTGTTGATTCAATCTTTGTGGTGGTGGATAGATTTTCTAAGATGGCACACTTCATTCCATGTCAGAAGACCAGTGACGCAACTCACATTGAAAACTTGTTTTTCAAAGAGGTCATTCGACTTCATGGGTTGCCAAGAAGCATAGTTTCGGATCGAGAAACTAAGTTCATAGGGCATTTTTGGAGGACCTTATGGAAGAAGATGGGAACTAACTTGGCATTTAGTTCGGCTTATCATCCTCAGATGGATGGACAAACATAAGTGGTGAACAAAAGTCTGGGAGACTTGCTAAGAAGCTTGGTGATAGAACACCACAGCCAATGGGACAATATATTACCACAGGAAAAGTTTGCTTATAATGACTCAGTTAATAGGAGTACAGGGCAGAGTCCATTTAGGATTGTTTATGGCATGCAACCGAGGGGAATTTATGAACTAAGAGAGTCAGAACAAACTGCAATTAGGAGCACTAGTGCAGAATAATTCGCAGAGGCGACGAAAGAACTTCACAGCCAGGTGAAGGAGCGATTGCAGAATTCAAGCCACGAGTACAAGCGTAGAGCAGATCAACATAGAAGACAACTTCAGTTTGAGGTTGGTGACTTAGTTCTGGCACACTTGAGAAAAGAAAGGTTCCCAAGAGGAACATATAATAAGATGAAGATGAAGAAAATCGGGCCATGTAGGGTCTTGAAGAAATGTGGGGCAAATGCTTACGAGATTGAATTACCCGATGGGATTGGAATTTCTCCGATATTCAATATCTTGGATTTGTACCCATATAAGGCTGAAGAAACAAAGACTAGAAATGAGCAGCCAGTGATCCAGTGGATGAAGCAGATGTCGGTTGCGGATAAACCACAGATGGAGTGCATACTGGACAAGAGAGTTAGTAAAAAGACCAGAAGAAAAGAATACTTTGAGTATCTGGTCAAATGGAAGAACCATTCAGTTGAAGATGCCAGCTGGGAAAGAGAAGCTGAGATACAGAAGCATGGATAGACCATGCATGATCTCATGGACAGGAGCCCATGAAAATTTTCAAGCGAGGGAGTATGATGCAGGAGCATCTCCCACATCAAGCGAGCCAACGCGAAAGACAATGGACAGCTGGAAAGCGCCAACCCAAATTTTGAAAGTTCCTTGAAGTTGTTACGCAATCTTAAATGAAGCCATTAAGACGAGGTGCACTTGTGTAATGTAACGGGACCTTGAGCAACTCGCTCTCGTCCTTAGTAGATAGAAGGCATTTAAAGTAGTTAATGCAGGTAGATAGAATTTAATTCTAGATTAGACAGTTTTAGGGTGCAAGAGGGAAATGGGATATAGACACCCTCATTGTGTATTGTAATATTATTTTAAAGAAGGAAGAGCAAGAGCATGCAGAGAGCTTTGTAAGAACACCCATGTACAGACATTTGAATTAATAAAAAGAATTGGTTCAAATTCATGGTTTGTGTTGTTCTCTGTGTGTTGATGTTATGCTCATGAATGGTTGCTTCCTGTTATACATTTTCTTTATATGTTGTGTATGTGACTTCATGGTTTGAGTTTGAAGTCTGAAAAAGTAATGGAATGAGTTTCAATTGTTTCTCTATTTGAGCAAGAGTTCCTGCAAGGAGTGCAGTCGAAGTTGTCCGCAAGGAGTGCGTTGACAGAAGGCTCAGGTAGTTTAGCTTTTGTTCTCATTCATCCATAAGTGCAATTGGACACAGGAGTCGTGCAAGGAGCGCACATGCCGAGTGAAGTTCAGGGTTGCGAACCTGAGCAAGAGCTGAAGGACTACTGTTGCAGGTGTGTGCAGAGTCTGAAAGGATTCAGGCACTTGAAGTGTTTGAAGGTTGCCGCAAGGAGTGTGCGCAAGAGTCTTTTCTAAGGCTCCGAGTTACAAGAAAGATCAGGAAGAATAGTTCTTTTAGCACACAGAGTCATAGCTGCAAGAGGTGCAGAGGCCTGAGAACTCTTTAGAAGAGTTCAGAGTCTATAAAGCTCAGGAGAGACAGCGTTTTCATATGCGGAAGTGAGGACTCGAATTCGTGGAGCTCGCAGAGAAAGGGAGAAAAGGTTGAGGCCTTTGGCTTTTGAAATCCTTCCAAGGCCGAAAGAGAACGTGCAAGGAGAGGAAATCGTGAGCCGTTGGATCTCACACAGACATCCGTCAGTCATTGGATCTGACCGGAGGGACGCAAAGTTTAAGTCTTCGTGAACAGAGAAGCAAAAGTCCCGAAAGGTATCAGGATATCGACACTCGGGATATTGGGGATATCGAGGACGTGAGGAGAGTCACTCGACACCCAAAACCCCAAATTAACGAGGTTTTGATCTGAGCCGTTCGTTTGGGAGCAGACGTGTGTTGCGAGATTTCCCATATCGGGGACTTGGACATCGAAGGACAGAAGGGGAAGTCCTTCAAATTCGCGAGTGGCGAAGTGGCGGGAAGACCAGGAGCCGTCCATCTGAGAAGGACAGGTGGCAGAGATCGAGAGATCTCGTGAACTCGGAAGTTCGCAGGGTGAGAGCCCAAGCATTGGGTACCCCAAGTCGTGAAGACGCGAGGAGCGAGAAGAAGAATAACCATTGGATTTGGGTCATAGGAGGACCATTGGATCGGGAACCCCATCGCCTATTGCGCATTCGGGGATTCGGAGGTTGAGAGGGGTCACTTTCGACATCATAAGACACGAAGTGTCGAGAGCCGAGGCTCGTGTGGACACGTGGCAGAGCCATAAGGTGAGGCCCGCGTGGTTGACGGGTGGTCACGCGTTGCCTGGAGAAAGGAGTCAACACTCCGTTGAATTCTCGCATCTCGGGGATTTGCGGGATAAGAGTGTGAAGGCTCGACGCTTCAACCTGCGAGGTTGTGAATAGAGAAAAGAGTCAAGGGGGGGAGTCAACCCGATGTTGACCTATCGCATCTCAGGAGATCATAACAGGATGGCATGAGAGTTAAGCTCATGAACTCACGAAGGTGTGAGTTGCGAGAGGCGTTGATATTTAAGCCCTAGCCTATGGTTACATGTGGGGAGGGCGCTCACAAGGAAAGGAGCCATAACCGTATCGCCGGTTCGGGTATTGCAAGATTGGAAAGGAAGAGTCGAAAGCTTCGACTCACGAACTCGCGCGATCGCGAGATTTAGTCCGATCTTCCGATTGTAAAGAGGAGATCCCATGGAGAAGTTGTTGTGGGTACGGATTTCTTGATAGGGAAATAGAAGAGCCTTAGTGTTCTTCGGGCCAGTAGAGAAGAGAAGATATTGTGAGTAGACGTGCTTGTGAGCGCTCCTGCATCAACAACATACTCATCTACAATGTATCTAAAGCATTAGATCGTGTTCATGTTGAAGGACCATTTCTCTAAGTTAGCATATATTTTGTGTTGCAGGGTGTGTAGGACCTGCTGAATGTGTTTCCCAACTCTTGTTGAAGATGAGGATATCATCCAAATATACAACCCCAAAGGAATTAGTGAAAGGCCGCAATATGTCATCCATCAACCTCATGAAATTTGTTGGGGCATTCTTCAAGCCAAAGGGCATGACCAACCACTTGAAAATACCATATTTAGACTTGAAAGTACTCTTCCATACATTAGTCAATTCTATTGAGGCCTGGTGGTAGCTGAACTTAAGATCATTATTACTAAATTACTTGGATCCATTGAGTTGGTTGAGAAGGTCTTCAATTTATGGAATTGGGTACTGGTTCTTGACTATGATTTTGTTCAGAACTCTGTAATCAATACAAAGTCTCTAGGTCCCATATTTTTTCTGCACAAGCAGGATTGGACTTTTGTAGGGTGAGGAGCTTGGTCAAATGTGCCCTTTTTGGAGAAGCTCTTAAATGTGGCTCTTGATTTCCTCATTTTCTAGGAGATATCATATATATATTGACCCATTAGGTAAAGGTGTGTTAGGGGTCATATCAATTGAATGCTTGACCTGACAGTGCAGAGGAACCCTGATAGGTAAGGTGAAGATGTATCGATATTTTTCCATGAATTTTTGCACTTGCTTCTGTTGTGTAGAGAGGCCCTATGTGGAGGCCATGTATGTGTCGATGACCTTCCATTCAAATTAAGAGTGAATCATGATGAGGAAAAATTTCCTAGTCTGGGAGATGATATTCTTGCACTGCTTAGTTGAGACCAAAGAAATTGCAGTATGTGGAGCTACCTCTGATATCATGTATTGTTGTCTACCCAAAGTAACAATGACACTACGAGGTCTAGATTCATATATAGTATGAAATTTTGACATATATGGTTGGACTAAAATAACATAACAAACTTCAACTGGTTACTTGATTGGTTAGAAAGCTAGTTAGCTAGTTAGTTGGTTGGTTAGTTGATTGATTGGCTATTTAACTAGTATGAGAGTTTTGAGTTAGCTTAGCTACCAGTATCGATCTCACTCTGATCCTGTTGTAATCCTATGATGTTTTGAATATATTCATGTGTCTTTGATATGTTTGAGTCCTAATGCAAGGCACATGGTGCATTATGTTGTATTTCCATTGTTTTACATAGTAATGATATTAAGTTATGTGGTTGCCATTAGCATTTTTTCAACGCACTATATATCTATGATGTGATGGAATACTTCCAGTAATAAAGATATGACAGTTATGATCTATTCTATGTCTATTATGAATGAGTTGAATATGTGTGTGTATAGTTTTAATTATTAGTCCTAAATAGGTTATCGGACTTGAATTACATGGATGCCAATTGTAGTATATTTTCATATGTTTAATCCTTCATCCCTGTCACAAGACCTTATATTCTCAGTGATCCTCTCTTCATCTTGGGTGAGACATTCCTTGCCCTTAGCCGAGGATTGATATGTCGGTGCTTTAGATTTTTTTTGGACAACTCTGGATGAACCTTGGGTCTAAAATTCCCCAAAATTAAGAAGGACGGTATGCGCACAAGCATGGACCAAAGGTGAACCCAACATAAACATCAACTCGACTTGACTCGTCAGTTTATTCATCACCCAGTCAATCCACCTCAACTAGACAATTGAATCATTATTCTTTCACTGCAAAGAATATAACAACCCAACATTCTCCCACTTGTTGTCATCTTTGCTGACACAACAGAACTTGAACTTCTATTCATAGACCCAGGGAAGCAATTCCCATTGCTTCTCTACACCAACAAAATTTCACATCACTCATAGACTTGGTCAAAGAGTTTTCTATGTTTTCCAAAGTGTTTACCTTCTCCAACAACACCTGTTTTATTTCCACCATGTCTCTCATGAAATGGTGTTGTACATCAAGATGCTTAATCTTGGAATGGTAAGATGGGATATTTTTTAGGAATATTGCGCTTTAAATGTCGCAATTTAGCTTCATAGATTTTTTCTCAAACCCAATCCTTGAACACAGTCATCAGCCAATGAAACCATACAACTTATTTCCTTGCGTGAGTGGCTGCCATGTATTTGGATTCAATTGTTGACATGTTTATGATCACCTACCACTTACTCATCCAGTTGATTGATCCACTTAACATCTTGAACACATATCCATTAGTTGACCTTCGTCGATCCAAATCTCCAGCGTAGTCAACGTCGACAAAGCCATGTACATTTACTTCCCTATCAATTTCAGGTTTCCCTTGGTATCATATAGCATATTCTTTTGTGCCACACAAATACCTGAACACTCTCTTGATAGCAATCCAGTGCTCTTTTCTTGGTGATGACATGTATCTGCTCAATACTCCCACTGCATGAGAAATATATGGTTGAGTGTAGACCATCGCATACATCAGAATAACAACAACACTAGCATAGGGAACATGTGCCATGTTCTCTATTTCTCCCTGTTTCTTTGGACATTGTTAAGTAGTTATCTTTTCTCCCACAAGAATTGCTACCTCCACTAGTTTGCAATCCTCCATATTTAAATGCTTCAATGTTGTTTCAATATACTTTCTCTGATTTAACCAAAGCTTTCTAATTGCTCGATCTCTCTTGATCTCCATTCCCATAATGAATTTCACTGCACCAAGATCCTTCATGTTTAACTTGGAGAACAACTGCATCTTCACCTCCTTTATTGCTTCCATGATGTTTTAGACCAACAACATGTCGTCGAAATACAAAGCTACATATATGAAATGACCACCTTATTTATTGGAATATACACAGTGATCAACTTTTCTTCTCACAAAAACCAAACTAAGGATATATGTGTAATTGATTTAGACCACAAATGGATCTCTTCAATTTGCACACTAGATCTTTCTTTCCCTTTATTGCAAATCCTTTAAGTTGTTTCATGTATATTTCTTCTTCTAGGTCCCCATGTAGGAACATTGTCTTTATATCCATTTTCTCTATTTCAATATCAAATTATGCAACTAGAGACAGTAATACTCTAATGGAAGTTAATTTTTCAACAGAGGAAAAAATCTCACCAAAGTCGACTCTCTCAACTCGGGAATATCCTTTAGCTACCAGTTGATCTTGGAATTTCTTGACTTGACCTACTACGTTCAATTTTTTCTTGAACACCACTTACTATCGATGTGTTTCTTTCCATTAGGTAGCTCTATGAAATCTCATGTCCCATTCTAATGCAAGGATTCCATTTCTTAGACCATGGTGTCCTTCCATAGTTTAGCCTATGTCGAGTTGACTGCCTCCTTAATCGACTTGGGCTCTTCATCAATGGAAGATAAAATGAATGCAAAATGGAAATCAAGAAGACTATATCTTTCTGATGTTTTTCTTACTCATTTAGACCTCTTTAAAACTATAGTTGGTTGTTCCACCTCTTCTTCTGATTCAATTGACTCATCTGAATCATATTCTTCACTCCTCAGTTCAAACACTAGCTTCTCTATTTCTTTTTTTGTTTGGGCCTCTTCATACTTGGAATTTGTTTCAACTTCTCTAAAGATCACATCTCGATTATACATTGTTTTCCTCAACAAAGGATCCCATATATTATATCCTTTCATTCCATCCTTGTATCTGATGAAAATAAACTTGACTACCTTATTTTCACGCTTGTCCCTACTTTCATTGGGAATATGTAAAAATGCATCACAACCAAATACTCTGAGTTGTGAAAGTGAAGGATTCTCACCAAATCATACCTCATGTGGAGTCGAGTTGACTAGCGATGATAAAGGAGACCTATTTACCAAATATTTTGTAGTGTCGATTGCCTCTACCCAGAATTCTTGTGCGAGCCCGACACCACTAATCATTCTCCTTGCCTTATCCATCAATGTCCTTTTCATTCTTTCAACAACTCCATTTTTTTGTGGGGTATATATTGGTGTGGTATTTTGGTGTGCTATGCCACATTGCTTGCAAAACTGATCAAAATCCTTTCCATAGAATTCACCTCCATTGTCAGTTCTTAGCAAGTTGATATTCTTATCTATCTGGTTTTCAACAAGATATTTAAACTCCTTGAATTTCTCGAAAACCTCTGATTTATTTCTTCAGAAATATAGCCACATCTTCCTAGAAAAATTGTCTATGAAGGAAACAAAATACAAAAATCCTCCTAGTGAAGGGACCAATACAGGCCCAAACACGTCACTATGTATCAATTCTAGAATCCCTTTTTCCATTATAGCTCTAGATGGGAATCTAACCTGATTTTGTTTTCCATATATGCAAGGTTCACAAAAATCGACTTCCAAATTACAGTTAGAAAAATCTTCAACCATACCTTTTCTGGGCATTTCTTGAAGTCCTTTTTTTCCAATATGTCCCATCCTTTGGTGCCATAACATGTTTGGGTCAACTTGAAGAAGAACATTCAAGTCGACTTGTATTGACTCAGCCCGAGTTTAATCGAGTCGAGTCAACTTCAGGAACAACAATGTTGTTGCATCCAGTCAAGACAACATTCCCTCATAACTTGTATAGGGTTTCAATACAAACTCCTTTTATTAATACCATTTCCCCCCTAACCATTTTGCACGTATCCTTTTGAAATAAAGTGTGCATGACTCATTTTTTCGACATATATCATATTTCTTACCAAACCTATAATATGTAGCACACCTGGAAGTGTCCTTCTTCTCCCATCTTGTAGTATCAGTCGAACTCTTCCTCATCCAACAATTTTGGTTGTCAATTTCCCCCCCAAGAATACATCTCCCTCTTCATATATCTCATATTCAAAAAACCATTCTCTTTGAGGTGTCATATGAAAGGATGCATTTGAGTCGATCAACCAAACATCATGATTTGATTATGTACTGGTTGATTCCTAATACACATCGTCTCCTTTATCCAGAGTAGTGTTTATCTTAGTCGACTACTTCTCGTCATATCCTAGAATGATCTTAGTTACTTTTGACTTGTAGTCTCTCTTGTAGTTCCCAAATTTACTACATTTCCAACATATTCACATCAATTGAATTAGGGATTTATATCTACCCTTCGAATTAGACTTTCTACTAGATAATTTCTCTTTATCTCTATCAACTAGTCAACCTCTCACCATCAAGGATTACTTGGTCAATCCTTCCATGTTATTTCATCTCATTTCTTCTAACATAAGAGATGCAATCACATCTTCAAGTGTTGATGTGGTCGAATTAATCCCTATAGACACGAATGAGCTATCCCAAAATTCTAGCAAAGAACACAACATGCTAATACATTTCTCCTCCTCGGTGATTTTGATATCCATAGAAAATACATGGATTATTACAATATTGAGTCCATTCATGTGCTTTTTTACTGATATCCCACCACTCATTTTAGAAGATACTATTTCTTCTGAAGGAACAAATTATTTACCAGGGATTTCTACTGGTACAAGCTTCCCAACTCGTCCCATGGTTTCTTTGTAGAATCTTCACATGAGACATTCAACAATATTGAATCTGCAAGACAAAGTCAAATAGTACTCCTTGCCCTTCTCTCAAGTTTCACCCATTCTTCCCTTGACATATCCATTGGAATTGTTCAAGGATTCAAAACTACGCATTGTTCTCGATTTACAAGGAGATCTTCCATCTTAAGCTTCCAAAGCTCAAAATTCCGGCCATTGAATTTTTTGATATCTATCCTTGATGGCTTGCCATTCTTTCAAGCAAAACTTTAAATATCATCGACTTACAAATCCCACTGGACCTAGGTTTAGATTAGATCCAAGATCTACTTAACCTTGCACTGAACGATTTTATGCTAAATGTATAAAAATTGCTTCGATAATATTGGATATCAAATGTAGAGAAAAGTAATCCTCACACTAAACCAACCAGGTTAGAGAAGACAAATTCAAGCATAAAATAAATGACAAACACACGTAATACACAAAGATTTTACCCTAGAAACCCTTAACCGAAAAAACCAACATTTCTTGAGTGTCTTTCTCTCTTGTTGTCTTATTCATTCATAGAATAAAGAGTTACATGACTAACTTTGGTCTACACCTAAGACACAATTGTCATCATACTCTCTTGCTTTACACAAGAAAAACCTCTACAACCAATTTTTCATGCATCTACATGAACTTCATGATTCTTTTAAATATTAGCTTTTACAATATTACAACACGCCTTATTTATAGGATTTACAACATGAAAAACCCTAGATCGCGACACCCAAAAATGGTTATAGATCCACGCATATGATTAGTTGTAATCCTGTGAATCTTGGGATTCTGTTACAGTTGACTACCCAGTCGACCTCTAGTTGGTCTTAAATTAGCTAACACTTGACCTCCTATTGACCTCCTATCCGTTGACCTTTCGACCTTCGAATTTCCAGTCGATAAATTCGACCTTCAACTTAAAAATCAAATCAACTTGACTCTTCGATCGATGAATGACTCAGTTGATCCACCTCGACTAGAGAGTCAGATGACTATTCTTTCACTGTAAAGAATATAACAACCCAACAAGAATTCCTCTTATTTTCCTTCCCAATAAAGTCTACAAATATGAAGAAGAACCATGAATGGAGCCTTGTATTAGGTCCCTTTAAATAATTGGAAGTTGCATAGGCCTTTCTCTCCCTCCAGGAGGACGTACATGACAATATGGTGTAGGTATGAGTCATACGTAGCACTATTGAGTACCTTGTTGCACCTTAAAATATGATTGCAACAAAATTGAATGTGTATCGGTTCATGAGAATCAATCGACTTGAACCTGGAGGATGTATTCATGGATAGTCGGATCTACTTGTTGATGGAAGGCTTCCACTTAACGATGGAATTATGTACCATCTTCAAGATGAATTTAATCTATTCCATGTTCAATATATTCTTCACCAACTTTCATGATGCTTGGAAAATAATTGGTTTTCCATCATTTCTTTAGCACCTATGCTCATAGAACTTTAAGCGTGACCAAAAAGATTTTGAGTCCCCATTTTGAATAAGTGATGTTGAAGGGAGTGTGAAGCATGACAAAGCAACTTGAACTACTCCAAAAACTCCGTGGGAGCATAAAATTACCAGTTGTTTATGAGAAGGGTGACCTTGGAAGGATAACTTGGCACTCTAAATTGCACCAAACATAGAGGCTAAAACATGGATACCTGATTGGCATATTGGACAGTAGGCTTTATGGAGTTTCTTAGGGATAAAGTGCTTGCAAAGCTCTGATTTTTTACTCTCTCGATTAACATTTCCATTGCTAGTTTTTTGATGTGTTTAGGTTGCACACAAGAATGGTATACTTGCAGGCTTCAAAAGTACATAAATCATTATATAAGGTAAAGGATAGGGGCTTGAAAGCCTCCAAAATATAGATCACTTTGTAAAATCCTGAGAAAGAGCTAGTATAGCGACAAGAAGAGTTGATATAGAGACAAGAACTTTAATTCCACAAAGGATCTGTGTTGGTGAAGTGAGTGGTATATATGTCCCTCATTTATGGATCAGATGGTATTAGAGTAGTTGCATCCTTGACTGTGACAATTTCCAGAAATTTGAATAGAAAATTGTAGACCTCAGCATCGATAAGGAAAGGAAAGAAAAGTTGGAAGATTTAAGGGCCAACATTGCTTAGCTTCTAGAGGAGAATGAGAACTTGAAAGGGAAGGTCTAGATGTTCAAGCAGAGGATGGAAGAGATGGAGAAGCACCTCGAGACCTCTACCAAACTGTTTCCATTGCACAAGAAGAAGTTTGAAAAATGCCAGGACACCCTTAAAGCAGTTATGATAGATTGGGATAAGCATAGAGTGAAACTAGTACACTTGGGAGAAAAGGTCATTCAATTGGATGGTTGTAAAGAGGATAGGCTCAAGCAGATGGCGGTTCAGTTGCAATAAGAGTCGATAGAGAAGGAGGAGGCCTTGGCAAGGCTCCAAGTAGTTGTCCAAGAGCACCAAGAAGTAGGGCTACTTTCTATTTCAATTGTAGAAGACAACACCATGAATAAGAGCCCTTTGGTAAGTTTACCTTTTGTAGACAATTCTCAAGAGAAGCTTGGTGAATTTTAAAATCATATTAGAGGCATTGGTTCCAAATTGTTAAGGAAGATGGGGTATGATGGAAAAGTGTTAGGCAATATAATACAAGGAATCTTGAGCCCCATTATAGCCACACCATGGGTCAATAATGAATGCCTAGGATTCAATGGAATAAGTGAAAATACCATGACAATGAAGACCATTTTTGTGAAGGTGAAAGACATGATAGAGTGGGATTTCTCATCAGGAGAAGTAGTAGAAATAAGTGAAGGTGACAACCCACTACCACCTCAACTTTATTGTTTCAGATTGAAGGAGGACAACGATGAGGAGAGGTCACAGAATCAACCTACACCTGTACTCAAAGAAAGAAACAAGAATATTAGCCAAGGAAAGAAGAAGAAAAAGACCAAAAGGTATGCCTCAAGCAAGACATTCATTTTTTGTCACTATTGTAATAAGAGAGGTCATAATGATGCTAGCTATTGGTACATAGAGGCATGATCATAGAAGTAAAGGTCACTGTGAGGCAACCTGCTGGGAGAAGCAAACCACATGCCACATTCTTGATTGTTTTCAAAAGAACAAGGACAATAAGACTTCTCTCATACAACAACAAACTTAGTAGCACAAGAAGAAAATGACTATTTCAAGTAGTCCATACCACAATGCCAAGAAATTGTTCCACCACTGCAAGTTGAGTGGACAGTGGGAAGCAAAGTCTTGGCAGCATCATCCAGATCTTCAACCTAGAAACCACATAACCAAGAAAAGGGTGTGGAGTGAATATTGAGGAAGGTGAAGCACTGCCTACATCTCCAATCCAAGGGGTATAAGTTGCTCAAGTAGATATAACAATGCGGGAGGGAAGTGATGCAACCAAGATGCGAAGGGAAACCACAATATAGTTCTTGTGTTCAATATTGCATCCAAAGAATCTCTTCATTGACATACGCCATAGTGGTGCACAGAGGTCAATGACCTTAGGGGTGTTTGGAGAAATCTAGGAGTGATTGTAAGCATGTGCAAGCACCAGATATTTGTTTCCATGCTAGGAAGAAACTAATCCTAGGTGAAGAAGGTAGGACACACTTCCTTTGATGAGTTGCTATGTGAATATAGTGTGCTAGAGTCACATTGAATAAGAAGACTAGCATTCAACTTGGATTCATGACTGCCAAGATGGATTGTCTCCAAGACAGAGAGATAAATGAGAATGAGTGTTGAGTCCAAAGTTCAGATCTAAAGACAAAATATTTGAGAGTTAGTGAGAAGAATTATATTGCAAGAACAAGCAAGCCAGAACCAAAGATAGAGCCATAGCCCGGGGCCAAAGTTAGTAGCCAGATCCACAAGCCAGAGCTAGAGAAAAATTCAAAGATATTACTAGTAGCTAGAGTTAGAGCCGTGTTCCAGAGAAGCAGACAAAAGGCACATTGATCCAAATTGGTTTCCCTGAGCTTTTGGAGACCAAGAAGCCTCTCAATGGGAGGTGTGATCCAAAATGGATCACAACTTAGATTTCTTATGTCAAATTGAAAGAGGGAAGAGATGAGGAGAGGTCATAGAATCATCCTACAACTGCACTCAGAGAATGAAACAAGAATATTAGCCAAGGAAAGAAGAAGAATAAGACCGAGAGGTCTATCTCAAGAAAGACATTCCTTATTTATCACCGTTGTAAGAAGAGAGGCCATAATGTTTACAAATATTGGTACACAGAGGCATGCTCATGTTGTGGAAAGAAAGGCCATTGTGAGGCATCCTGCTGGGAGAAGCAAGTTGTAGTGTACCCTTTTCACTACCGAGGTTTTCAAACCTCTCCGTTACCATTCAATACATGGATTTTTACATAATTCGTACAGACATTATAAGCACATGCATTTAAACAATTAAACACACTTAAATCTCAGAGTAAAATATATAAGTTACTGCTACAATTAAACAAGCCATAGCATTCAACAATAATTCATTTACACAGCGGAAAACATGATAACATATCCAAAAGAGTAATGCAAATGTGATAAAACATAATTCAGATAATTATCTTTATCAACGGTGGAATCCACCAACCAAATGCAGGCCTTCCACGAACCTCCGAGCCGTAGACCGCACTGCTCCTCAACTCAACAGTGGGTCACCCCCGAGCTGGGACTGAGCTCCACCCCAGGAAGGAATTCTTTCCCAGGAATCTCCCACGCTCACTGCCCACAGACCCTCATTCCCCACATGCCTATTCCACCCCAGGAGAGTGCACCTTCTTTGTCACCTGGACAGTCCTTCGACTGCCAGTCTCCCTTACCTTGGGTTACAGGAACAGACCGGACTGGAAGTCTCCGGGTTTTGTAGCAGCTACAGGGTTCCTTCCAGGAGCTCTCTCCTTCCTCTGTGCACTCTCTCACCTAGAGGAGACACTCATAGGCCAACAAGCCTCACGCAGTCTAGTACTGCGTGGCCACAACAACCCACGGGGAAAACAGAAAAAGGCTTCCCAAACCAGTTTAACATTCACAGGATGATCTCATGGTCATGTTTTCGGAACAGGGACACCACGCACAGGTTAGCTCAGCTTTTCCCTAACAAACAAGGATTCTTCCACTCGAGTCCAACACAGGGTTCCTGTTCAGAAAATGCGCTCCTGGGTTTTATTAGAACTAGACACAGACTCCACAGTTCTGGACAGGGGTGTACACGGATCCTTCAGGACAAACACATGCTTTCTTTTCTGTATCAAAATTACATGAGGATCTCTTGCACACTGGTTCCTACGGCTCTGGCTCCGGGCAGTCGGGTCGACTCGAGGAGGCCTCCCCCTCACGACTCATCTTGGTTGTTTTATCTGCATGCACCAGGGTTGACACTTTTCACCCATGGGATTTCATGCGTTCACTAACACGCGTTCCTCCCACCACTTGGGAAATCACGTGGCCTTCCAAAAGATCTTAGGATAAAAACATATGATGCACATGGATTTTGAAATAATATTAAAATATTATTTCCAGGTTTAAGCCCCCCCTAGGCTCAACACTCAGCCCCTTTTCCCACCTTTCAACCCCTAATCCCTTGCCCACTCTGTGGACGCTCAGTCCCCCATCACTCATTCATCATGGCCAGTCTGCACCTGGCGGTTGTTTATATTTTATTGATGTGCTGCATACATACAGATACAAAATCCAGGCCCTTGGCCTTCAACCCTTAGGCTCTCTTGCCTAATCAAACACATAAGCCTACTGGCTTATACAAAACTTGGCTCACCAGCCTATAACACATATTTACAATTTATTTCATATCATAGTTTACATCGGGGCTCGGCCTTGGGGACACTACAATCCCCTCCCCTTATTTTTGCACTGTCCTCAGTGCAACTTTACATAACATCTGCAAGCTTTTCAAAATTTTCAAAAATATGCGGGTACTCTGCCCGCATAACATCTGCATGCTCCCATGTCGCATCCTCAGGACCGTACCAGGTCCACTAGACATTTACAAGCTCTATAGCTCGATTCCGGAGCTGTTTTCTTTTCCTGTCCAATATGCGTACAGGATGCACTTGCAGGACACCTTCTGGTTCCACCTGGATCACAGTCCAATCGATAACATGATTAGTATCAGGTACATATTTATTAAGCAGTGAAACATGAAACACATTATGTACAGTCATAGATGCAGGTAATGCAAGAATGTATGCAACTAGCCCAATCCTTTCCAGGATCTCAAATGGCCCACACAATCTTGCTGCCAACTTGGCACAACTTCCCAATTTCAGGGAACTCCTGTTAGTTTTCACTTTCAGGAAAACATGGTCACCCACTTTGAATTCTCTATGGGTTCTGTTACTATCAGCATAACTTTTCTGCCTATCTTGGGCATCTTTCAGATTCTGTTTGATTTTTATCATCTGATCTTCCATCTCTTTGAGTAGTTCAGGTCCTACTACTACCCTGTCAGCTGGATTATCCCATCTCACTGGAGTGTTGTACTTTCTTCCATAAAGTGCTTCGAATGGGCTCATCTTCAGTGATGCATGATACCCGTTATTGTAGGCGAATTCTACCAAATGCAGGTAGTCTTCCCACCTTGATGGTTTATCCATCACATACACTCTCAACATGTCTTCTATTACTCTGTTTACTCTCTCTGTCTGTCCATCAGACTCGGGATGATATGCTGTATTGAAGTTCAGATTTGTTCTGAATCCCTTGAACAGTTCTCTCCATAAATTTGAAGTGAATTTCAAGTCCCTATCAGACACAATTGTCTTAGGAATTCCATGCAAGCGTGCAACTTCTTTTAAAAAGATATCAGCAACATCTACTGCTCTGTGGGTGGTTTTCAGTGGAATAAAATGGGCAACTTTAGTAAGCTTGTCCACCACCACCATGATT
>ML776772.1:2222212-2236742 GCA_009831015.1 Picea engelmannii
CTCCCTTCAACTTTCCTGGGCTCTTTAAAAGATGACTGTCCCCAAGGACTGTTTCTGAAAAAGGAAGGCTTGCTTCCCTTCTGCCTCTGTTCTTTCTTAAACCTCTTCTGGTCATCCCAAGCCTTCCGAAAGGTAGGATTTTCCCTTTGCTATTCATACAGGCATTTCTCCCTTCTTATGGTTTCTTCCATGGTCTTAGGATAATCATATTGAATCTTGTCACCCATGGAAGGTGGCAGTCCACTCAGATACCTCTGAATTTTGACGGCCTCGTCTTTGATGAATGGAACATACCTCAGTAGTTCCAGAAAACTTCGTTCATACTCATCAATAGTCATACTGCCCAACTTGAGTTCTAAGAACTCCTTCATCTTTCTGTCATAGTATCTTTTAGTCAGATATTTCTTCTCGAAATACCTCTTAAATTCCTTCCATGTGACCTCTTTCTCTCTGACGTGTTGCACCTGCACAAACTGATCCCACCACATGGATGCTTTTCCTTTCAACTGGTACATTGCAATTCTTCCCTCTGTACGGGAAGAATAATTCTGCAGTTGGAAGTACTTCTTCATGCCAAGTAACCAGGTCTCGGCATCTTCCTCCTTCTTATGCTCTCCATTGAATGTTGGAGGCTTAATTTTGTTCATCTCTCCCTTCAGTTCCTCCTTTCTAGATTTTTGATGTTTTCTGGTAGGGGACGGGCTTGAACTACTGTGTGTCTCCTTGTCCGAATGTTTTTGGGAGCGACTGTGATGTCGGCTACCACTCCTCGATCTACTTCTTCTCCCATGATTTCTGCAACTCTCTGTCGTACCTGAGTCTCTTCCCTTCTCAAGTTTCTTCTCTATTCTTTCCAGGCTCTTCAAGAATCTTAAGTTTAATTCCCCTTGCCGATCCCTGACTTTCATGAGCTTTCGGCTATCAGCTCGGTGCTCCTTGGCCTCTCTTTGCAGCCCTTCAATGATTTTCATCATATGTCCTTCCTTATCCATCTCTTTTCCATGCCCATTAGAGTTCGATCCTTCGACTCCCAGGTTAACATCCTTTCCTTCTCGTTCATCTTCTATTTCAGGGGTAAACTGCATTTTTCCCCACTCCATACTCGACGTTGATTAACTGGGGTTCTGACC
The DNA here is from genome assembly GCA_009831015.1 of Picea engelmannii. Classification (NCBI taxonomy): domain Eukaryota; kingdom Viridiplantae; phylum Streptophyta; class Pinopsida; order Pinales; family Pinaceae; genus Picea; species Picea engelmannii. Next base: position 2,223,343 of record ML776772.1, read on the forward strand.
TTCGTTGAACTCTGCACACGCACTGTGCAATTCAATTTAAAATTGTTAGGCCATTAAACCTTCACGAACAACCACAATATTATAAGCCAGTTCGAGTAAAATAAAATACATTTCGATTTGAAATAAGTTTTTCGAGCTCTCAATAGGCTCTGCAATTTTCTTGTTTTCGAAACTTCAGTTTCTTGGTACTTCGGGTTTTGGAACCTCGGGTTTTCGGTACCCGGAAGTTCACTATGCAATAGTGACCTCCTACTCCCTTTTACTACAATTCCCCAAAATCCATAATTTCGGGTTTAATTAACTCTGACCCCCACAGCACCATTGTCGCCCTTAACTGTGATGGGACATAGCGCGTTCCGGAAGGTCCACGTCACCTTTGGTGACATCACTGGGGTCCCACCCCTCTTGCCTTGTCTTCACACTCGCTAGCACGTGGTGCTCTTTAGGTGTCTACGGGGCACATCTTTCCGACTGAAGACTCGGGTATCGGGGTTTCAGGATTCCCAACGACATGAGTTCCTACTCTTACGAACTCCCGATCTCGGATTTGTCGGTGCACCCTTTTGCTTTATCCCTTTGCGGCTAAGCCAAGGTCCATGTGACCGCAGTCTTATAAGATCGCAGCCTTATACCCTTATTGGGGTTTCAGGGTTCGGGGTTTCATAATGCATGAACCTCTTGTCATTTCAATTGCCAAATTCCGAAATCCCGATTTACTTTACCCTCCGGGCCCACAACACCGTTGTCGCCCACTACCATGGAGGCACATGGCAAGTTCATGAGGATCCACGTCGCTTTCCACGATGTCATCGGGTCCCGCATTTCTCGTCTTAACCCCCCGACTATGCCGAGGTCCATGTGACCTCTACCCCGTGACCCTATTCAAACCTCTCGTCGGGGTTTCGGGGTTCGGAGTTTCACAACGCATGGACTCCTTGTCCCCGCGATTCCCGATTTCCCGAATCCCGATTTCCGATGGATGACTCTTCTATCGGGACTTCCCTGATTGCCTGGATTACTGCCACGCATCCACAACAAATGGACGATCCCGATTCAATCTCGGGACTTCAGAACTTTTGCCATGAAAATTCCCGACCTCCTTCGTGACTCCAATTTCGCGATTTTCGATTTTTCCGGAATGGAAATTTCAAGACACGTGTCCACCCGAGATCCAAGGCTATGGTTTCTTCGGTGTTTCGAGACTCACAAGGTCTCGGTTTTCTCGACTTCTAAAACCCCGATGAATCCAATATCCCGACGCCTCTCCGAGACTTCTCCTCTACCCATGAGGAATTAAACCCCGTGCAACTTCTGTCAACTCGGATGGTTGACGGGTAATCCCACAGTGATCTTACGACTCACGATCCTCCCGAGTTTAAACTCCTGGTGTGGCCGTAACCTCCTATGCAGTATCCAAAGGCTTTAAACCTTGTGCACATTCTCCAGATCTGACGGTTCTAACACCACCGACATGGAGTCCTCTCTCCCTGTGGACTCATACCACACTGGCTGTGGTTTCATAACGTCGCCATACCTCCTGAGCTTTAAAAGAAACTCGTCAAGTATCTCCTTGACGCTTCAGAGCAACCCAGGGTCTGAAATTGGCCATTCCAGACCGAATTTTCTTCGCATTCTCGGTCCAAAGACCGCTCCACTGGCCCATCAAGGCTCAGTGTCAAAACCTGGGCTCTGATACCAATTTGTAGTGTACCCTTTTCACTACCGAGGTTTTCAAACCTCCCCATTACCATTCAATACATGGATTTTTACATAATTCGTACAGACATTATAAGCACATGCATTTAAACAATTAAACACACTTAAATCTCAGAGTAAAATATATAAGTTACTGCTACAATTAAACAAGCCATAGCATTCAACAATAATTCATTTACACAGCGGAAAACATGATAACATATCCAAAAGAGTAATGCAAATGTGATAAAACATAATTCAAATACTTATCTTTATCAACGGTGGAATCCACCAACCAAATGCAGGCCTTCCACGAACCTCCCAGTCATAGACCGCACTGCTCCTCAACTCAACAGTGGGTCACCCCCGAGCTGGGACTAAGCTCCACCCCAGGGCAAGGAATCCAAACTCAGGTTGAGGTTACAGGGAAAACAATCACTCACCACCACCAGGGAGGAATTCTCTCCCAGGAATCTCCCACGCTCACTGCCCACAGACCCTCATTCCCCACATGCCTATTCCACCCCAGGAGATTGCACCTTCTCTGTCAGCTGGACAGTCCTTCGGCTGCCAGTCTCCCTTACCTTGGGTTACAGGAACAGACCGGACCGAAAGTCTCCGGGTTCTGTAGAAGCTACAGGGTTCCTTCCAGGAGCTCTCTTCTTCCTCTGCGCACTCTCTCACCTGGAGGAGTCGCTCACAGGACAACAAGCCTCACGCGGTCCAGTACTGCGTGGCCACAACAACCCACGGGGAAACCAGACAAAGGCTTCCCAAACCGGTTCAGCAGTCACAGGATGATCTCATGGTCGTGTTTTCGGAACAGGGACACCACACACAGGTTAGCTCAGCTTTTCCCTAACAAACAAGGATTCTTCCACTCGAGTCCAACACAGGGTTCCTGTTCAGAAAATGTGCTCCCAGGTTTTATTAGAACCAGACACAGACTCCACAGTTCTGGACAGGGGTGTACACGGATCCTTCAGGACAAACACAGGCTTTCTTTTCTGTATCAAAATTACACGAGGATCTCTTGCAGATTGGTTCCTACGGCTCTGGCTCTGGGCAGTCGGGTCGACTCGAGGAGGCCTCCCCCTCACGGCTCATCTGGGTTGTTTTATCTGCATGCACCAGGGTTGACACTTGTCACCCATGGGATTGCATGTGTTCACCAGCACGCGTTCCTCCCACCACTTGGGAAATCACGTGGCCTTCCAAAAGGTCTTAGGATAAAAACATATGATGCACATGGCTTTTGAAATAATATTAAAATATTATTTCCAGGTTTAAGCCCCCCCTAGGCTCAACACTCAGCCCCTTTTCCCACCTTTCAGCCCCTAATCCCTTGCCCACTCTGTGGACACTCAGTCCCCCATCACTCATTCATGGTGGTCGATCTGCACCTGGCGTTTTTTATATTTTATTGATGTGCTGCATACATACAGATACAAAATCCATGCCCTTGGCCTTCAACCCTTAGGCTCTCTGGCCTAATCAAACACATAAGCCTACTGGCTTATACAAAACTTGGCTCACCAGCCTATAACACATATTTACAATTTCTTTCAGATCATATTTTACATTGGGGCTCGGCCTTGGGGACACTACACAAGCCACATGCAACATACTTGATAGTTTTCAGAAGAAGAAGGACAAAAGACTTCTCTTATACAACAACAAAATCAAAAGCACAAGAAGAAAATGACTATGTCAAGCAATCCATACGTAAGTGCCAAGATTTTTTTCCACCACTCCAAGTTGAGTGGACATTGGGAAGAAAAATGTCGACAGCTTCATCTAGAGCTTCACCCTAGAAACCACACAACCAAGAAAAGAGTGTGGAGAGTGAATATTGAGGAAGACAAAGCATTGCCTACATCTCCAATCCAAGGGGTAGAAGTTTCCCAAAAAGAGATAGCAGTGTAGGAGAGAAGTGACACAACCAAGATTCTAAGGGCAACCACAATCTAGTTCTCGTGTTCAATATTGCATCCAAAGAACCCTTGCTTGGACATGTGCTAGAGTGGTGCATAGATTTCAATGACCTTGGGGGTGTTTGGAGAAATCTAGGAGTGATTTTAAGCATGTGCAAGCACCAGAGAGTTGTTTCCATGCCATGAAGAAACTAATTATAGTAGAAGAAGGTAGGACACACTTCCTTTGAGAAGTTGTTATAGGGTGGTAGCGTGGAGGGGTCACATTGAACAATAAAACTAACATTTGACTTGGTTTCATGACTACCAAGATAGATCGTCTTTGAGACAGAGAGAGAGAGATGGGAATGGGTCTTGAGTCCAAAGTTCAGATCTGGAGATTGCAAAGTTGAGAGTCAATGAGAAGAATTCTATTGCAAGAACAAGCAAGGAAAAACTAGAGCAAGAGCTATAGCCAGGGACTAGAGCCACGAGCCACAAGATATAGCCAGAGTCAAATCTATTGCCAGGAGCTAGAGACAGAGCCATGTTCCAGAGAAGAAAACATACGACACATTGATTCATATTGGTTTCCTTGAGATTTTGGAGACCAAAAAGCCTCTCAATGGGGAGGTGTGATCTGAAACAAATTAGAACCAATGAATGAGAATAAGACTCAATACCTACAAAGACATTCGACAATTAACAAAGGTTAGAAAAATTTGTAAAGAAATGTAAATCTGAAAGTCTAATAAGAAAAAAAAAAAGAATGTGATAGGAAAATACAGAATTAAATGTAATTAAAAGAAATTGAATAGGAGAGAAAGGACGAGTAATGGTAAGTGAAGGGCCATGGTTGTTAGCCTTCCCTTACCCCCCAGCTCTCCCTATTTCCTCATGTAATTTCACTCCCATTGGGTATTTTGGCCTAGGAGGAAGAGGCATAGAAATCTAGGAGAGCATTGTAACCAACGATTGCTCAGATGAATAGACCGAGCTCCATTTGAAGTTGGTTTTCCCATTTGGGTTCCAGGGTAAACATTGTGTTCATGTATGGATTTATCCCTGCTTTCGTGGATGATGTTTGTTGTTAGAAATGACCAATAATATTTGTTGAGATCTGATGTTTCTCATGATCATTTGGAGTTTTGAATTCTAAGTCTGGTGCCATCGGCCCATGTGTTGTCTTTAGTGCTTTATAATGTATTGGGACATGGTTATGCTAAAGGTTTGAACAATTTGTTTATGAGTTGCATGATCCTTATATTGGTTTTGGGATTTAATGGGCATTATCTGATATTCGAATAGTTTGATTGAAAATCCGAAGTAACTATATATGTAATGGATTAGGAAGCATTTAGGTATTTCTTCCGGTTGAACTTGCACTCTAGCCATGCATGTACTTGGAATCCTTAGAACACAATTAAGGGCTTAGATAGGGATCCTCTTCATCAGTGATTCATTGACATTCTCCATTAAATCGACCTCCCCATTCTGTCTTGTTTAGCAGAGATTAAAAATGATACCTATTTCTTTTTAACATTCAACACCACAATCAATCATGGCATAGCATTGGAAGCACATGTTTATGGAAGACTAAAACTAGTGCAATTGACAAGTACATTGTATCAATGGTGCACCCACCTTAATTATGAGAATAGGTTCTCTAGATGTTCGATCCACATGCACATAGCCATGTCACAACTACTCGTTCCTGACGTTTGGGTTGTTTGGTCTTCATTAGCATGCACTTAGGCCGTTCATTTCTAGTGTCCAAGAATTCAATGGTCGAGGTAGTGTGACTATTGCCATATTTTCCTTTCTCAACTAGATTACTAGATTTGATTCTCGTAATTATCAATTATCCACATTTCTTCTAGACTGTTGGAATTCCTCTTATTTTCCTTCCCACTAAATTCTACAAATATAAAGAAGAAGTTCGAACAGAGTCTTGTATCAGGTCCCTTTAAATCAATAGAAGTTTCATTGGTCGTGCTCCCCCTCCAGGAGGATGTACGCGACTGTACGACATGGGTACGAGTCGTATGCAACAATTTTGGGTACCTTTCTAGGCCTCAACGTATCACTACAACAAAATTGAATGTGTATCAGTTCATGAGAATCAATCGACTTGAACCTAGAGGATGTATTCATGGATACTTGGATCTACTTGTTGATGGAAGGTTTCCACTTAACGATGGAATTATGTACCATATTCAAGATGAATTCAATATGTTGTGTGTTCAATATCTTCTTCACTAGCTTTCATTACGCTTGGAAAATAATTGGTCTTCCATCATTGCATCAACACTTGTGCTCAAAGAACTATGAGCATGACCAAATAGGTTTTGAGTCCCCATTTTGAATAAAGGACGTTGAAGGGAGTGTGAAGCATGATAGAGTAACTTGAAAAACTACAAAAATTCCATGGGAGCATACACTTACAAATTTTTTATGAGAAGGATGACCATGGAAGGAGAAGTTGGCACTATGAATTGCACCAAGAACATAGGCTAAAACAAAGATACTTGATTGGCATATTGGGTAGCAGGATTTATAGAGTTTCTTAGGGATAGGGTGCTTGCAAAGCTTTGATTTTTGACTGGCCTAATTATTATTTCCATTACTAGCTATTTGATGTGTGTAGGCTACACCCAAGAACATAATACTTGCATCCTTCATAAGTACATACATCCTTGTATAAGGCAGAGGACAGAGGCCTGGTAGCCTCCAAAAGATAGAGCACTTTGTATAAGCCCGAGAAAGATATGCGATAGTGATAATAACTTTAATTCCATAGAGGATCCATGTTGGTGAAGTGAGTGAGCTATAAGTCCCTCGCTTATGGATCAGATGGTATCAGAGCAGTGGCATTCTTGACCATGATAGCTTCCATAACTTTAAATAGAACATTGTAGACCTCGACATGGGTAAGGAAATCAAAGAAAATTTGGAAGACTTAAGGGCCAACAATGCTCAGCTTCGGGAGGAGAATGAGCACTTGGAAGAGCAGGTCTAGATGTTCAACCAGAGGATGGAAGAGTGGAGAAGTGCCTTGAGATCTCTGCCAAACTACTGCCATTGCTCAAGAAGAATTTTGAAGAATGCTAAGACACCCTCATAGTGGTCATGATAGATTGGGACAAGCATAGAGTGCAGTTGGTCCACTTGGGAGAAAAGGTCATTCAGTTGGATGGTTGGTAAGAGGATAGGCTCAAGTAGATGATGGATCAATTGCAACAAGAGTTGGTAGAGAAGGAGGAGGCCTTGACAAGGCTCCAAGTAGTTGTCCAAGAGAATCAATAAGCAAGGACATTTTTTATTGCCACTGCAGAAGCCAATACCATGACCAAGATCCCTTTGGTAAGTTGACCTTCCGTAGACAAATCTCAAGAGAATCTTAGTGGATTCGAAAAGCATACCAGAGGAATTGGTTCCAAACTCTTAAGTTATATGGGCTATGATGGACAAGGGCCAGGCAAGAAAAGACAAGGCATCTTGAGCCCCATTGTAGCCACACCATAGGTCAAGCATGAAGGCCTAGACTTTAGTGGTAGAAGTGAAAATACCATGAAAACGAAGACCATTTTTTTGAAGGATAAAGATATGTCAAAGTTGGCCTTCTCATCGGGAGAAGGAGTAGTAGGGATAATTGAAGGTAGCAACCCACTACCACCTCATATTTCTTCTGTCAGATGGAAGGAAGGAAATGATGAGGAGAGATCATGGACTTGGCCTACACCTGCCCTTAGAGAAAGCAACAAGAAGATCAACCAAGGAAAGAAGAAGAAGAAGAAGATTAGGAGGTCTACCTGAAGCAATAAATTCCTTGTTTGTCACTGTTATAAGAAGATAGGCCATAATGATGCTAGTTGTTGGTACATAAAGGCATGTTCATGTTGTTGAAAGAAAGAACATTGTGAGGCAACATGCTGGGAGAAGCAAGCCACATGCCACATGACCGATTGTTTTAAGAAGAAAAAGGACAAAAATACTTCTATTATAAAACAGAAAACTTAGAAGCTCAAGAAGAAAATGACTATTTCAAGAAATCCATACCACAATGCCAAGAAATTTTTCCACCACTGCAAGTTGAGTGGACATTGGGAAGAAAAATGTTGGAGAATTCATCTGAAGCTTCACCCCATAAACCACACAACCAAGAAAAGAGTGTGGAGAGTGAATATTGAGAAAGATGAAGCGTTGTCTACATCTCCAATCCAAGGGATAGAAGTTTCCCAAGTAGAGATAGAAGCGCAGGGGGGAAGTGACACAACCAAGATGCTAAGGGAAGACACAATGCAATTCTTGTGTTCAATGTTGCATCCAAAGAACTCCTTCTTAGGCATGTGCCAGAGAGTGGTACGTATAGATCAATGACCTCGGTGGCGTTTGGAGAACTCCATGAGTGTTTGTGAGCATGTGCAAGTAGTAGAGAGTTGTTTCCATGGCAGGAAGCAACTGATCCTAACAGAAGAAGGAAGGCCACACTTCCTTTGAGGAGTTGTTATGTGATGGTAGCGTGTTGGGGTCACATTGAACAAGAAGACCAACATTCAACTTGGCTTTATGATTGCCAAGATGGACCGTCTTCAAGACACACAAAGAGAGGGGAATGAGTGTTAAGTCCAAAGTTTGAATCTGGAGATTGCAAAGTTGAGATTCAGTGAGCAAACTTCTATTGCGAGAACAATCAAGCCATAATCAAAGCTAGAGCCATAGCCAAGGACCATAGCCATTAACCAAAGCCATGAGCTAGAGTAAGAGCCACATTCTAGAGAAGTAGACATAAGGCACATTGATCTAGATTGGTTTCCTTGAACTTTTGAAGACCAAAAAGCCTATCAATGGGGAGGTGTGATCCGAAATGGATCTGGACCAACAAATGGGAGTAAAACTCAATACCTACAAAGAAATTCTACAATTAATGAAGGTTGGCAAACTTTGTAAAGAAATGTAAATCTCAAAGTCTAATAAGACAAAAATGAGAATGTGAGAGAAAAATAGACCTAGGAATGGGAAGTGAAGTGCCATGGCTGTTAGCCTTCCCTTACCCTGAGCTCTCCTTATTTGCTCATGTAATTTTACCCCCAATGGGTCTTTTGGCCTAGGAGGAAGAGACATAGAAAGACACAAGAGTATTGTACCAAAGCTTGCCAAGATGAATAGATTGAGCACCATTTGAAGTTGGTTTTCTTGTTTGGGTTACATGGTAAACATTATGTTCGTGTGTGGATTTCTCTCTGCTTTAGTGATGTTTGTTGTTTTAGATGACTAATAATAGTTGTTGAGTTATGATGTTTATCATGAGAATTTGGAGCTTTGAATTCTAAGTCTGGAATCATCGACCCACGTGTTGTCCTTAGTGCTCTATAATGTACTGGTCCATGGTTATGTTGAAGGTTTGAACAATTTGTTTATGAGTTGCAGAATCCTTAGATTGGTTTTGGGATTTAATGGGCAGTATTTGCTATTCGAATAGTTTGAATACAAATCCAAAGTACCCATATATGTAATGGATTAGGAAGCATTTACGTATTTCTCCTGGTTGAGCCCGCACTCCAACCACTTATGTACTCGAAATCCTTAGAAAAAAATTAAGGGCTTAGCTATGGATCATCTTCATCATTCAACCATTGACATTCGCCATTAAACTCGACCTCTTCCCTCCATCCTGTTTAGCCGAGATTAAAAATGATACCTATTTCTTTTTAACGTTCAACTCCATAATCAATCATGCAGAGCATTGGAAGCACCTATTTCTGGTAAGCTTAAACTAGTGCGATTGACAATTACATCGTATCAATGGTGTGCCCACCTCAATTACGAGAATAGGTTCTTTGGATCTTCGATCCATACGCACAGAGTCATGCCATGGCTGCTCGTTCGTGCTTGGGTTGCTGGTCTTCATTAGCATGCATTTAGGCCGTCCATTTCTAGTGTCCAACAAACCGATGGCTGAGGTAGTGTGATTGTTGCCATACTTCCCTTTCTCGGTTGGATTGCTAGATTCAATTCTGGTAATTAGCAATTATCCACATTCCTTCCAAACCGTTGGCATTCCTCTTTTTTTCCTTCCCACTAAAGTCTACAAATATGAAGAAAAACCACGAACAGAAACTTGTATCAGGTCCCTTTAAATCACTGGAAGTTGCATAGGCCTTACTCTCCCTCAAGGAGGACATACGCGATTGTATGGCATGGGTACAAGTCGTATGCAACACTGTTGAGTACCTTGCTGCACCTCAACGCATTACTGCAACCAAATTGAATGTGTATTGGTTCATGAGAATCGATCGACTTGAACCTGGAGGATGTATTCATGGATACTTGGATCTACTTGTTGATGGAAGGCTTCCACTTAACCATGGAATTATGTACCATATTCAGGATGAATTCAATCCATTGCGTGTTCAATATCTTCTTCACTAGCTTTCATGATGCTTGGAAAATAATTGGTTTTTCAATCATTGTTGTAGCACCTATTGTTAAATTTGGCAGCATCGACAGTCATTCTCCAATGAGGGGCCATATGGGCCACCCTGAGGCTAGCCAGGGAGATTTGGAGAATCGACCAGTCTTGTGAGGTATTGACAAAATCCAGGGGGGAACATACAACCTCTGTGAGTCAAACCAAAAGTCAGGACAAACGAGATGCTATGTGAGTCTAATGCAAAAGTCAGGGGGAACGTACAACCTCTGTGAGCATAGACAGACTAGTGCAAAAGTCAGGGGGAACGTACAACCTCTGTGAGCCTAGTCAAGCCTTGTGAGCCATGAGCAAAAGTCAAAGCATCTAGCAAAAGTTAGGTTGAATATAAAAGTCCTATGAGCTAGAAACAAACAATATTCATAATATTGCAAATGATATAAATGTATTGATCTAGTGCGTTGGCACGGGTAACATTATCTACCATGAAGAGAATTTCGAATTGCCTTGTAAAGAGTCAAGTTGTAACTGACGTCTCAAGTCTAGTTCTATTTTAGAACTAAAGTGTAATGCTAAGTTGTAACTGAAGTCTTAAGTCTAGTTCTATTTTAGAACTAAAGTGTAATGCTGAGTTGTAACTGAAGTCTTAAGTCTAGTTCTATTTTAGAACTAAAGTGTAATTCTGAGTTGTAACTGAAGTCTTAAGTCTTTCTATTTTCGAACTAGAGTGTAATGTTGAGTTGTAACTGAAGTCTCAAGTCTAGTTCTATTTTCGAACTAAAGTATACCAGTCTCAAGTCTAGTTCTATTTTTGAACTAAAGTGTAATGTTGAGTTGCAACTGAAGTCTCAAGTCTAGTTCTATTTTCGAACTAGAGTTTACCAGTCTCAAGTCTAGTTCAAACTAAAGTATGAAGCTGAGTTATGATTAAAGCATGCAAACAAGTTACTATTTTGAGCCTCTCCTCTTCTCCTCTTCAGCCTATATAAACAGAGGTCGACCCCTCTCTTCAACACAGTTTTGATATGCAGGTTAAGGGAGAAGCAATAAAGGAGCATATTGGTGATAAAGAGGCAACATACCAAAGCAACATATCAGTGTTGTATATCAGCAATAGAGGTTGCATATCAGAGGCATATATCAACAACATATCAGTGTTGTATATCAACAATAGAGACATCATATCAGAGGTGTATTTCAACAAGGTCTCTTAGGTCTTTGTCAGGTCAGAGTCATCTTGGCAAGCTCTTTAAGAGCAGAACATTCATGGTGAATATTTGTAAGTGATCTTACATTATTAATGCAATAAAGAAATATCGTTTGTTGGGTTTTTTCTCCCTGTATAGGGTTTCCCTAGGGTATATGTATTGTTGATGTGCATGCTTACTTATCTACATAGTTATTGATATTCGGTTATGATTTGGTATTGCTGAAGTGTATTAAGCTGGAATCAAAGTGTTGAAGAAAATAAAAGAATTAATCCGCATAAGAAATCAAGCTCATAATTTAACATGGTATCAGAGCTTAGGGTGTGTTAAGCATGTTGAAGTGCAGCAACAGGTACACACAGATCCAAGCGAGCTTGATTAAGTTTCCAGTGTGAGGTCCATGGAATCCTCCATTTCAGTCAGGGTCGAGGATATGCTCAAAGGAGCTGCCAACTTCAATGTGTGGAAGCTTTGGATAACAAATATCTTGCAGATGATCTTGAGCAGTATGTGACCACAGTAGTGGAGGAACCCACGAATAATGCAGGAAGAGTCAAGCAAAGGCCAAGCAAATCATCTTTGACTCAGTCAAAGAGAGTATAATGCCCTGCAATTACTTTGTTAATGACTGCCAAGGATTGTATGGATACCTTGGTGAATTTGTATGAGAAATAGACTCGAAGTCAGAAGAGGACACTTAAGCACAAGCTTAAGTATTTGAAGTTGGAGAAAGGTGAATCAATGGCATCTTTTTGTTCCAGGATAGTGTTATCCACAAATTTGGTCATTGTGATGATGTCATGACGATATCACGATAATAGAAGATCAAGCTCTTTATCAAGAACACTTTCCTCAGAAAAGTTACAGTTGTCTTCTTCCAGAGTTCACTTTTTGAAACATGTTCGCAGGCTGCTTATATATTCACCTGTGGGAATGCAAGTTTCTCGCAGTCTACCTTAAGCTGGGGTGCGAACTTCTCGCACTGTGCTCATGGTTATGGTGCGAACATGCTCTTACAAAGAAAAAAGATAAAGATCTCGAACCTTCTAGAAGGGAATCTTCTAGAAGGGTGAGTTGGCTTTCGAGTGGTTACTCAAGTACTGTCATTCCAGATATCTTGGGATCATTCCCTATCCAACTAATCTATATCTTCCTATATATTGAGGGAATTTCTCATGGAAAAGGTTAACAATAAGAATAAGAAGCAGCAAGCTAGCAAAAGATTGATTAGAGGATTAGTGCAAGACTGTATGGAGAATTGATGCTACAACAACAAGAGACAACAACAAGGTCATCACATGTGGTAGACTTTCTTCATACATGAGCAAGTGTGTGTGTCAGAGCTGGAAGCTATCGAAAGGAGACCTATGACATCAAGGCTCAGGTTGTAAGTTTCACTTTCTATTGAATTAATACAACAATATGTCCCTTTCCCATAAAGATGATGTCATTTTATTACATAATTCCTTGATCATTTGTATAGACTAGTCATTGAATATCTTAACTTGTCTTTACTTCGATTGGTTCGTTTTGTTCTGATCTGGACGGGACGAGAGCATTGAAGCAAAGCTTGGAACAACAGAGACATAAGGAAAGTGATCATAAGGTAAGTCCATAACCCTTATCTCTTAAGTTCATTCAATAGGCTAGATCTAGGGAAAGTGTATTATTCTGTCATGTTTTGTTCTAGATCCAGGTGGATCTAGGGAGATCGGTTAGTGTCCGCACCTACGGATTTATCCTATAACAAAATTGGCGACTCCGCTGGGGATCTATCTCTTTTGTCTTTTTGGTTTTTTGAACTTTCTGTGGCCATTTGCTCTGTTTGCATTTTTCTCTTGATTTATTAGTCTCTGAGTCCTCAGGATACCCTGAAAGACCTTCTGGGTCTATAAGCCAATTTGATTTTTGCTTGCTCTTTCAAATTTTTCATTAGTTTCAGGGATTCTCGCACTATGTCCATTAGCAGCTTGCGAGAACCTTGACTGTTCGCACCTTGCATATACATTTCAGTGCGGATAGTTCGCATGCTGCATCAAAGTGGCCTGCGAGAACTTTAATTTCTCGCACTGTGTTCCACACTAGCCTGCGAACATTTTTTGAAAATTTTTGAATTCAAGTTTTGATCCTGTCAATAACTCATATATGTTGTTT
>ML776772.1:2250420-2268298 GCA_009831015.1 Picea engelmannii
TTTGCAGGTCTCTGATTAGATGTGTTTTTAGTTCTTGACACACACATGCAGCTTACAAAGTCTATCGACTGTCACTGGTTCCGCTCTCAGACTTTGGGGGGCATTCTGTTATCCACAAATTTGGTCATTGTGATGATTTCATGACGATATCATGATAATAGAAGATCAAGCTCTTTATCAAGAACACTTTCCTGAGAAAAGTTACAGTTGTCTTCTTCCAGAGTTCACTTTTTGAAACATGTTCGCAGGCTGCTTATATATTCACCTACGGGAATGCAAGTTTCTCGCAGTCTACCTTAAGCTGGGGTGAGAACTTCTCGCACTGTGCTCATGGTTAGGGTGCGAACATTCTCTTACAAAGGAAAAAGATAAAGATCTCGAACCTTCTAGAAGGGAATATTCTAGAAGGGTGAGTTGGCTTTCGAGTGGTTACTCAAGTACTGTCATTCCAGATATCTTGGGATCATTTCCTATCCAAGTAACTAATCTATCTCTTCCTATATATTGAGGGAATTGCTCATGGAAAGGTTAACAATAAGAATAAGAAGCAGCAAGCTAGCAAAATATTGATTAGAGGATTAGTGCAAGACTGTATGGAGAATTGATGCTACAGCAGCAAGAGACAACAACAAGGTCATCACATGTGGTAGACTTTCTTCATACATGAGCAAGTGTGTGTGTCAGAGATGGAAGCCATCGAAAGGAGACCTATGACATCAAGGCTCAGGTTGTAAGTTTCACTTTCTATTGAATTAATACAAAAATATGTCCCTTTCCCATAAAGATGATGTCATTTTATTACATAATTCCTTGATCATATGTATAGACTAGTCATTGAATATCTTAACTTGTCTTTACTTCGATTGGTTCGTTTTGTTCTGATCTGGATGGGACAAGAGCATTGAAGAAAAGCTTGGAACAACAGAGACATAAGGAAAGCGATCATAAGGTAAGTCCATAACCCTTATCTCTTAAGTTCATTCAATAGGCTAGATCTAGGGAAAGTGTGTTATTCTGTCATGTTTTGTTCTAGATCCAGGTGGATCTAGGGAGATCGGTTAGTGTCCGCACCTACGGATTTATCCTATAACAGATAGCCTAGATCAGAGATCATCTTTTGGTCACAGGGGTGACAGTGGATGATGATGATTTAGTGCAGGACATTTTTTACGGTCTTCCTTCTTCATGGGATACCTTCTTATTCAGTGTAAGTGGGAGAGAGATTCATCCCACGTTTGAGAGGTTATGACATGATTTCCTCCAGGAGGAGAGTCGCACAGCTACCAGGAGCGAGCCAACGAAAGAAGAGCACTCAGTTTTAGCATCAAGATTCAAGGGAAAAAAGAAAGGCACTTTCTAGAAAGGCTCTCAGAGGAAGTCGAACACCAAAGGTACATTCAAAGGAAAGAATATTGATACATCTAAGATTAAATGCTTTACTTGTAATAAGTTGGGTCGTTTTGCTAAAGATTGTTGGTTTAGAAAGAAATATCCAAGGAAAGGGAAACATCATGCCTCAACTATTGAGGATGATGAATCCAAAATAAATCAGAGAAGAAAATAGAAAATAATATTACTTGGTTTCTGCCTTATCCAGTTCATTTTTCACAAGGCCGAAAACTTGGTTAGTAGACAGTGGTGCATCAAAGCACATGATAGGGTACAAGGAGATCCTCTCAGATTTCGAGACAAAATATTTTGCAGAGCATGTTGAGCTTGGGGATGACAAATGTTACAAGATAGAGGGAGTAGGCTCTATCTCCTTCAGATTGGAATCTGGGGCTAGAATTCATGTTGATGAAGTATTATATGTTCTAGGGCTCAAGAAGAATCTACTATCAGTTGCAACCCTTGAGGACAAGGGATATTGGGTGATCTTCAAGGACATGAAGGCACTACTATGGGCTAAAGGTAGCCATTTAAGTACAACATAACCCATTGGAACTCACAGTGGAGGACTGTACATCCTGTCAGGACAGTCAGTTCAGGCATTGGCTCATGATGCGACTAGCTCCAGCGAGTTGTGGCACACAAGACTTGGACATCTTCATTACAAAGCTCTTCCAAATCTACAGAACATGGTATGTGGCATGCCCTCTATTTCTCTTAGTAAAAAATAAAATTTGTAAGGGATGCATGCTAGGTAAAAAGATAAAGAAAGCATTTCCTAGTAGTGACAATAGAGCTCAGGGAATCTTAGATTTGGTTCATTCTAATGTATGTGTTCCCATGTCATCTCCCTCACTCAGTGGTTGTTTGTATTATGCCATTTTTATTGATGATTACTCAAGAAAATGTTGGATATATTTTCTTAAAGCTAAAAGTGACACATTTAATAAATTCAAAGAGTATAAAGCCTTTATTGAAAAACAAACAAGGAAACACATCAAAATCCTTAGAACATACAATGAAGGAGAGTTTGAATCTCTTCAGTTTGAGGATTTCTACAAGTCAGCGGGAATCAAGAGACAGTTGACTGTGCCATATAACCCTCAACAAAATGGAGTTGCTGAGAGGAAAAACAGGATAATTTGTGAGGCAGCGAAAGCAATGATGTTTGACCAGGATCTGCCAAATTCTTTATGGGCAGAAGCTACCTCCACTATCATGTATATTCAAAACAAGTGTCCACATGCTACCTTGAAGGACAAGACTCTTGAAGAGGTCATCTCAGGGATCAAACTTGAAGTAGGGCGTCTAAGGATATTTGGGTGTCCTATATATATATATATTCATGTCCCTAAGGAAAAGAGGACAAAGATGGAACCCTCAGGAAAGAAAGGGGTTTTTGTGGGGTACAATAAGAACTCCAAGGCTTACAGGATTTATGTACTAGGTTAGATACAAATAGAAGTAATCAGAGATGTGACTTTCCATGAGGAAGTTGCATTTAAGAAATCTAGAGAGCTTCAGCAGGAATTGGAAGCAGTTCAACCAGATTCACCCTCTTCTGAAAATGAAGAGTTAGATGATCAGAGGGAGGAACCTCGTGAAGGGCCAAGTAATGAGCCCCTAGAACCTGCTGAAGTGTTAGAAATAACTCTTGAAGAACCTCCAGCCAAAAGGAAGCTAGGGTGGCTTAAATAAATAGTGCAGGAAGTAGAAAGGATAGTTGCACCCAAAGGAACTTTCAGGGAAAGGAAGAGGCCTCATAGGTTTGGAGGCTATGTTGCATTGATGAGCAGTATTAGTGATTTCGAACCTGCTTCATTTGAAGAATAAGATAAATTACAAGTATGGAAGGATGCCATGCTTGAGGAATATATATCTATTATAAAGAACAATGTTTGGGACATTGTGCTGAGGCCAAAAGACAAATCAGTGGTTTCTTCCAAATGGATCTATAAGATCAAACATGCAACCGATGGAAGTGTGGAAAAGTTCAAAGCAAGATTTGTAGCCGGAAGCTTCACTCAGAAAGAAGGAATCGACTATGAAGAGACTTTTTCCCTTGTAGCCAGGTATACCTCCATTCAAACTATTATTGCTTTAGCTTCTATTCTTGGTTGGAAGCTACATTAGATGGATGTAAAAGAAACATTCTTGAATGGAAATATTGAACTAAGAGGTCTTTTTGGGACAACCAGGTGGTTTTGTACTGCATAACAAAGGCACTCATGTATGCAAGCTAAGGAAGGTCGTGTATGGTCTTAAGCAAGCTCCCAGAGTTTGGTATGACATGATTGATGGCTTTCTTAAAAGCCTGGGCTTTCAAAAAAGTGATGCTGATGCAAATTTGTACTTCAAGGTAAGAGGTAACCAACCTGTTATACTAATCTTGTATGTTGATGATCTCTTTCTAACAAGAGATGAAGGGCTAATAGCCTGGTGTAAGAGGGAGCTAACCTCAGAATTTGAGATGAAAGACTTAGGCTTGATGCATTACTTCCTAGGATTGGAAGTGTGGCAAAGACAGGGTGAGATATTTCTAGCACAAGGAAAATACACAGTGGATGTACTAAAGAGGTTTGGTATGATGGATTGCAAATCCATGTCTATTTTGATGGTTACCAACCTGAGGAAGATGCATGATTTTGATACAGGTTCATATTTGGTGGATCCCACCATGTATAGGCAGCTGATTGGATCATTGATGTACATGATCCACACTAGGCCAGATATATACTATGTAGTGATTGCAATGAGTCAGTTCATGACTGAACCAAGACAGAGACACTAGGTGGCAGCAAAGCACTTCTTGAGATATCTCATAGGGACCATTACTTATGGTCTAAGATATACATCCAATGCTAGTTTATTTCCGCATGGGTATGCATATGTTGACTGGGAAGGAAGCCTAGTGGATTAGAAGAGTACTTCTGGATAATACTTCATTTTAGGATTTGCTATGATCTCTTGGTCAAGTCGGAAGCAGGGATCCACTACACATAGTACAACAAAGGTCGAGTACATTGCAACAAGTGATGCTAGGAAGGAAGAAGTATGGATCAGAAAATTGGTTTCTGGGTTGTTTGGAGACAAGCTCGAGACGACGATGGTTCACTGTGATAATCAAAGTTGCATAAAATTGATAGAGAACTTGGTATTTCACGACAAGTTAAAACATATTGACATGAGGTACCACTACATCCGAAACTTGGTCCAGAGAAAAACTGTAAAGTTACAGTACATAGCCACGAACGAGAAGGTAGCTAATACCCTGACCAAGCCTCTGACCTCGAGACAATTTGTGTAGTTGAGAGGCAAGCTTGGAGTGGTTGAGAATGACTCCCTCGCTGAGAGGGAGTGTTAAATTTGGCAGCATCGACAGTCATTCTCCATTGAGGGGCCATATGGGCCACGTTGAGGCTAGCCAGGGAGATTTGGAGAATCAACCAGTCTTGTGAGGTATTGACAAAATCTAGGGGGAACGTACAACCTCTGTGAGTCAAACCAAAATTCAGGACGAACAAGATGCTATGTGAGTCTAATGAAAAAGTCAGGGGGAATGTACAACCTCTGTGAGCATAGACAGTCTAGTGAAAAAGTCAGGGGGAACGTACAACCTCTGTGAGCATAAACAAACTAGTGAAAAAGTCAGGGGGAACGTACAATCTCTGTGAGCCTAGTCAAGCCTTGTGAGCCATGAGAAAAATTCAAAGCATCTAGCAAAAGTTAGGTTGAATATAAAATTCCTATGAGCTAGAAACAAACGATATTCCTAATATTGCAAATGATATAAATGTATTGATCTAGTGTGTTGGCACGTGTAACATTATCCACCATGAAGAGAATTTTGAATTGCCTTGTAAAGAGTCAAGTTGTAACTGAAGTCTCAAGTCTAGTTCTATTTTAGAACTAAAGTGTAATGTTGATTTGTAACTGAAGTCTTAAGTTTAGTTCTATTTTAGAACTAAAGTGTAATGTTGAGTTGTAACTTAAGTCTTAAGTCTAGTTCTATTTTAGAACTAAAGTGTAATGCTGAGTTGTAACTGAAGTCTTAAGTCTAGTTCTATTTTCGAACTAAAGTGTAATGTTGAGTTGTAACTGAAGTCTCAAGTCTAGTTCTATTTTCAAACTAAAGTATACCAGTTTGAAGTCTATTTCTATTTCCGAACTAAAGTGTAATGCTGAGTTGTAACTGAAGTCTCAAGTCTAGTTCTATTTCCGAACTAGAGTTTACTAGTCTCAACTCTAGTTCAAACTAAAGTATGAAGCTGAGTTATGATTAAAGAATGCAAACAAGTTACTATTTCGAGCCTCTCCTCTTCTCCTCTTCAACCTATATAAGCAGAGGTTGACCCCTCTCTTCAACACAGATATGCAGGTTAAGGGAGAAGCAATAGAGGAGCATATCAGTGATAAAGAGACAACATACCAAAGCAACATATCAACATTGTATATCAGCAATAGAGGTTGCATATCAGAGGCATATATCAGCAGCATATCAGTTCTATATATCAATAATAGAGGCAGCATATCAGAGGTGTATTTCATCAAGGTCTCTTAGGTCTTTGTCAGGTCAGAGTCATCTTGGCAAGCTCTTTATGAGCAAAACATTCATGGTGGATATTTGTAAGTTATCTTACATTATTAATGCAATAAAGGAATATCGTTTGCTGGGGTTTTTCTCCCTGTACAGGTTTTCCCCAGGGTATATGTGTTGCTGATGTGAATGCTTACTTATCTACATAGTTATTGTTATTCGATTATGATTTGGTATTGTTGAAGTGTATTAAGTTGGAATCAAAGTGTTGAAGAAAATAAAAGAATTAATCTACATAAGAAATAAAGCTCATAATTTAACACCTATGCTCATAGAACTCTGAGCATGACCAAACAGGTTTTGAGCCCCTGTTTTGAATAAGTAATGTTGAAGGGAGTGTGAAGCATGACAGAGTAACTTGAACAACTCCAAAAACTTTGTGGGAGCATACACTTACCAATCGTTTATGAGAAGGATGGCCTTGGAAGGAGAAGTTGGCACTCTGAATTGCACCATGCATAGAGGCTAAAACACATATACCTGATTGGCATATTGGGCAGTAGGATTTATAGATTTTCTTAGGGATAGAGTGCTTGCAGAGCTTTGATTTTTTATTGGCTTGATTATCATTTCCATTGCTAGTTGTTTGGTCTGTGCAGGTTGTACGCAAGAACATAATACTTGCAGTTTTCAGAAGTGCATATATCCTTGTATAAGGTAGAGGATCTAGAGGCCTAGTAGCCTCCAAAAGACAAAACACTTTATACAAGCTAGTGAGATATAAGTCTCATGTTTACATATCAATCCTTGTGGTGGTGTAAGCTCGGGAAGAGAGATGGGTAGTGGAAAAGGTTGTAGGAGTTTGTATGTTGTCATTTGATGGGTATTGAGTTGTGTGAGGAAGTTTATCCAACCACAAGAATCATTTTTCCTTGTGAACTTATAGCCCCAGCTCAGGGGTGCCCTACTTCTGAGAGATCTGGAGTAGCAGAGACTACGTTTTGGAGGAACATCTTCTATGTTTCTCACTGTTAAAGATATTGTGACTATTAATAAGTTACATGCTATTATAATTCTGTGTTGTTACCTATGAATTGCTTGTCTGTGTTGTTACCTATGAATTGCTTGAGTTTCTTGTCATTTTGCATACATAATTCCTTATATAATTGGAAAAATAGCAAATTTATATTAGAAATGGTAATCAGAGCCAAGTATGAGTCAGGTCTAAAGAATTTTAAAATAACACAGCTTGTTACAGATTCAAAATGGTAGCAACATGACTCAACAGTGATTTGGGTAGATTATAGGATATGACTTGAACAAATGTTAGAAGGAATAGGGAAAATGATAAAGGGCGCATGGGAATCCTTCCTTCGACATGAACACTCTCCTCATACAATTCAATGCTTTTGAGAGTGGGAGCATGAGTAATAGGTTGGGTCTAATACAAACTCTCTCCCAATAAGAAGGATGGCATAGGAATGTTTGACTAGTCTATAGGCTAGAAAGTGCTTAATTGATAGCTACAATGTTAATTTCTACAAATTCTTGAGATGTTTTTCTCTCTCATTCTCAACAAGTAATTTGATAGTGTTCTTGTGTGATAAGTTGTTGAGAGTTATGTCTTTGAACCTATGAGAGTATTAAAGCTCATTCTCTTGTAAATTCATAGCCTTGCCTTGAAGGTGAAAATTGTGTAAGGATTGCCTATGGTCGAGTGGTAAATCATTCCTAGCAATGATTTCATGTGGTTCAAAGAAATATTGCAAATAAACATTAATTGCAATGAAGGTTGATTTTTTTGTGTGGTTGAAATAATTGCAAGGTTTTACAATACATTACATAAAATGCATGGATTGTATAAATGTGTTATATTTTATGGCCAAATTATTTCATTAACCAGTGACTTAGAAAAATGATTGAGAAATTGGGTGCCCCACCCACTTCCTCAATTGTGAGAGAAAAGAGTTGGGTATGCCACACAACATAGCACACAAGTTCATGCAACTACTAAATAGAAAATAGCTCAAGTCACACCCTTCAAAGTTCAATGCTCTTTGTGCATTTCTCCCACATCAAGGGTCACCTCAACCCAAAGTTTGTTGAGCAACAATTATCCCTAGTGGCATGAGACCAATAATGGAAAGGAGAACACAAACATTTAATCCAAAGAGAGGTATTTTTCCAAATTCTAAGTATGATTATATGAAATGAATATATATAATTACATACAATTTTTTATCCTTGAAAAAAAGAGATACAAAAGAAAATATGTTGAAATATAAACCATTTACCTTAAGACGATGAAATCAAAATGTTTATCTCAATGAAACAAAAACGATTATGAATTACTACCACACAAGAAATTGATAATGATTTCTTATTCCTAGTGGTTGAATCTTCAAGGCTAAAAAAAAGACTAAAAAGTAGATTAACTCACCTAGTAGTTTGGGAGTTTGAAATTTTTTGCTATTGAAGAATTCCAGGAATTGGAAAAACTCAAGAAAAAAATCTAAACTGGAAATTATACCTTACAAGTGTGATGATGGGATAACTTGACACAATGTCGCAACCTTAAAAGAGATATATGAAGTTGAATAAATATGTAATACAACTCAACTTAATAACTAGACCTACATGTAGACTTCTTATTAGGAAGATCCCTATTACAATACATTCAATCATATATGGATATATATATCCACTTTAAAATGAATGACATAAAATGCAATATGAGACAAATATGTATAAGAAAAATGATTTTAAAATATATATTTTTTTAATATATCACATAAGATAAAATATTGGAAGTCAACCTAATAACTAAACTTACATATAAACTTTTTATTAAGCATATATATATATCCACTTTAAAATAACATAAAATACCTCTTCAAAATGCAATTTTTTTTTTTTTTTTTATATCACTTTATATAAATAAGATAAGACATTGGAAGATAACACTACAATATAGTTTAAAAAATATTTAAATATTCCATTTCAATAATAAATATACTATTTAAATTAAAAAATATTTAAGTATTCCATTCCAATAATAAATATACTAAATAAATTAAAAAATATTTAAGTATTCCATTCCAATAATAAATATACTATTTAAAAAAGAGTATTGTTACAATGATTTTATCATAATAAGATGATATATTTAAGCTTATTTCTAAGTTTACTGCAGGTGTACTTTTCACACAAAAATCAAAATTAGTGTTGTCCTGGCCTGGTTAAAAAAATACCTTAAACTCAAATCAATATGTATTCCAAAAATCCGCCAATATCAGAACATTCGGAAAAGTCTATGTAGATAATAAGGAGGAAGCAGAAAATTCCCATTTCAGAATCAATCTATGTGGTTAGTTAGGATTTATACATGAAATTTTATTGGAATTTGTTTAATTTGGGTGTTGTTTAATTGTTCTACAAAATGGTTTTTTATGTTGAAACTTGGTCATATAAATTTGTAAGAAATCATTATTTTTTGTTGTTTAAAATTTATTTTTGAATGTAGAAATAGATTCAACAAGTTGAAAAACCAGTGTTTCATCAAGTATTTTATTGTTATATTTGTTTTACATAAATTTTTGGAATGAATGAATGATTTTAATGGTGTTAGGATTTTTCTCTATATAATATTATTTTAAGTAGTTAATGTTTAAGTGGACCTAATGATTAAAAACATTTCTTCCTTGAAAATAGCAAGTGCAAATCCTAAATAAAATCTTAACGTTTGGCTTGAAGTTTGAAATTCAGCATGAAGTTTGGCTAGAACAAAAGTTTAACAAATTTCAAATTTCAAGTTTGAAATTCCCAAAATGCAGTGGCTAAGGATTCAAGTCACAATTTTGGGTTTTCTAGATATTTTGGGTTTGGGTAAAAAATAAGTTCAGTGGTTTGAGAAACTGCTTTTGATAATGAAACAAGGGCTCCATTCATTCATATCCATGACCTGATCTAATAAGTATTGTGATTTGAGAAGCTGCATTTGATCATGAAACAAGAGCTCCATCCATTCACATCCACGGCCTGATCTAATAAGTAATGTTGTTCGTTGCAGATTTTAAGTTTATTGATGGATCAATGTGTAGAATATAATCAGGGTTTCAGCCGGCTAAAAATGGGCTATTTGGAGGAATAGTTTTTCAAAGGTTTAGAGACCAATATATGGAATATATGGAGTTTGATTGAATATGAAATACTGGTTGCAGTCTCTGCTTGGCCATATGAATTCGGGAGTACGAGAGAAAGGATTGAAAATATGTTGTATGCATCTAGGGTTTCTTAAGTCTTGTGACTGTGATGTTGTTACTTCAACTGAACCCCATGATGACATTATTGATGATGAAGGTATCAAGTGTTGTCGTGATAAAACAATGACAAGGTAAAACAATAACACTGGGAAAAGGCTTAGCAATTACAACTATGATGAAGCAGAAACCCTCAAAAGAGATTGAGAAAGGATCCCAGGTTTTAGATAGGTCGTTAAGATCAAACACATTTTGAGAAAGGATCCCAGGTTCTAAAGAGGTCTTTAAGATCAAACACATTCTCGCAAACCTAGAAACACTACCTCATCTGGATTTGCATCTCATACATGAGTCAGTGTACACTGTAAATATGACGTCCAATTTTTATTAGAAAGTCAGTTTGGAAACGTCTACAAGCTTGTCACGCATAGAAACTAAGGAGATCCAAAATACCTGCCAAAGCTGCCAATTTCATCTGTGTGGATAAAAACAGCACATCAATATATGAAATGACTTTCTGCTTCCTTAATTTATGATGTGCCATACTCTCAGGTTAGCCACGTAGGACAGAGACCTCAAATCAACAAAAATGGGAGAAGAAATAATCCCAAACAAAACTTGGTTTCGTCCTCTCAATCTCTGAGCTTCTGAAATGTCAGAGTTCTAACCAATATAGAATTAATTTTCCAATTGATTTAGATCGACCAGAAACTATACAAAGAAAATCAGGCCAGCGCATAGGCTGGTTGCTTTCTTAACATTAGAACTTTTCACACACATGGGGCTGCCTCTTGACCTTACAATATGGTGTCACTATCTTTGGTGCTGTGACACTGGTCTATCATGAAACAGTTTAGGGCCCTGCTTAATTACTTGAACCATGCGCTGCTTCTTGGCTGCTAAAAACTAACGTTACTCCATTACTTACCAAGTTTATGAGCTAATATCCACTTTATAATTTATAAAGTAGCAGGAACAAATTTGAAAATAAAAATACAATCCTTTTTCTACTTGTTAATATTCTTCCGAAGACTTCTTTTTGTTGATGCAAGCTTCACTTTAACAAATGCATGTGCGTTTGGAGATTTTGATTTTCAGGTTTATCAATGTATAGAATATTTTTAGTTGAGTGGACGTTAAAAATACTTACTTTCTTTCTATAGATATCTAAATGTATAAAAAACAAACATATATATATTACTATATTACAAACAATTCTAAATAAAAAAATAAAAAAATTTAAAATTTCTGTTCATAATACTATACAAAGTGTGTTGTCACCGCCCAACAACATGATGGCAGTACATTGTTGCGCCACCTAACCACGTTGTACCCGCTGCTTACCTAGACTTGGCACGCCTCCTCAACGGCCGTGAGAAGCCCCTCTGCCACCACGATTTAGTCATGGCATGCTGGATCAAGCTGTTGCAATCCGGAAACTTCTTCCCGAACTTAGCATCGACAGCAGCGCAAACTAGGCACTCGAACACCCACAAGCGCAGTTCCGCTCATAGAATTGCCTCAGCTTCTATTGACGCGTGCTTCCACCAGATCGCTCGATTTACGCCGTGCTGCACCATGAGAGCACCTCATCGCTCATCTCCGACGGCATCCAGAATATGTTAGCTCCGAACCCTTTCCGCTGAAGCCTCCTGGCCGCCAAGTTTCCCTGAGCGTCTCGAGGTCCGTGGACGTCGTCGCTCTCCTTGCGCGGTGAGTCCTGGCCTTATGACCCATCTTGTTTCCTGCGCCTATCACTGGCTTGTCAGCCCCATAAACCCCCGGCCCTCATTCTGAGAGGCCGCATTCAATCATGCCCGCGTCCGCGCCTTGCACAATTCCTCACGGCTCATCGATCCCCGTTCTCCTCATGATCAGAGAAATATCCAGGTTAGGCTATCGAGGCCAACCTCGAACTCTGATACCACTTGTTGGGAGCGGCCTGCAAAACTGAGATTAAATAACAGATATGTAAAGAGATAACACATCACACAATACGCACAAACAGAGGGTAATAGGCACGAACAAAGGGTAATGATATTCTCTTTATTGCTCAGTCAACAATGGAGAAATGATTACAAGTTTCATGGAGTATGGAGCACTTCACGGGCTTCTACATTCAAGCTTCACGGGCTTCGCGTTTATAATCAATCAAAATAAACGTTTATTGCTGCGTCAACAATGGAGAAATGATTACAAGTTTCATGGAGTATGGAGCACTTCACGGGCTTCACATTAAAAAGGAAAGATCTGAAGCGTTTATAATCAAACAAAAAGCCAAATGCTTAACAAACCTCAAGTCAAACAAATGTAACTGCAAAGTATGTTGTCACCGCCCAACATAATGGTAAAGTATGTTTTCACCACCCAACATAATGGTAATGGTTGGAGCAGTACCACTTAAGTATGTTTTCACCACCCAACATAATGGTAATGGTTGGAGCAGTACCACTTAATTCGGGGTCCAAGCTCTGTGTGAGTAAAATCTTTCTCCACGTATATGGTCTTCTGATTTGTTGTTCGTTGATGATTGCTTTATTCTATTTTTGTCTTCTGGTCTTCTGGTCTTGAGGATTCGTTGATGATTGCTTTATTCTATATGGTCTTCTGAATTTTATTAAGTTTATATTTTGCATATCCTTCTCCCTACCCACTTCCACGTTAGTACTCTTCGTGAGGAAGTTGAGTACCTTTAATGGCTTGAGTATTAATCCTGGAGAAAAAAGCAAGTAACACCTATCATTTGCATGCAAATTACCATTTTTTTTTATCAATATTAGTTTTTTTTCCATTTCACAAAGGTTCTTGTCTTACCACAGTGTTCTACCCACTCCTTCCTTCAACATCAACACTCTCCTCATACAATTCAATGCTTTTGAGAGTGGGAGCATAAGGCGTAGGTTGGGTCAAATAGGACTCACTCCCAATAAGAAGGTCGGCATGGGAATGTTTGACTAGTCTGTAGGCTAGCAAGTGCTCAGCTGATAGCTACAATGTTAATCTACAAATTCTTGATATCTTATGTTTTCTCATTCTCAACACATAATTTGATAGTGTTCTTGTGTGATATGTTGTTGAGAGTCATGTCCTTGAACCTATGAGAGTATTAAAGTCCATGCCCTCATTTTCAACATGTAATTTGATAGTGTTCTTGTGTGATACGTTGTTGAGAGTCATGTTCTTGAACCTATGAGAGTATTAAAGCCCATGCCCTTGTAAATTCATAACCTTGACTCTATGAGAGTATTAAAGCCCATGCCCGCGTAATTTGATAGTGTTCTTGTGTGATACGTTGTTGAGAGTCGTGTTCTTGAACTTATGAGAGTATTAAAGCCCATGCCCTTGTAAACTCATAACCTTGGCTCGAAGGTGTCAATTGTGTAAGGATTGCCTATTGTTGAGTGGTAAATCATTCCTAGCAATGATTTCATGTGATTCAAAGAAATATTGCAAATAATTATTAAATGCAATGAAGGATGATTTTTTTGTGTGGTTGAAATAATTGTAAGGTTTTATAATGCATTACATAAAATGCATGGATTGTATAAATGTGTTATATTTTATGGCCAAATTTTTTAATTAACCAGTGATTTAGAAAAATGATTGAGAAATTGATGTTGAAGCACCCCACTTACTTAATTGTGAGAGAAAGGAGTTGCGTATGCCACACAACATAACACACAAGTTCATGCAACTATGAAATACAAAATAGATCAAGTTACACCCTTTAAAGTTCAATGCTCTTTGTGCATTTCCCCGGTTCAACATTCATCTCAACCCAAAGTTTGTTGGGCAAGGATTATCCCTAGTGGCCTGAGACCAATAATGACAAGGAGAACAAAGACATATACTACTCCAAAGAGAGGTATTTTTCCAAATTATTCATATGATTATATGAAAAGAATATATATAATCACATACAATTGTTTATTCTTGAAAAAAGAGGGACACAAACAAATATGTTGAAATAAAAATTGTTAAATCATAAGACAATGAAATTAAAACGTTTATCTCAATGAAACAAAAAAGGTTATGAATCACAATGATAAAACAAATTGATAGTGATTTCTTATTCTAAGTGGTTGAATCTTAAGCAAGAAAGAGAACTCAGAGAAGGTGGATTAACTCAGCATTGATAACTCTCTTAGTAATTTGGGAGTTTGAGAATTTTTTTCTATTGGAGAGTTAAAGAATTGGAGAAATTAAAGAAAAAATTGCAAACTTGGGGATTGTACCTTACAAGTGTGATGGGATAACATGACACAGTGTCATGACCTTAAGGGAGATATATATGGAGTTGAATGTGTGTAATAGAAGTTAGCCTAATAATGAGACCCACATGCAGACTTATTATTAGGCAAACCCCTATTACATATACATTCAATCCTATCTATATCCCTTTTAAAATCAGATAAAATACTTCTCCAAACTGCAAAAAGATATGTATTAAAAAAGCTATTTAAAAAGGAAATATGTATTTTCTTTAATATCACGATAAAATATTAGAAGATGCCACTAAAATATAGTTTAAAAAAATATTGAAGTATTCCACTCCAACAATAAGTATAATATTTAGAAAAAAAAAATGTTTTTATAATGATTTTATGATAATAAAATGACATATTTTAACTGAACTTATTTCTAACTTGACTGGTATTTTGTACCATCCACACAAAAATCAAAGTTAGTGTTGTTTTCATCAGTTTTACCAAAAAACCTTAAATTCAAATCACTATGTATTCCACAAATCTGCCAATATCAGAACATTTATAAAACATAAATTCAAATCAATATACTTGAAAATAGAAGGAATGGAACCGATTGCTCTTAGGCGAGGCAACACCTGGAGGCCATCAGAGAAAAGCTACACTACGCTATATTAAATCAATTGAGGAGTACATTATATAGGATGACATTCGGTTTAGATGGTTGGAACCGTTATTCGGTTTAGAGGAGTACATTAAATCACAACTAATCTCCATTATTTCTAAGTCTCCCCTTTAATGGAGAAAGGATTGACATCCACACCTAACATCTCCCTAAACAGTTCAAATTTTATCTTCCAAGAGGCTTAGTGAAAATATCAATAGCATTTTCACTAGTATTACAATACATTAAAGAAATGTTATTAGACTGCATCTTTTCTCGAACAAAATGAAACTGAGTATCAACATGCTTTCTCCTTGAAAGGTAAACTGGATTATTTTCCAACTTGATTGAGCTCTGGTTATCACATTTGATTATCATAGCTTTCCTTTGTTCTTCTCCAACATCTTGAAGTAGTCTTCTCAACCAAACAACTTCACAAGTTGCTACACACAATGCTTTATATTCTGCCTCAGTGGATGACAAAGATACAATAGACTACTTCTTATTGCTCCATGAAACAATCTTGGATCCAATGCCAAAGGCATAACCTGTAGTAGATCTTCGATCATCCAGATTGCTAGGCTAGTTTGAATCTGAGTAACCTATCATATCAACATCAAATGAATCAGTATATTTAATACCATAATCAATTGTGCCTTTGAGATACTTGAGTACCCCTTTCGCTGCATTCCAATGGTTTTCTAGAGGTTTTTCCATAAACTGACTTAACACACTAACAAAATATGCTATGTCAGGTCTGGTTGTAGTGAGATAGTTCAAGCTTCCCACCATTTGTCTATACACTGTACCATTTACCTCCTTCGAACCATCATCACAGTAAAGTTTCATTTTTTGTTGCATTGGAACATAAGAAACTTTACACTAATCCATTTTAAACTTCTTAAGTACTTCTCTGACATATTTACCTTGAGACACAAAGGTTTGACCATCATTTCTCCAAATTTGAAGACCTAGGCAGTAATGTAACTCACCAAGATCTTTCATTTAAAATACCTGTGGCATCTGCTTCTTAATTCCACTAATCATTTTTTTTGAATTTCATGTAATAATTAAATCATCAACATATAAGGAAATCAATACAATATGCCCCTTTTCATCAAACTTGGTATGCAGATTTGGATCACTTTTGCTCCTCATAAAACCCTGCTAAAGAAAGAAGGAATCTATCTTCTCATACCATGACCTAGGTCCCTGTTTCAGTCCATACAATGCTTTCTTTAATTTACACAACTAAATGTTCTTGACCACTTTTCACAAACCCCTCTGGTTGAGTAAGGTAAACCTCCTCCTTTAACTCACCATTCAGAAAAGCAGATTTTACATCTAATTGATGAAGCTTCCAATGGTACTTTGTAGCTAATGCAATTAACAATCTTATAATATTTAATTTAGCTACTAGTGAAAATGTTTCTGCATAATCAATGCCCTCCTTTTGTAAATACCCTTTTGCCACCAATCTGGCTTTATATTTATCTATACTACCATTTTCTTTGAATTTAGGTTTGTATATCCATTTACATCCTATGGGATTTTTATCTTTAGGAAATTCAGTCAATTCCCAAGTTTTGTTTTTCATTATAGAGTCATATTCTTCCTCCATTGCTTTTCTCCACTCTTCATGTTCATTAGCTTCATTAAAACTCATGGGTTCTATGACATTTGAAATATTGCTCATTAGGGCATAATCTTTATACTTTTCAGGTGGACAAACCTGTCGTGAAGATATTCTTAATTGGCTTGTGACTTCTTCTCCGTTCTGTGAAGATCCTTCTTCACTGTTGGATGTATCCATGTCATTGGTTGCCTTTTCCTGCTGGTGCTTCTTTTATTTGACCTCTTCATCTTCAAGAAGTACATGCCATCCTTCATGAATGCTGTCTTCATTATTTCCTTCTGTCTTCTCATGGAAAATTACATTTCTACTCGCAAACACTTTG
Source organism: Picea engelmannii (assembly GCA_009831015.1). Taxonomy (NCBI): domain Eukaryota; kingdom Viridiplantae; phylum Streptophyta; class Pinopsida; order Pinales; family Pinaceae; genus Picea; species Picea engelmannii. The sequence goes on from ML776772.1 coordinate 2,267,433, forward strand.
TGAGTAGATGGATCAAACAATTTATATGCTTTAAATTTTGAATAATACCCTATAAAAATACATTTGATAGCTTTAGCATCAAGCTTCTTCATGTTCTCCTTTGGAATATGTGCAAAATTTTTACACCCAAATATCCTCAAATTATTAACTGCTGGTTTAGAATCATACAAGGCTTTGAAAGGAGTTTTATGATCAAGACACCTTGTTGGACTTCTATTCTTTAAATAAACAACAGTGCTAATGGCCTCATCCCAAAAAGCATTTGAGAGATTCTTACCTTTCATCATACTTCGTGCACACTCCACCAGAGTTCTGTTTTTCCTTTCTGCAACTCTGTTCTGTTGTGGAGTGTGGGGTATTGTAAATTGTTGTATTATTCCATGATCTTTGCAATACTTGATGAATTTACCTAATCTGTACTCTCTCCCTTGATCTGAGCAGAGGATTTTAATGGTCTTTCATGTTTTCTTCTCCACCATGTTTCTAAATTCCTTGAAGTATTAAAAAACATCACTCTTTTTTCTAAGGAAATAAACCCATGTGTATCTTGTGCAGTCATCAATAAATAACAAAAAATAATAAGCACCACCTAAGGACCTTGTCTGCATTGGTCCAGAAACATCAGTATGTATAAGTTCTAATACATATTTATTTATCCTATCATAATTAGAGGGGAATTCATCTCTGTGCATCTTTCCTAATGCACAACTTTCACAAGCAACATACTAATTCTTCAACATAGGGAGTCCTTCAACCATACTTTGTTTTTGTAATAACAACAAATCATGATAATTAATGTGACCATACCTTTGGTGCCAAAGAGTTTCTGTAGGTGTTGGTCATTATAATTGCTTAATTAACTCAAA
>ML776772.1:2268503-2294892 GCA_009831015.1 Picea engelmannii
CTGGCTAACACACTTGCAGAAATAATTGAAATCTACAGAGAAAAGGATCTTCTGATCCCTTCCTTTCTGAGTAGGAACCCTTAACCCAGTCTCTGGCTAACACACTTGCAGAAATAATTGAAATCTACAGAGAACATGATCTTATGATCCCTTCCTTTCTGAGCAGGAACCCTTAACCCAGTCTCTGGCTAACACACTTGCAGAAAATCATCACACAAGATTGCTGCTAAAAAGGATTATAAACTTCGTGAAAATAAACTAAATTTCTTAACAAGACAGAGTTCAGTAGTGTTTCAGCAAAGCATAATTCATTAAAAGTAGTGTTTCAACAGACAAAATTTAATCAAAGCATAAACAAAGATTATACTAACACACTCTAAAACTAACGAGTGAATCTTGTGATGAAGGTGGGCCCTCCCTTCTCACAAGATTCCCCTGAGACGAAAAAGCTAGAGAAGGATGCTCAAAACAATTTTCTATTCATCTATCAATGTATCATATTACAATCTGAAATTGAAGTACGTCCCTCTCTCTAAAGATTTCTCAATACATAAAACTTGGATCCTTTGAATGGTGATTTCCTCTTATTTAAAGAGGGAATCCCTTCGATACAATTGATCAAAAATTACAATGTGTATCTGAGTCCTATTCTTAGTCAGATCGACTTTCTAAACCAGAATAGGATGTCCTAGTCTCGCGCAATAGAATGCTATTGCAAGTACTGAATGAGATGTTGTTGTTACGGCTGGAGTAACAGTTTCTTCTCGTTGCTGCTGATGTTGTTTCAGCATCGCAAATCGCGGGCTGTTTCAGCCACGGGATTTGCGCTTTGTTGTAAGGTTGTTGTTGATCGCTGACTATGTAACGGCTTCCTTTGTGTTTCAGCGTCATCGGTCCTAGGTTGTGTAATGGTTTCCTCTGTGTTTCAACATCTGCGACTCTGGACTGTGTAACAGCTCTGTGTTTCAGCATCTGCGACTGTGGACTGTGTAACAACTCTGTGTTTCAGCATCTGCGACTCTGGACTGTGTAACAGCTCTGTGTTTCAGCATCTGCGACTGTGGATTGTGTAACATCTCTTTGTTTCAGCATCTGCGACCCTGGACTGTATAACAACTCTGTGTTTCAGCATCAGGCCTCAAATGCTAATCTGCAGTTTGAACTGTTTCAACACTTATACATTTCTAATCAATGGTTAAGTACGAGAATGACGTAAAATATTATGCAAAACAGATTAAACGTATAGTAATGAGAAGGGGCGTTTGTATACCTTTGGAATGATCAGATAAAGTGATAGTATGAGTTTAAATGTGGGTGATCAAGAGTGTAACAGTGGAAAACATTATAGGCAAAAAGGTACATTGTGTGGTCCTAACAGTAGGCATAGTTGTAGAAGTCAATACTTGATGATTCTTGTTGGTGACATCAAGTTTGTACAGACCTCCAACTCTGACTCCTGAGGCAATAGTTCTGTAATGATCCTGTAGGTCCTTCACTATACAATGTGTCTTGAATAATTCGACCTTCAAATTCGGATATGTAATTGTGGACACAGAAATCAAGTTTTTCTTTATCCTAGAGACATATACAACATTGCGAATGTGTCTGACAGTACCATTCGAAAGTGTTATTGGAATATCTCCATATCCCTTGATTTGATAGGAATGATCATCTCCAAGATAAATATGGGCACCATTATATGTTTCTTTAAAGTTTATATACCAATTCTTATTACATGTCATGTGAATTGAGGCTCCAGAATCCACAAACCATGCATCAACATCATCAGTTTCAGTAGACAGTGAAACATTAGACACAAATAATCTGAGATCTTTTGAATCAAAATTTGGGTTTTCTTTTGTAAAGTGTCCTGAATGTTTCTTATGTTTATGTTTAGCCTCATCATTTTTCTTCTTATAACATTCTTTGGAAAGATGTCCAATCCTACCACAACAGAAACACTTAGGTTCATTTCTACTAGATGGCATACCTTGATTTGGCTTTGGAAATAACTTCCTCTCAAATGAACTTCCTCCTTTACCTCCTTCTCCTGGTTTCCCTTAGGGAATCTCTTCTTTAGCCATAGTGTTAAGTCTGAATTCTGAGGCTTCAAATTTGGCTTCAAATTCGTGCGCCTCTCTTCTTCTTGCAACAATATACCTGTCAATTCCTCAAAGGTAGGAGCTTTCTCTCTCACTGCAAGGTTGTTATAAACATTTGATAGTCCTCTAGCATTCCATTTAGGGAAATTGTGACAAGATCATTGTTTGACATCTTTTCTCCTATATCTCCCAATTTATCTTTCATGTCTTTAATTCACCCAAGAAAATTACTAACAGACTCATTTATATCCATTTTAATACTTAGCAATTTACTCTTCAGAAAAAGAATACGATTTGTATTATTAGTCTCATACAAATCTTTAAATGCTTTCCAGGTTTTTTTAGAAGTCTTAGCATCTCTAATGCGAGGAATTATATTATCTTTCATAGACATTCCTAATAATACCTTGGCTTTGTTCTCCCACTTATCCCAATCTTGGATTGTTGTCGTTGTCGCACCTACAACCACGTCGGGTCGCACATCATCTCCTTTCGCGATCGTCCATACACCATAAACTTCCATCAAGGTTTGCATTTTGAATTTCCAATTGACGAAATTCGAGCCATCCAATTTATTGGCTTCATTGAGATAAGTTTCAACAAGTGGATTCACTATCTCTAGAAACTCCTTTACACAGAAAACTCCTCTCCAAAGAATTGATCATGCGCCAAGAATGGAAACTAGCAAAGAAAATGGTGTGGCCTCTCAAACCCAAGACAAAGGCGTCGACAACAAAAACACCAATGGCTCTGTTCCAGAAATATTGGAGAAGGACGGGTTCCTTCACGCCTCTCCATGCCAGATGGGTTCCTTCATGCAGAAAAAATCCTTCTCCTGCTTCTAGCGATCAGATAAGCTCTCTCCTTTGGAGAGAAACGATCTAGTGTGGGCTCCCCTCAGAATCTGGACATAAGAGCGTGGACGGAAGTAGGCAGATGGAAGAGTGAGGGACTCACTCGCTGGACTGCAGCCGATATTCAAATGCCCACTACAATGTTCGGTAATACCCAATTACCCATTTCAAATACTTGACGAGAACCATATGAGATGTTACCTGAATGAACTCACTCGTTGGACTACAGCCGATATTCAAATGCCATGGGATTTGAAATCCCTATGGAAGGGTATAAATCTGCTTCAGCTCAATTTCCAGTACAGCGATGCCAACACAATCCTGCTTCGTTCTGTCAATGGATTCTGCACGCTAATTGAAGCTAAATAGAAGGAATGGAACCGACTTCTCTCAGGAGAATCAACACCTGTGTTTTGAGTGGGAAATCCATCTATGGACTAGCATCTAGGGTTAAATTATGCATGCAGAAAAGACCTAAAGAATCATATTTTCTACCGTCGTCCTAGACCTAATCCCCATTATTATTAAGCAAATACATAGTTAAGTGAGTGTACCTTATTGCGGAGGTTTGATATCGATCCTTCTTCACACTTGATTTTTCCTTGACTGCAACTCTCCTCTATGGCTGACCTGCATTCACACAAGATACACAACAAACTCTACATGCATGTGATCTAAATATTAATGGGTTAGAGATTCAAACATGTATGCAATAAACTATGAACACCTCATATGGCGAGACGGGAAAAATACTTCTTTATTACCAACTTTAATAAATCAACTTACAAAAGTTCGTGGGTGCGGCGTAGTGGTAAGGTCGGTCGTGTAACGATGGTCAGGTATCAGGCTCGAACCCGAACATGGTCGTTGCTCACTATTTGATTAACCGTTCCGAGCCAAGTTCACCACCTTTCAAGGTCATGGGTGCGACGTAGTGGTAAGGTCAGTCATGTAACGACGGTCAGGTCTCGGGCTCGAACTCGAACATGGTCGTTGCTCGTTGTTTGATTAACCATTCCGAGCCAAGCTCACCACCTTTTAAGGTCTTGGGTGTGTCATAGTGGTAAGGTCGGTCATGTAACGACGGTCGGGTCTTGGGCTTGAACCCGAACATGGTCGTTGGTCGTTGTTTGATTAACCATTCCGAGCCAAGCTCACCACCTTTAAGGTCGTGGGTGCGGCGTAGTGGTAAGGTCGGTCATGTAACGATGGTCAGGTCTCGGGCTCGAACTCGAACATGGTCGCTGCTCGCTGTTTGATTAACCATTCCGAGCCAAGCTCACCACCTTTCAAGGTCGTGGGTGCGGCGTAGTGGTAAGGTCGGTCATGTAACGACAGTCAGGTCTTGGGCTCGAACTCGAACATGGTCGTTGCTCGTTGTTTGATTAATCGTTCCGAGCCAATCTCACCACCTTTTAAGGTCATGGGTGCAGCGTAGTGGTAAGGTCGGTCATGTAACGACGGTCAGGTCTCGGGCTCAAACCCGAGCATGGTCGTTGCTCTCTGTTTGATTAACCGTTCCGAGCCAAGCTCACCACCTTTTAAGGTCATGGGTGCGATGTAGTGGTAAGGTCGGTCATGTAACGATGGTCAGGTCTCAGGCTCGAACCCGAACATGATCGTTGCTCGTTGTTTGATTAACCATTACGAGCCAAGCTCACCACCTTTTCCTTTTTATTGTTAAAATGGTTTACACTTCAAAAAAAAAGTTTTGTATTTATAGTTAATAAATTGAAGGTTAAAATTGGCACACCAGTGAGCAGAGCGAGCAGGGGCACGAGGACGCGACCTAACGCGTGCACAGTGCAGCGAACAGGGGCTCCCCAGCCATGGAAGCTGGTGGGGGCACCATCCCCACCCCTTCCTCTTTTCCAGATACCCCTTCCTCTTTGCTAGATTTCGATGCCTTCAAGAAGCTCGTCATCGAAGCCTCCAAGAGACCAGCGTCAGCAACACAATAGAAATTTGTAAAGAAACTGGAATGCATCCTAAGTGTTGAACTGCCTCTCGAAGAAACTTGCAAAATGACAGTCAATCTAGCAGACAGAGGACTTATCGGGCAATTCATCGAGCTCTGGCCTTCTCCCAAATCCGTCGAAGCCTGGGTGCAGAGGAACTGGAGCCCGCTCATTACAGAAGGAATAAAGAGTCATTTTGTAGGGAAAGGATACTTTGTATTCGTCTTCGAAAACCCTGAAGACAAAAACCTCATTTTCAGAAACGGCCCTTACTTCATGGGGCCACAGGGGTTATATCTGAACAAATGGACCCCGGATTTCGACCCAGCCCAGGATGTGCCCTCTGCCATCCCAGTGTGGGTTCGTCTACCTCATCTCCCCTTAGACTGCTGGAATAAGAAATCACTGCATGCAATCGACAATACACTCGGAAGTTACATAGACCAAGCAGTGAGAAAATACCAGTACTCATGCACACGGATCTGCGTGGAGGTCGATCTGGAAGTGGGATTACCAGAGGCAATCAAACTCACTGTTGCAGACTAGACGCATATCCAGGAGCTAGATTATGAGCAGCTACCCTTCAAATGTCGGCACTACCATGGCTATGGCCACTTTGCAAGGCACTACAAAAAAAATAATGCAGAAGAGAGTGAGAACGCGAAAGCAAATCAGTGGATCACAGTCCAGAAAACAGGGACAACAAAATCTAGAAGCAAAGGAACAATGAAGAATGGCAATCTCGGGAAATTAGAGAAAGAGAAATTTGATGGGAGCTTCAACCCCACGCCGCAACTAGAACCTCAAACAGAAAAGCCCAACAAGGACACAGAAGAGCTAGAAACAATCACGAATAGTAGGGAACAACCAAGTCCCCGCCCCAAATGGGAAAGACACAGGGGAACAAGGGAAAACGGCAGGAACTCTGGAAGTAGCCCCCTCTCCCTCATATGTTGACATAGCTAGAAAGAAAGTACCAGATCCATCAAGCTCCTCGGAGGACAAGATCCTAGAAAGGACAGCCAAAAGAGCAGGAAGGAAGTCCCGCAAAGAAGCAAGGGAGGAAGAGGCAGAAAGACAAAAGACCCAAGGAATCCAACCTACCATAGAAATGTCAATCGACAGAAACACAAGAATAAGGTCTCAAAAATGAGGAGGCCCAACCACCCCCAACAGTAAGTAATGCAAATCGTCTCTTGGAACTGCAAAGGTCCGGGGAACTCGACGAAAATTAAAGCGGTCAAGGACCTGATGAAAGTGGAACCAGCAGACATCCTCATGCTCCAAGAGACAAAAATCGAAGGGGAATCCCTTCTAGAGATAAGCAAAAACAAATGGTAGAAAAACACAGGGACAACAATCAATGCAAGGGGCTCCTCCGAAGGTATAGCAACATTGTGGAAGGAAGAACAGTTCAGCCTCGTCAATTCCTACAACACTCAGCATTGGAGATTTACAAATCTAAATCATATAGCAAGTAATTTAACCATCACATTATTCAATTTATATGTACCGACTTTGCATTCTGAAAAGAAAGATTGTTGGAAAACTTTAAATGAGTTTCTAGAACAAAATTCCCCAAACAACATAATCATTGCTGGAGACCTTAACCTAGTCATGAATGGAAAAGAAAAGAGGGGAGGAAGGAACAACAAGGACCAAATGATTTATGTAGTAGAAGACATGATACAACAGTGGGACCTAATGGATTTCAAACCACACAAAGGGCTATACACCTGGACCAATAACAGGACAGAGGAGGAACAGATAGCTGCCAGATTGGATAGAGTTTTGGTCCAAAGCATTTTGTTGTTGGAAAGGAAGCTAATCTCCACAGCTATCCTCCCCAAGCTTACCTCGGACCACAAACCCATACTGCTTCTGCTAGAGGAAGAAGAAAATCTAGGCCCAATCCCGTTTAGATTCAGCCCATTGTGGAAAATAAAGAGTGGCTTTGCAGAGACGGTCCGACTGGCATGGTCCACTTCAGTTACTAGCTCTCCCAACTTTGTCTGGGAACAAAAACTAAAATTAACAAAAAAATCCCTCAAGGAATGGAGCAAACTCCCGGAAAGAAATCCTAATACTCAAAGAAAGGAGTTAGTGCAGCAGTTGGGAAAGTTGCAGAATGAAATGGAAACAATAGATATTGCCAAAATAGATCTAGAAAAGGAGCAAGCAGCCCAATGTGAAACTTACCGCTCCTTCAGAAATGAAGAAGAATACTGGAGACTAAAATCCCGCAGCCTTTGGCTGGAAGATGGTGACAGAAATACATCCTACTTCCACTGTCAATTTAAAGCCCGCCTCTCCAGGAACCACATCTCTGAGATTACAACCAAAGACGGGAAGCTTTGCAAAGGAATAGACCAAATAAAGGTCGTTGTTGTCTCACATTTCCACCAACTTTATAGCAAAGAGAATGATGATAACGAAGAAGGTAATAAGGAATTCCTCAAGAGCATCCCGACCCTGGTCACAAAAGAAAATAACACAGCACTATTGAGCCCAACCAACGAAGAAGAAATCAGCAAAATCATCTGGTCCATGGATCCTGATAAATCCCCAGGGCCAGATGGGTTCACTATCCATTTTTACAGGATCTGCTGGAATATAATCAAATCTGACCTCATCAGAATGATAAAAGGATTCCTACAGAAAGCAAAAATAGGAGGCAGCACCAATTCAACTTTCCTTGCACTAATCCCGAAAGAAACAAATCCTGCCTCCTTCGACAGATTCAGGCCAATCTCCCTATGTAATGCCTCTTATAAGATAATTGAAAAACTCCTGGCAAACAGAATAAAACCTCTAGTAGGCAAGCTCATCTCATATTCACAAGGAGGATTCGTCAAAGGGAGACATATCCTGGACAATGTAATCCAAGTTCAGGAAGCTATGCACTCCAGCAATCTCAGAAAAGAGAAAGGCATGTTGATTAAGCTATATATGGCAAACGCCTTCGACAGAGTAAAGTTGTCCTTCCTGTATCAAGTGCTTCTTTCATTCGGATTTGAGCAAGAGTTTGTAAAACTGATACAAGCCTGTACCCACAGCCCATGGATAGCCCCCTTGGTAAACGGGAGACCAACAGATTTCTTCAAATCTATGAGGGGGTTGAGGCAAGGCTTCCCCCTTTCTCCATTCCTGTACATTATAATGGTGGATACACTCAACAGGAAGTTGGAGCAGGAAAGGATAATAGGAGCAGCCCCAGGCCTGAGAATAACGAAGAATCTTAAACCTATAAATCATGCACTATTTGCGGACGACTCTCTCATGCTAGGAGGAGCCTCAAATAGAGTAGCCTCTGCATTCAAGGGCACTCTTCAAGCTTACTGCAAGGTGTCTGGAGCTCTGATAAGTGAAAGGAAAAGTGTTGTCTACAGTTGGAATGCAACAGAACATGAAACACAAAAGATAGCACGCACCTTGGGGTTTAAAGGGCATTCAAAATGGGAAAAGATACAGTACCTTGGGCTGCCATTAACATTGGGCATAAACAGAGTCAACCTGTGGGAAGGAGTTTTAACAAAAATCAAAGGAAAAAATGATGCCTAGGGAGGACATTGGTTCACCCATGGAGGCAAATTAACTCTAATAAAAGCAGTGATCTCTTCACTATCGATCTATCAAGCGTCCTACCTCCTGGCACCTAAATCGATAGCTGGGCAGATCAACAAATTGCTGAGAGACTTCTTGTGGCAGGGTGGGAAAGGGAACCAACGTAAGTTTCACTTGGTCAGTTGGGAGACAGTAAAACAACGTTTGAGAGAAGGCGGGCTACAGATCCGAGACCCAACTCTTGTCAATACAACTCTTGGCTGCAAAATCCTATGGAAGATGCACAACGACCCCACTGACCCTGTCAGCAAAATGTTAACACATAAATATATTCCAAATGCCAAAATCAGAAACCTTCAAAATTCCACGAGAAGGAAGACCACATTGCTATGGCAATTATGCATCAAAGGGGCGTGATTTTTCACTCAAAATCTGTACCACGTCCCTGGCAATGGAAAATGAACCAATCTCTGGAAAGATCGGATAATGGGGAATCCACCCCTCGCTTCAAACACCATCTTGAATGAAATTCACGATTTTCTAGATCACAGAGGAATACAGAGCATCAATGACATATCAAAGTGGGAAGAAGACGGCTCCTGGTCAGATTGGCAATTCAGCAACGTCCCAAATCGCCTCCTCCAACAACTTGAAATGCTCAAAGCAGAGGTTCGAGAGGCAGCTCCTATGCATAAGACAGAAAAAGACATTTGGGGCTGGGGACCCACAGGAACATATTCAGCAGCTAAAGGCTATGCTCTGCTACAACAACAGGAAGATAGACCACTTCCGGAAAGATTTTGGTTGGAGGTATGGGACTCAATGGCGATCCCCAAGGTAAATTTCTTCTTCTGGACACTAATGCACAAAAATATTTTGACTGGTGAAAATTTAATGAAAATAAATATTGCCGATCCACACAGATGTTCTTTATCCAGAGAAGCCATGTAAACCTCGGATCATTTGTTTGTAGACTGCCATTTCGCAAACAAAGTCTAGAAGCTCTTCCTCCATGGCCTCAAGGTCGTTGCCCCCTCCAACATCTCAGTAGTAGATCTATTCGCAACTTGGAAGGATAGTTACCCTTCGCTCTCTTCGAAAACATTATGGGCCAGAGTCTGGATCTCCATCCCCAAGTATGTGTGTTGGAAGCTTTGGCTTGCAAGAAATGAGAAAATTTTCAACAATACAGAGTGGACCCCCAACATGGTAGCAACAAAAGAAAAAGGCCTCATCCTAGAAACTTTGAGCTCTCAAAACCACAAAATTGACACCTTGCTGCAGCAGGAGGAAAAGAAGTGGCTCGGCAGCTCCGTGTTGAACCCTCGGATCCATAGCACTGAAAATTCCCATCCTGAAATAAAATAGAGGCTAAGAGATAATCACGACATATTCCAGAGTTGGTGGCAGAAGCAAGGAATAACTTCAGTCTTCTTCAATGGCGCCTCCAAGGGAAACCCCGGGACAGCGGGAGCTAGAGGAATCATTTACTCTAGTGAAGGGAAAATACTTGAAAACTTTTGCTGGGGACTCAGACAACGAACTAACAATCAAGTAGAAATCCTGAGTTTGATAAAAGTTTGCTAGATAGCCAAGGAAAGAGGACATCGGGAGCTACAAGCGTTTGGAGACTCCAAAATCTTGATCAAAAAGATACATTCGAGAGGACAGTTTAAAGACGTTGGCCTAAACAAGAACCTGCAAAGGCTAAGACACATTCTAAAAGACTTCACCTCCTTCAACTTCTATCATATACTCAGAGACTCAAACAAAGAAGAAGACAAATTAGCCAACAAAGGATGCCTCTTGGCCCAAGGAGAATTCAGCATAAATGATGGAGACCCAGTAAAAATTTGCATTCCTTGAAAAGGATAGCAGCTTGTAAAAGATTGTAGAAGGTAGAAGGATTTTGTGAAGGTTGTAAGGCTGCGGCCAGCTGGAATTCTCAATTAATAAAATCCATAACCGTTTTAGTTTAAAAAAAAAAAAATCAACTTACAATGTCGACGTTGGCTACTGCTCCGTGAACCTGGTCCTCGGATCCTCTTCAACTATCCTCCAACTTTGTTGCTCCGTATCTCTTCTTGCACAAGGATGGATAAAGGGTTGGGACAAAGGGAATATGCAAATGGGTATAGTTTCTTTACTATGATTCTCCTCCTCCAAATGGGACCCCTAACCCTTCTTTTATAGGCTAGAAGAAGCTAGGTATTTGGACGAACCCTCGGCCGTGCATGGTTGGAAGGTTTAGTTAACTTACCCAAAGTTGTGTGTTTCGTCAACAAATTCCCTTTTTTCGTGCTTTTGTAGGTACACGCGGGCTATTTTGGGTCAGCTAGTGTGTACACGCATTCAGTAATGGATTAGGGCACATGGGCCTTTATAAAAAAGGTTTTTAAGAAGAGTTATTCAGTAGTGTTTTGGAAAAGAAGGAATCTGAGATGGCCTGATGTCAGGTAAGCATGTCTAATGCAAATTAGGGTTATAACAGATTCCCCCTAATGTGTGAGGTAAGAAGAGCATTTGATTGCCGAAATACATTAACAATCTTCACCGATGTGTCAAACAAGTGAGCCCAGGGACCAGGAATAGGGAGGTATCGTCTGCAAAATAACAATTGTCTCACCGAGGCGGGCATACCAATGCTCGGGATAAAATATAATCATGGCTACCAATCTAATACAATGTAGATCCATGTCATATAACTTATATAAAGTGTATCCGCGAACAATACACAGCGGAGCTACATCTTGAAACCAAAAAGATATACATGTAGAGTATCCATCTTCTCAGAAGCTGATAAGGCCTGATGGCTGGAGATGAGGTCTTCAGATCTCAGGCAACAACTTCAAAATCTTCAAAACTCAGGTAGGAGTGTAATATGAGTGTACGACTTCACTACTCAGAGGTCTTTGACGGCTCATCGGTCATGGACTAGAGAATCTTGGTGATCAGATTGAAGGCTTCATTGATTTCGAACAAAGACTTGATTCGACGTTCAGGATGGTCGAGTATGAGGGCAAGAGACAAACTGCAGAGGGGCCAACTCGGGCTTGGTAAAAATTTCCCTTGGACAACAACACGACAAATGATGAGACTTGGGAAGCATGGTATTAATCATAAGTTTACGAGGCAGGAGGCAATGCAAACTCCCCATATGTTTGGAAGAATAACCAAATGGAGGAGGACACAACTCTATGTAGCGAGAACAGCTTCCTAAGATCATATTAAATCCCATAGTTTGACGAACAAACATAAATATGTGCTTTATCCAAGGGCGACTTATTGTGCTGCCAATAAAGAAAATACTTTTCCCTTCCTCTTTTTGGGGTATATTTGATTTTTTTTTTTCTTTTTCAATGATTTTGGAAAAAATAATAAAAGAATGTTACGTTACAAAGGAGGATCGAGTGTCGCAAACATACTAGTTCCAAGCACACAGAACACAGGGATGCTTCAGGGTAAAGGGACATATGAAAGAAAAGGACACTTGGGAAAAATCCTCTAGGGGGCAAAGGTGTCAAGACGCAGAGGCAAAGTGCTATAGGTCTTGTGTATGAGGCATGCTTCAGATGGTTCAGTTGAGAGAAACATGGAGCCAGCATTAGGCCAAAGACGCGGGTATGCAAATGCGATTAATAAAACACACAATGGTAATATCCTTCAATGTAAGTTTAACGAGCCCAGAGAAGGTAAGCTTGATTGGTTTTCATGTTTAGAGAGTCTGAAAAAACGTAAAAGGAGACTCCATTGGGGTACCTTTTTCGAAGGTAGTCTAGTCGGTTCGAAAAAGGGGTAAACTAGCACCAACAAGACGTCTATTCAAAACCATTTTAACGAGTGTGATAAAGACAAGAACACTCGACCATTTTTTCATTTTTAAGGAGTCTGAAAAAGGCTTAGCTATGGACTCTGTCAGGAATGTTCTTCTGGACCAGTTTAACGAATGTGAGAGAATAAGGCCACTCAACGATCTTTTCAATTTTAGGGATTCTGAAAAGAGCTTAACTATGGACTCCGTGGGGGTTCCTTTTTCGTAAATTTAGTCCCCCAGGCCCGAAAAAGGGTTAAAATGATACCCGAGAGTACTCTTCTAGAGAACTGAAGTTCCATAGAATATACCTTTGTTCGTACAGTTGACCGTCTGGACCGAAAAGGGGCAAACTACCGCTGGACAGACGTGACTTCAAATTTCAGTTTAACGAGCATGAAAGGCCACAAGATCACTCAGAAATATTTTCATGTTTAGAGGGTCTGAAAAGGGCTTAAAAGAAGACCCGTTATATCTTTTGGGAGTCATGAGGGTGAGGTCAAGAGTGAAAAGGAATCATGCAAATGAGGCTCAAACTCGTAATTAGGAAAAACAACAAGGACTCCCAAGCCTACAGTTATTAGAGACAGCATGGACACTATAATGCAACCAGGATCTACCTAGGGCATCCATGTTCCGGTAAGCTCTACCACCAACTTGCGACACTTCTAAAGCAACAATGATGGTTCTGTGTCGCAGCATGATGGGATCGATCCTATGGAAAAGGGATAAAGACAACGAGATACAAAAATCATGGTATAAACCTAACCTATATGCTCAAGTTGATCATCTGAGATTTTTCCATGGACAGTCAAAAGTTACCCAAAAATCCAAAAAATGTCTCGATACCCGACCGTACCCCTCCAATGCAACTCCTAAATCACTCTAAATGGTTTTCGTTTTAAATAAAATGATAAGGGGGGCCAAAAAAGTGACAAAAAACGACCAAAAAGTCTATAAATAGAAGCTGACAGCTCATTATCACCATTGCTGATTTGGAAATTGACTCTGGAGCCAAAACACCCCCTTTGATAAAAGTGGTGATTCCTAGAGCTACAGTGGACGAAACGACCATCTGTCTGGACCAAGTAAGTACAAACTCTCTTATCTTGCATTTTAAGTCTTTACTTTTGCATTGGGTTCCATTTTTTAGGGGGGCGTCGACCTTTAAAAGGTCGGCCCTAGGTCCACACGGGTTGTCTCAGGAAAGGCCATGTGTACATGCGACTGTCAGCATTACAGCCCGCGTGGACCCCCTTATTGAATGAAAAAAAATTAAAAACAAGGATTAACCCTCCTGAACCTTGATGTTTTACAGGATGTATGTCCACTGGAGAGAAAGAGAGCATGAGGAGGTAAGTGAGTTGGTCGAGGAAGACCCCAATGTTGTGGCTACCTCGATGCAATGTGGGTTCTTAAGTTCTTCTTATTTCATTTTATGCAGGCACAACCTAAGCTATTGAATTCCTTGGTTGACTATTGGCATCTGGATGCAGAGGCATTCATGTTAGAGGGGCAGTCACTGGTGCCATGACCGAGGACATATATTTTTTGACTGGCCTCTCCAGAAGAGGGGAACCAGTCAACTTCTAGACTTTTCCTGCAGGGGCGCATAATATAGCGGAATTGATAGGTCTTTACTATGAGGCTGGTACAGACCGCTCGAGCTCACAGGTGCCTATAAGCAAGATCACTGACTTATCGCTACAGGAAATAGTGTTGCTTATTGGGTGAATCACTGGTTCTGCGGCTCTACATCAGGCATCCCGTGCACAGATAAATTGTGTCGTCCAGTCCTTAAATGCACAAATATTTGATTGGAGCACAACATTGTTAGAGTGTATGAAGAGGCAGTTGGCAGATTGTTGATTGCGGACGCAGAGGAACTTCGGGTTCGAGACCATTTTATGTTCTTTCTTCTTTGAGAGAGTTCTGAGCTTTAGTCCTCGAGTAGTGGTACGAGGCCATCAGGCCTCTCTTCCTGCAATGTGTATATGGGCAGTGTTATTACCACGACAGGCTGGTGGAAGGACCAATGAGTCCTTCGATGATGATTTCTTCACATGGTTGTCGCGATAGATCCCATTCATCGAGGATTATCCTTATGCTGGGATTCATTTTTAGAGAGATCCTGAGATACCAGTACCTCCTGGTGAGGAGCGAGGAGAGATGGGTAAGTTTCCATCATTCATTTTTTTTTGGTAAACATATGTAATTTTTATGTTGTTTTTGTTATATATCATTTTTTTTATACCAGAGTATTTGACGGATATGCATTTGTTGTGTGCAGATGTGGGACCGGTGCAACCTGCTGACTATGCAAGGAGCATGCATCGTCCTCGGCAAGGGGGCACACCTTCCGCCGCAGGGGGACCAGCAGCAGCAGGAGATCTTCCAGCCGGGGAGGCTGAGAGGGTGTTGAGACGAGTGGAGCAGAACTTTACGGTGCTCACTCACACGGTCCCTATGGAAGATATTGAGGACCTGCCACCATCTATGCAACCTCATGTAGTGGGGGCACCACAGACGTGGGTCCGATTGTTTCAGCGTTTGGCAAACGTTGTAGATCAGTACAACAGGGCCCACAGGCCCTGACTTTAGTTAGATTTTTCATGTGCCGAGAGCACTACTTGTATATATTTTTTGAGGGCATAAGCCCCGTGACTCGTTATTGGTCATATTTTGAGGTGCTTGCGTCCATCTATTGACTCTAGTGACTATGATGTTATATATGGATTTTTATGTCTTTTTGTGGCTTATGGATCATTTTTGAAAAAAATGTATTTACATGTTTATGTGTATGTCTTTTCATATGTGTGCAAGATGCCAATCTAAAATTTGATTATCTAGAGTATCTGTAATTTGATTTAATCTCCTAGGAACATGAAAATATGTAATATAATCAAAGCTTCATTCTAAGAGACGTACCCTAAGGAATCGTCGGTGTAAAGTCGAATCATGAACACGGTAGACTCTATTTAACTGAGACACAACCAGTTGAGCGTCGAGATATACCCGGAGATGAGAGATACCAAATGACAGAGAGTCACAAAGCAACTCAATAACTACACTGTACTTGGCGACATTGTTTGTGGTGTCACGTAAGTATATACCTCCGGAAGATAATAACTGGCCTCGAGGTGTAAAAATTACCCAAGCTGCAAAGGCAAGCCTCCGAGTGTGCTGGCTAGCACCATCTGCGTACCCAATGAACACCTCGGGTTTACTTGACATCTGCCATAGTGACGAAAGATACATCAAAATGACACATCCATAACACTAAAAAAAACTAGAAAGTAATAGTACAAAGAATATACATATGTTACAAAAAGTTACCCATGGTGACCTGCCTATGAGTAATACTTCTTGAGGTAGAGTCCATTTCTAGGTTCTGCCAAAGCATTCCCTTCAAAATCAACCAAATGATAAGCATCTTTTTTTAGAACCTCCTTTATGATGAAAGGTCCAAACCATGTGGGTTTGAATTTTCCTGCCCCCCAGGGGGTCCTTATCTTGGACGTAGACCAGGACAAGGTCGCCTTCAGTGAAAATTCGAGGATGAACAAACCTATCATACTGACACTTGACTTTATGGTTGTGAGCCTCATTGGCCAGGGCCACATCACGACACTGCTCCAGGTATAATAAATGCTCTTCAAGTGGAGAAGTTTCTGGCAATAATTGTACTGCCAACTTTAGGGATGGGATCTGACATTCGATAGGCAAGATTGTTTCTAGCCTGTAAACGAGTTGAAAAGGTGAGAAACCAATTGCAGTCTTAGCAGATGTTCGGTAAGCCCATAACACCGAGTATAACATCAAATGCCAATTTGACTTGGCTGAGTTGATCGTTCGTTGTAGGATGGCTTGAGAGATTTATTTACAGCTTCCACCTGAACATTTGCTTGGGGGTAGTAGGGTGATGAATGTTCTTTCCATAACCCAAGATTTGATGTTAACTTGGTCATCATCTGGTTTTGAAAGTGACTTCCATGGTCAGTGACAATCTCCCTTGGGATGTTGAACCTTGTTATTATCTGGTTGAATAAAAAGAGAGTTGCAGTCTCCCCATCATCTTTAAACGTTGGCATAGCTTCGATTCACTTCGTGAAGTAGTCTACGACTACGATGATGTAACAGTGCCCCCTTGCTAAAGGGGGGTTGCAGGTAGTGTAATCAATTCCCCACTTGGTTAAGGGACCAACTGTGATGACAGGAAACATAGGAGCGAGATGTGCCCTCATCTTCCGAGAGAAGATCTGGCATGGGTGGCACTTCTTTACCAATTTGATACAATCTTTGATTAGTGTCGGCCAGAAGTAACCTGCTCGTAGAATCTTTTGGGTTGTTGCAAACCCAGACAATGACTGCCACAAGCTCCGGTATGGAAATCGTTAAGCACGATAATTGCTTCTTCGTGAGTGAGACATCAGCGCATGATGTAGTCTACACCTCTCTAATACAATGTATCATCGAGTATGAGATAATTCTTATCCTGATGGTGTATACGACGACGCTCATCACGAGAAGCAGAGGTGGGGCACTTCAAAGTCTGGAGATAGATAAGTATATCTTCGTACCAGGGATCCAAAGATGTGATCAAAAACATATCTCCTCTGATAGGCGATTCTTTGGGCACAACATCACCTGACTCAACCGAAAGTTCCGAAATAAGTTATCTGAAGACCAGTGACTTTTTGGATTTCGCTGAAACGAAATCTATGTCAAACTCCTGGAGGATGACTATCCATCTACTAATATTTCCGCCTATTACCCGTCGTGTCAACATATATTGGAATGGATTCATGACAACAATGACGGTGGTCTTGTGAAACAAAACATAATGACGGAACCATTGAACATCATGGACTGCTGCCAACACAAGTTTTTCGATATGAGAATAATTGAGTTCCGGTCCTACAAGACCTCGGCTCAGGTAATAGATCACATATTCTGAGAACAAGTAATCTTCCTGAACTAAGACCATGCCAATGGTTGACTCTACTGCAGCCAAATATAATAAGAAATCCTTGTTATAGTTAGGTGGTCGGAGTAGAGGGGAAGTTGTGAGGGCATGTTTCAACGCCGCGAAAGAGCATTGAGCGGCATTGTCCCAATAAAAAGGAACGTCTTTATTCAGTAAGCGCATAAAGCCCTTGGTGATCTCGGCATAGTTGGCGATGAAGCGTCTTAAAAAATTTGCCTTGCCCTGTAGACTCTGAAGTTGAAGGATTGTGCGTGGGGGGGGGGAACTGAATTATTGCCTCAACCTTGAGAGGATCGACCATGATCCCTGTTTTCGACACAATGAAACCTAACAAACATCCTGATGTTACGCAAAAGTTGCACTTGTTTGGATTCAAGTGAATCCGGAAGTAGCGACAATGCTCAAAGATAAGTCGGAGGTGTGTGGGATGATCCATTCTCTTGCGAGATCAAGATGCTAAATCATCTAAATAGGCCTCGAATATGTGCTTGAGGTCATGGAAAGCAAAAGACATGGCCCGTTGAAAGGTTGCTCCAGCATTTTTGAGACCAAAAGGCATCTTACGATACGCGAATGTACCCCAGGGATAGATGAATGTCATTTTGTGCTGGTCTTCAGGTTTGATTTGTATTTGGTTATATCCCGAAAAAACGTCCATGAAAGAGAAGGCCTCACAACCCGCACATTCATCAATTATATGGTCGATGAATGGTGTGGGAAAATTATCTTTGGGACAGGCCTTGTTCAAATCACGGAAGTTTGTACATACACAAATCGTGCCTTGTTTTTTACTGACCGACACGGGGTTTGACACCCATTGGGTCAAATGGATAGGATAGATAAAATTGACTTTTAGCAGTTTCTCAACTTCAACCTTAATGGCTGCTTCTTTCCTGGGGTTAACTGGACGAAGCTTCTGTCGGACAGGCTTGGCATCTGGATAAGTTGTGATTTCATGTTCGACTATTTTTGGATCGATGCTTGGCATCTCCTCGTAAGACTAGGAAAAAACGTCGCGGAATTCTTAAAATAGATCTGTGTAGGTTTGAAATCCTTCGGGGGAGCAGTCAGCTCCGACGAAAACATTCTCCATGACGCCAGGGGTTCTAGAGATATTGATCGGTATGATTTTAGCGATGGTTTCCATATTACCCTCAGCATAGACCTCGTGCGTAGCTAAGGGATTAATAGGACAAAACCTATCTCCAGTCATAGTCAAGGCCAACGGCCTCGATTCTGCTTAACTCTAGGAGAAAGAAAGATCTGTGATGAAGATCATCCCAGGGTTTGTCTGGACTAGTCATTGCTTCAATTACTACTTCGTCAGAGGGCAAGACTAAGTCTAACGAATCAGTGTTAGTGAGAGAACCTTAAGCCCAAATAGGTTATAGAAGCAGATCGAACTCTTGTGTAGTAGTTAGGTCTGGGTTGGCTGAAGCTTGTTGGACTAAAGAGTACGCTACTTCAGCTACAGACAAGGGCATGGACATGCCCGGATGCCCTGTCCCCTCCATCATGGCCGATGGGGAAGGAAGTATCCACGGATCAGTGAAGTAAGTCATGCAAAATGATGAAACTTGGAAAATCTCAACCTTATGGTGGTCGAATATGAACTTGACATCACCTTGAGGGGGTAGGTAATCGAAGGTACCCATCAAAGATGGGCACAAACCAACCCCTATGTTGACTACGTCTGGTTGAGGATTATCAATCATCGGGACCACGGACACCCCCAATGAAGGGTCAGATTTGGAGAAAGACAATTGATCAATGGTCACAATCCAGTCCTCCTGTGGAAACAACAAGACCTGGAAAACTGTAGCAGCCACTGATTGCATGGAATAAGTCCAACTCCTTCCTAAAAAAATATTGTAGTCGAGGGACGCGTCGACTACCTCTACGTCAAAGTACACGGTCTTCCCTCTCAATTGCACGGGAAAAGAGGAAATGATACCATGTGGTTGGAACGAACAACCGTTGAAAGTAGTGAGAAGAGTAGGCGACGGAGACAAAACAGGTTGGCCAATGGCCTTCCAACATGCCAACGACATAACGCATGTTGAGGCACCCTCATCAACCATCGTGCGGAAAATATTTCGAGTAAAATTTTTCGTGGGGTGAGCCACTACTATATGAAACGCTATGTGGTAAGGCAGACGAGGTTTTAAGTCGGTTGTATCTAGCATGATTGTACCTAGATTACAAGTCTCGGTAGATCCTAGAGCGGTTAACAAAGCTTTCCTCTGGGAATGGCAGCCTTGGAGGACCTCCAAAGCGGACATCGTACAAGGAGTTTGAGACAAATCTTCCACCACAAAATAGTTCTAGGCGGCCCTTGCATTTGGGTTGTGAGAAGCTTTTTTGAACAGGCCTTTTGGGATGTGTGTCATTGTTTTGCCCAAATTCTTCTCAATCTGTAGAGGAAGAGATGGGAGTTCGGCATTTTTTCCCTTCTCAGAAGTTCTTGGTTTACTGTAGTCATGCGCTCTAGTGGATATGAAAGCATCACCCTTCATCATATATACATTCACGGATGCGGGATTGTTCGAAGATGGAGAGGGTCCTTGACTTCCCTCTTCCGCACTTGTAGAGGCTTGGGTTAGGTTTTTTCCATGTTGAAATGGATTTGTTAACACAACAGGTTGTTGCTGTATCACAAACTTTTGGGCCTCTGCAAGCCGGAGACATAGGTGGGTCGGGTGGTCTTCCGCACACAGGTTGCACGGATACCTTGCCTTTCGTTTCTCAATGTTGCCCCCACCAGCATTATCAGTGGGTTTCTTATCCCCCTTACCCTTCTTTCGTTGTTTTTTCTTTCCTTCAGGCTGCTGGGTGGCCTTTGGATTTTTCGATTGCACTATGTGTACATCCGACGTTTTAGTAGGGGGAGCAACCAAAACGGTAGTTTGGCTGGCCGCTGTGTGTTGTATAGACAATTGTTGCAACTGCTTCGTCAGTTGCTCAGTGGGCTTTGTTTTTGCTGAACCAACAATACCATCGGCATGTGGTCTAGCTCTCTGTTTGGTTTTATCAAGTATTAAGCATGGCGCATCTGGCAAGATCTCATATAATAAACCAGACTGAGAATAGATGAGCTCAAGTTGTTGAGCTCTCATGATGGCGTCTTCTTCGGAGAACACTCCTGAAGTCACGACGTCTTTGGATAACTGTGACACCAAAGACTTAAGGAACCACTTGAGAAGGAATGCTGGTGGGACTAGCACCTTAATTAAACTCTTTTGGCGTCTCCATTCTCGGATGTGATCAGAGATATGGTCTTATTTTGTCTATGCGAAATTGGCCAGCAATTTTGTGCGAGCGTCGTATCTCACAGGCAATTGGAAATGGTTTAGGAAGGCCATTGCCAATTCGCCGAAGGAAGAGTATCTTGAGCGGTCGAGCTCAATGTACCATTCTGCAGCACTCCCAATGAGAGTACGTTGAAACAATCGCAACTGTACGGAGTCATCTTTCAACGAGTTAGATGAGTACCAAAGGTGGAAGGTAGTCACATGATCGCCCGGATCTTCGTTAGGCTTGGCTTCGAACTTTGGTATGTCCGAAGGAAACTTTGTCGGCATAGGAGGTCAACGTGGATCGTGACAGATAGGGTCATTCAACAACCTTGTCAAGTCTGGCAAATGCAAGGTTTCCAGGAAAGGTAGTTTGGGTTGTTGGTGATAACCTGGGAAAAAGGGGCCTGGAGTTTCACTGGCACCAGGTTGCCAGGAAACGTTCGGTTGCTGGCCTGGGTTCTGGTAAAAACCATGGCCATGGCCAGCGTATGGATTTTGCATGTGGGGAGACATCATCGACTGATTCCCAAAATAGGACGTAGATGGATGGGCGTGCATTACATTCAGAGGAATTTGGGAAGGGTTTCCCCATGCCGATCCCGTGAGGATAGGCATAGTACCTTGTCCGGGGTTCCATTGACTATGGAAAGAAATGCCCCAGATCGACATTCCTAACGAAGGAACGGATCCCTACCAAGAATTCCAAAGCCCTGATGCGGAAGAAGTTCCTGGGTTTACCCCCTATGCAGGAATAGTACCCTGCATAGGAAAAGGTTGTCCGAAACCAGGGTTGCCCCCAGTCGGGAAAGTAGTTGATGAGAAGGCGTTGTTACCAAATGCATCGAACAAAGAAAACGGTGTTGAACCTACCTGCATATTATGCAAAGGTAGTCCTTGACTCCCCGCTCCAAATAAACTATGGTGTGCAAGTGGCCCAGCGAATGGTTGGTGCGTGCCACCAAGCAAAGGGGACGAAGGAGGTATATGACCTCCCCCGTAAGGGAAAGCATTAAAAGGAGCATAAGTTCCCCCCATGTGGCCTTGCAGAGGAGAGTTAGAGCTCCCTGCCCCCAGACCTAAAGTCTATGAAGTGGAGTAGGAAAGTACAATACTTGTACCTGAGCTAGGCATCCTGTCTGAGAACAGAGGGCCTGTCGCACTTGGTGGGAAAGGGGTTGTGGCCGTCACCATAGATGGGATCAGACCACTGTGTGAGGTAGAGGTGGCCGAGACCATGGTGGTTCGGATCGGTGACGGTGGGTTAGGAGGTGGAAACTCTCCTGTGGTGACAACCGTAGTGGGAATTGAAGAATTCCCAGAATGAGTAACAACATTTGTTTCCATTGTTGCGTGTGACACTATCTGGCACTCGTAAGGATGAATCGATATGATGATGGGTGTTGAAAGATCAGTGGTTGAGGTTTCAACTAGACCAAAATCTTTCGCTCCAAGGTCTAAAACTGTCGATTCCTCCGGATGTTGGTCAGGCACAATTTCTTTTGACCCGGTCGCTTCAAAAGACCCTTGTTGGTCTAGCTTTCGCCTTAGTGGTGGCTCCAATGTAACCGGTGATAGGAAAAGAAGCCTTCGTGACCAACGGAGCTCGTGATCCTCCACTGTGTGAGAAGATCAAAGACACTGTAGGGATGTCTACTCATTCAAAAAACAACACACACTAAAAAGTCCCTACAAGATAAAACAAGCAAACACTAAACTAATTGGAAGAACAGTTACAACAACCAACACTAGAGCAACTTACCAGTGCAAGTGCAACTCAAACATGGAAGCACCCTCCGGGTATACTCTACAAAGCGTGGCCCGATGTCTATCCTAGGTACCACGGTATACCCCCGTAGTCACCTGTGTATGTCCCTAAAAAGATAGGCAACTAGGTTGCCAGTGCGCGAATAGTCACCAGGCAGGTACAGTCGAAAGTCGGGTAGACCACAATGAGTAGGGTATCGAACCTGAAACCTATCAAGGGTATCAAAATAAAGTAGTCCAGAAGACAACTGAGGACCTCGAACGGATTCGAGATCCATGAAGCTCCGTGACAAACGCAGTCGACGGAATCCCAAGACAAGCCCTCTATATGTGTTCTCCACTACGACTGGTCCAGCTTTGGAGGGGTTATCTCCACTACCTTCCTGCACGCGACCTCGTGTTTATCCCCTATGTTAGAGGGGGGTCCTAGATAACTTTCACGATACTGGACTTTCACACTTCTTAACTCAGACTCCAATGTTTGATTTTAATGGCCTTGAAGAGTTTCCTCTCCAACCTAATTCAAGGCCCTAACCCTAAACTAGTTGGTTGACCCTACAAACATAAAAAGTCTAATGAATTTTAGATTTAGCGTTAATTTTTATGGCTTGTCCTAAGTCAAAGGTTATGAAAGTGAAACTAGTGATGTTTGAAAGACGAAAGTAAAATAAACAGAAAGCTGGAAACAAAAACCTTTACCTTACTTCACTCTTAAACAACTTTTCAAACTTAAAATTTTTTTCTAATATCTTTGAACAACACACTCAAAGAAGGATTTCACTCAACTACGAGCTACTTATGATCTAAGTAAACTGTCAAGAACTTATGAAAGAAAAGACTTCTCCTTGGTTACTAATGCAAAACAACACTTTTCAATCAATCAAAGAAATAAAAGATTTTTTTTTTATTTGAATGCTGACAAAGCAAAAAGGAAAAATATCAACAAGTCAAAACCAAGAAAAAATTATGGCCTAAGCACAGATCGCAAAGAGTCACTTTAAAAATGACACACAAACAACTTAAAATCGGAATCTCACACTTGTCTAAAAACCCTATAAAAGAAAATTTTGAGGAAAATTTCTAACTAAAAAAGAAAGCTATTACTGTGAACAAACCTAAGTCACTGACTGCTATGAAAGAGATCCAAAAACCTGAGAGGTATAACTCTTATCAAAGGAAATGATGACTTCCCTACCTTCAACAAAAAATTCCTCCACAAACACACTGCTGATAGTTCAACAACAAGCGTGTGCACACGAGTTGTTTAACGTCAGAAAGTGTGTACACGCGTGTTGTCCTTATACGGACGCGTGTATCTCTAAAACTCTTAGGTAAAAAGACAAACAATCTAGCCCAGACAGAGACCACTAATACTAAGAACCAATATCTCTTGAAGACTCAGACACCTACTTTAACAGAAAAAAGAAACCAACTCAAGGAAAACTTCATAGAACAAACCAATCCTAGGTGAAACCTAAGCTATCGACTACAAACAACAAAGACTAGAAAGAGTTCCAGAAAACCCCTGAGAATGAAAAATTCTGACAAGGGAGAGGATGACTGCCTCTTTAAAAGAAATTTTCTGGAATCTTACATGCGACTGTCACTTCCTCAGCTAGCGTGTACACACGGGCTGTGGGAATGCAGAGCATGGTTACATGCATGTAGACCTTATATAGGCCGCGTGTACCTCTGTGGGTCTTGAAAAGAAAAAATTTACAGTCAAGCAAAGAAACAGAGATAACTGGTATGGAAGATCAGAATCTCTGTTAGCTCAGACTTTTGCAGAAACTTTAAAAACAGGAAAATGAAACCAGTTCTTAAAAATACTCAAAAATATCCCCAGGAACCCTAGATATCTCCCCAGTATGGTCACCAATTCTATTGTGAGTGGGAAATACCTCTACAAACTGTTATCCCTGATTTCTAGGGATAACTAGGAGATCATGTCTTGAGGCCCACAGGTCTTAGACATGGAGTACTGAGAGTAGGATTGACCTGAGCATGGCCCTGGAGGGCCCATCCTTCTTCTCTTTCATCAGACTCGTCTTGTCAGTAGCAACAACATCCATCACCACTGGCCTGGTCTTGTATCGGAGAAGGCTCTTGCTCCATGAGGTAATTGGTCCAGGTATCATGGCATGTGTCACTTTTGATCATTATAATTTTTAGATATATGCATCTTACTCCTTTTATTTCTAACAACTACTTGGATCTTACATTGACCCACTTGACCATTGTTGAGGGGATTGACAGAGTGCCCTAGCAAGCCTGTACCCATAGGTTTTGGTTTTCCACCGGAGGGATTTCTGAAAATCCATCGTCCGCTCCCATCATATCATCACTTTTTCATCTTATCTCCCACTCATCTATCCCATTCCCCTAGTCTGGGCATTAGGATGATCTGTTTGTGGGGTTGCACCTTATCTCGTGGGAAGAAGGGGCTAAAGGCCCAGAAGATAAAAGCAGCTGGTAAAAGATAAAAGCCATAAAAATGAAACCTAGAGAAGCCTCGCCCAGGGATCCCCGAGAAGGAAATAAAAATCCTCTCAATAAGAAACAAGAGGGACCCAAAGAAAAATAACAAAAAAAACAAGACCTAGCCAAGAGGATGGGGGGTCTCATCACGAGCCAGCCTATTATGTTCATGGGTACCTAACAGCATGACATTGCCACTATTTGGTTACCACGCTGGGGCAGTGACCTTTGGTTGCATGGCCAAGGGAAAGGGGGTCTCATCACAAGCCAGCCTTATCATCTCTGTGAAAGTGCTTGTGGGTAACACTGTCAGCTCTGGTCACCACGCCAAGGTAGTTTCCTCTAGTTAGTCCTTGAAGTAAAAGAAAAAGGAAAAAGCAAATAAAGAAAAGAAAGAATAAAGGCAAGAAAGGGTTTGGAAAAATTTTCATCCATGATGGGTACAACTCGCCTTTTACAAAGGCACCCACAGGTAATATCATGCATCCCTATCTCTCACTCTACCCATGTGTCTGGACATCCCTTATCCACATCATCTCGTTTTACATGGCCTAGATGATACCCCTTGGAGACTTTCCTTTCCTTATGGATACTAGCCCAATAGGGTGCCTTGTCTTTTCTTCAGCCTTGCATTGTAGGTCTTTATAATGTCTTTGAGATATTGGATGATATATCAGGGTTTGTATGCATATGTTTGATAATATTAATGATGAGACGTGATTAACATTGCTATGATCCTTGTGACTAATGAGCCCATGGAGGGCAAAGTTTTTGATGTGTAGGACCATGCAGGACGAACAGGTACCACGTGGACCAGTACACATGGGGAGATGATTAGTTCTGACTTCCATGGGGCTGAAGAGCCCATCAGATGGTTGTTGAGACCCCATCAGGGGCAGAGACAGGACAATACTTGATTGAGCTTTTTCACCTGAGAAGAAGAAGTACGTTCCATCAGGGACACTTTGGCTGAGCCTAGCCTAGGGGGGTTGACCCACTTCCAGTGGAACGTTTCCCTTTGATGGCCCAGGACGTCACCTAGGAGCCATTGACGTCACCTTGAGCGTGTGATAGTTTGACAGGGTAGCTGGCACGTGTGGCATGATTGGGAGGCCTAAAGAGGGCCAATGTTTTGTCATTTTGTTCTGCATTTTCCCTAAAAAGGGGCTAACATCTCCCTCAGTAGGGCTTGACGTCTTGCTTATGCTCATTTAGGGCTTTGATTTGACTATTTAATGTAAAAACAGTATAATTTTGGTTTGTAGCCTTGTCGGCTATTTTTAATGACCTAAATTTAATTAAAATCATGATACAGTATATATTGAGGAGTTTTTCCCTCATTTTGAGGAAGAAACAACTCACTCTCTTGTGAGATCTGATTTTTTGTGCCCTAGTTGGGGTATTTCATCTTTTAAGTGAGGCACACTTGTTCAAGGAAGGATTTTCTTGGCATTTTTGGCATTTCTCTTGAAGGAAGGTTTACAACTAGGGTTTGCATTGCTATTTCTTCATGATATGTAAGTGTATTTTCTGCAAAACTTCTTAATTGAATGGTTGTAGGCTTGTATTCTTGCA
>ML776772.1:2294942-2322896 GCA_009831015.1 Picea engelmannii
CTTGTATTCTTGCATTTATTATAAATTTGTTGATTTAAAACCCTAGGTGACAAGCACACAAGTAGGTCCTTGTTTCATGTCCCCTAAAAGAGAAATATTCAGCCATTGAAGAAGGAAGGAAGAGCCCAGCCTTTGCTACACTCATTTCACTTCTTCCCTTGTGCTAGCTATGCTTTTAAAAGTTAAGAAGGAGGAGACATCCTAGGCCTAGGTTATCTACACCTAGGGTTGTCCTGCTTCTATGGTTTGGTGATGGGACCTTGCCATTGCAACACTCTCCCTCACCCTAATCTCTTGTCTTGACTTATCCTTTATGCTAGCCATTTTGCCAAGTTTGACTTAAGGAAGGAGGAAAGAGCACGAGGCCTTGCTTAAGCAACACCGGAGTGAGCCTCTTTCCCCTAGGGTTTTGATTCTAGGGCCCTACCATTGCAGCACCTTAGAACCCTTCCCTCTCATCCTTAGCCTTTTATCCCTTCAACTTTGTGTCCTCTCTTTAATTGACTCCATTTACCCCTAGGCACTGATCTTAGATCCACAACGTTGAAGTGATAGTCCTCAAACAACTTCTTAAAACTCTTAAATTTGAAACCCTAACTAACTAGTTAACCTAATTAGGCTAATGTCACTCTTGGATATTCCATCTTGACGCAACATTTTTCTGTGATAAGCAATTAGATGATGGTTAAGAGCATTTATTGAGTAAAGGGATTGATTAAATACATTGTTGGCTACATCATCTCAATATTTATTGATGAATTGATATTACTCCACTGCTATATTGATAAACGTTGATCTCATTGATATCTATTGTTTTAATTTCTTACATATTGATATCAGATAGTTATATGAAGTACTAACCCACCGAATTATAGCTTGCATATATTATTTTTCTATTGTCTTGTTCCAGGAAGGTGTTCTCATTTGGGGCTACACTTCATTATTGGCTGATTAGTCAGACTATCTGATCTTGGTGGTAACCTGTGAGGAGGAACTTTTACTTTGATCTTTATACTTTGGCCTTTTCAAAACCCCAGGTTACCGGGGACGTCTCCCCTGGACTAACCTCCATGAATAGAAAGAACCTCCCCATTGTGGTGACATTGGGTGGGGTAGGTTCCTGTTACGCTAGTTTGGCCTCTACCTTCTAGCCTTTTGACCTAGCTACAAACTGTGCGATAACACGGACTAGCATCTAGGGTTAAATTATGCATGCAAAAAAGACCTAAAGAATCCTATTTTCTACCGTCGTCCCAGACCTAATCCCCATTATTATTAAGCAAATACATAGTTAAGTGAGCGTACCTTATTCCAGACATTTGATATCGATCCTTCTTCACACTTGATTGCTCCTTGACTGCAGCTCTCCTCTACGGCTGACCTGCATTCACACAAGATACATAACAAACTCTACATGCATTTGATCTAAATATTAATGGGTTAGAGATTCAAACATGTATGCAATAAACTATGAACACCTCATATGGGACGGGAAAAATACTTCTTTATTAGCAACTTTAATAAATCAACTTACAATGTCGACGCTGGCTACTGCTCCATGAACCTGGTCCTGGGCTCCTCTTCAACTGTCCTCCAACTTCTTTGCTTCGTATCTCTTCTTGCACAAGGATGGCTAAAGGGTTGGGACAAAGGGAATATGCAAATGGGTATAGTTTCTTTACTATGATTCTCCTCCTCCAAATGGGACCCCTAACCCTTCTTTTATACGCTAAAGGAAGCTAGGTATTTGGACGAACCCTCGGCCGTTCATGGCTGGAAGGTTTAGTTAACTTACCCAAAGTTGTGTGTTCCATCGACAACTTTCCTTTTTTTGTGCTTTTATAGGTACACACGGGTTGTTTTGGGTCAGCTAGTGTGTACACGCATTCAGTAATGGAGTAGGGCACGTGGGCCTTTATAAAATAGGTTTTTAAGAAGAGTTGTTCAACAGTGTTTTGGCAAAGAAGGAATCTGAGATGGCCTGATGCCAGGTAAGCATGTCTGGTGCAAATTAGGGTTATAACAACCTGGAGGCCAACAGAGCAAAGCCACACTGCAATATATTAAATCAATTGAGGATTACATTATATAGGATGATATTCGTTTTAGACGATTGGAACCATTAGACGGTTGGAACCATTATTCGTTTTAGAGGAATACATTAAATCACAACTAATCTCCATTATTTCTAAGTAATATGTATTCCAAAAATCCGCCAATAACAAAACATTTACAAAACAGTCCATGTAGATAATAAGCAAGAAGCCGAGAAGTCCCATTCCAGAATCTTTGTGCTCATCTAGGATTGATACAGGGCACTCTGCTGGGACTTTCTTAATTTGGGGCAGGCTAAAACAATAATTCTAAGATGCTACCTTGCTTTGTGTAATTGAAATTGGTAATATTTAGAGGCTACATGAAAGCATCAATTACTGAAAAACAATTACTGAGAATCCGAAGATGAATGACCATGGGACACTTTTCTATACCTTAAGCAACACTCCATTCTCTTCATTGAACATGTATGGGCATTTAAAATGACAACCCATGTGATGTTAATGTAGTTTATATTTACGATCATCAACGGAAGGTACATTCTAAGATAATGCACAGAAAGGAAGGGAAATCTCATGAGTTAGTTAATGATGCAGTTCCTAATCAAGTGTTTTATTTCCATGTTTGTCCAACATAAATATTTGGAATAAATGAATGAATGGTTTTAATGGTGTTGGGATTCTTCTCTATATAACATCATTTTAAGCCATTAATGGCCACATGGACCTAACAGTTAAGAACGTATGTTTCCTCCTTAAAAGTCACAAGTTTGAATCCTAAATAGAAGCTTGATGTTTGGCTTGAAGTTTAAAATTCAGCTTGTCATTCAACATGGAGTTCAGAATAAAGTTTGGCTAGAACTAAAGTTTGGCAAATTTCAAATTTCAAGCTTGAAATTCCCAAAATTTAGTGACTAAGGATTCAAGTCACAATTTTGGGTTTGGATAAAAATACAAGTTCAGTGGTTTGAGAAGCTGCATTTGATAATGAAACAAGGCCTCCATCCATTCATAGCCATGGCCTGATCTAATAAGTATTGTGGTTTGAGAAGCTGCATTTGATCATGAAACAAGGGCTCTATCCATTCATATCCATGGCCTGATCTTATAAGTAGTGTTGTTGGTTGCAGATTTTAAGTTTCTTGATGGATCAAGGGCCTGTGTGGAATATGATCAGGGTTTTCGGGGGCTAAAAATGGGGTCTTTGGAGAAATAGAGAAATTTTTTCAAAGATATAGGGACCAATATATGGAGTCTGATTAAATATGAAGTACTGGTTGCAGCCTCTGCTTGCCCAAATGAATTCGGGAGGAAGAGAGATAAGATTGAAAAGATATTGTATGCATCTAGGTTTCTTGAGTGCTATGACTGTGATGTTGTTATTTCAGCTGAACTCCATGATGACAGATAGGATTAAAAATATGTTGTATGCATCTAGGTTTCTTGAGTGCTGTGACTGATGTTGTCACTTCAGTTGAACCCCATGATGACATTATTGATGATGATGAGGGTATCAAGGTTTGTCATGATAAAGACAATGGCAGGGTAAAGTTTAAACAACAGCACCGGGAAGAGGCTTAGCAATTACAACTATGATGAAGCCAAATCCCTCAAAAGAGATTGAGAAAGGATCCCAGGTTCTTTGAGAGGTCTTTAGGATCAAACACTTTCTCGCAAACCTAGAAACACTACCTCATCTGGATTTGCATGTCATAGAGTCAGTGTACACTGTAAATAAGACCTCCAATTTTTATTTGAAAGTTAGTTTGGAAATGTCTACAACTTGTCACGCACGCAAACTAAGGAGATCCAAAATGTCTGCCAAAGCTGCCAATTTCATCTATGTGGATAAAAACTGCACATCAAAATATGAAATGACTTTTCTGCTTCCTTACTTTATGATGTGCCATACTATCAGGCTAGCCACGTAGGGCAGAGACCCCAAATCAACAAAAAATGGAGAGGAAAGAATTCCAAACAAAACTTAGTTTAGGAAATAATTCCAAACAAAACTTAGTTTTGTCCTCTCAATCTCGGAGCTTCTGAAATATCATAGTTCTAGCCAATATAGAATTAATTTTCCAATAGATCTATATCGACCAGAAACTATAGAAATAAAATCATGGCAGCACATAGGCTGGTTACTTTCTCATCATTAGATCTTTTCACACACGTGGGGCTGCCTCTTGACTTCTTGACCTTACAATATGGTGTCTCTATCTTCAGTGCTGTGACAGTGGTCTACCATGCAACAGTTTAGGGCCCCGCTTAGGTAGGTCCTGCAATTTAATTACTTGAACCATACGCTGCTTCTTGGCTGCAAAAAGCAATATTACTACATTAGTTACCAAGTTTATGAGCTAATATCCACTTCATAATTTAAATTATAGCAGGAAGAAATTTGAAAATAAAAATACATTCCAACAACAGAATACAAACCATTTTCTACTTGTTGATATCCTTCCCGAAGCCTTATTTTTGTTGCTGCAAGTTTCACTTGAACAGATGCATCGTCTGGGGATTTTGATTTCTGCAGTACAAATATAAAAATCTGCAGTACAAATATAAAAATCTAAGTGTAAATGCATGTTGCTATATTACAAATAGCTCCAAATAAGCAATGTAAATTTTTCTGGTACAAGCTCCATCCAACATTGCTAGCGGATACAGAAATATTTTCCCTCGTTATTTTTTTTAAAAGAGGTTGTAGATCAATAGTATTTTTCAAAATAGACAGAAATTATAAGTTACATAAGAGCACAAAGAAAAGGATGTTTTGTCGACAGTGGATTATCCACATTTATTTTCAATTTAGCTTTTACATTCTAGTTTGCCTACATTTTGGAGAGAAAAGGAGTCAGGCTTGGTCTGAGTCCTGTTCAAATTGGGGTGTTGCTGCACATTCTCTCGATATCATTTACATTCTGAACTTATTGGAGATCTCCCAGGGCCAGAACTGGCAATTATACGGCTCGAGCTGCTCATCCTATGGCCCTGGCAATACCTGCCAGCCTGACTTTGAGCATTCCTTTTCAATTGCCCCCTCTCTTTGTTTGTCTCTTGCTTGGCACAAGAACTTCTATCCCTTTTCAGATTACTCTGGTGAGCTGATTGCTTTATTTTATTGGGTTGTTCTACTGTACTTTGTTTTCCATCAGCATCGTATTCATCGTTCTTAGTCTTTTCAGTAGCACGAGTGTCTACATCAATTACAGAAAACAATGTCATTCATGATCACAATTCAGAAATAATAACAAATAACTTAATAAGACTAGTGGCATCAAGAGTAAAACAACATTTCTCTAGGCACAAAACAGAGTGTGTATTATGAAATCCAACTACATAAAATATCAAGCAGGGAAGCAAGATTAACTTACTCCCATCGTCATCCATGCCATTGAATATCTTTATTACCATGCACATACAACAAGCACAAAACCAGTCATTCACAACAAGCTCATAATCAAAGTATAGATAGCAATTAGAACCTGCAATCACGCACCAATTTCTTACAAAGATGAACAATATTCTCCTCCTTTTTATATTCAAGTTTGGCCTCTTCTTCAATGTGCTTGAAGCTGAGATAGCATTTGGTCATGGATGAAACCCAATTTCTTCCATGACAAAATGATATCTCACCTTCAAGCACATTGAGGAAGAGACCAAACTGCACACATATTTGAAGATTACCTGAGATATTTCTATCGAAGTCATGTGGGTTGCTAGAAAATCCCCGTCATCAAGTGGGGGTGAAGGGAGTCCATTTTCATCATCTGCAGTTGCAGGTGAAACGGAATCTGGCAAGGTCCCTGCAACATGCAAAGTGATGCATATGAAAAATGTATTTAAAAATGAAATCCCTGTAGTAAAACATAGTACAAACTTCAGTAAATGCTCGGGTGCAATACCATACGTGCAACTGCAGCTACAGAGACATTACCAGTAGTCTTCACCCATTCATCTACAAGTTCTTTCCAGCCACTGTAGTAAACCATATCCAAGCACTAATAAGCACATTTAAGCCTTTTAGTGTTCACATAGGTAGGTCTAAGTCAGCTTAAATAAACCAGAACCAAAGCCATAAATGCTCTCTATTTCACTTCTGTTAGGATAAGTTCCCATTATGCAAGTGAATAAAAGCAGTTGCTGTGACTAAAACTACATTTCTGCATAACCAATTGTTGGAATTCAATATTAGATTATCCATGCTTCCAACATTGAACCTGGAGGTTTTGGCTTAAAATACCTGATAAGCCTCTTCAATGTGGACCGAATTTCCTCTGAATTGTGCTTCCACAATCGATTAACTCGTTTCCCAATCTCAGTTGCCTAGGTCGAATAAACCATTGCACAACATGTTGATTATTGGACAAGTTGGAAGAAGGGTGTTTGACCTCACATCACATGTGAAAGAATACCTCCAAACTCTATTTTACACAAAAGAGGGAACTCTGTTTAATTTTGCAGTGGAGGGCATTTTGTAAATGACTGAAAAAGCATACCTTTAGGGTTTCCACTGTGAGTTGCATCAATTCCATTCTTCTCAAGCACTCATACAGCTAACTATCAGACTACAACATGAAAGGGGATTGATTACTGAGAGAAATGAGCACACCCTTGTGCAGGTGTTTTTCAAGACTTGTAGTTATTTTTAAAAAAATGCATGAGTAGCAATGTATATTTAACGTTTTCTAATGAAAAATCACCCATCAAAGGACTATTGCTTGTAAGAGCTGATAAACTAAAACTATTCAATATTTAAATTAGAAGAAACACTACTTCATCTGGGTTTGCAAGAATGTCTCTAACCCTGAGGACCTCTCTGAGAACTTGGGATTCTTTCTCAATTTCTTTGGTGAGGGCTTCAGCCTCATCATAACTGTAATTGTTGACCCTATTCCCAGCTGTCTTGCAAGTGTTGTTGTTTACATTTTCATTTTCTTTATCATGGCAACGCTTGATACCCTCCTCACCATCCTTGTCATCAATAATTTCATCATGGGGTTTAGCCAAAGTAACAAAATCACAGTCACAACGCTTGAGAAAACTAGGTGCATACAATCTCTGTGCAATCCTGTCTCTCTTTCTCGTGAATTCATTTGGGCAGTCAGAGGCTGCAACCGTGATTGCATATTCAATCAGACTGAACATATCAGTCCCTGCACCTTTGAAAAACTTTCTCCATTTCTCCACAGACCTCATTTTTAGCCCACCTGAAACCTTGGTCTATTCCACAAAATCTCTTAATCAATCATGAAACTTAAAATCAACAACAAACCACACAAACTGCTTATTAGATCAAGCCATGGATATGAATGGATGGCGCCTTTGCTTCATGATCAAATGCAACTGCTCAAACTGCCTTATATCCCCCTAAATTTGCCCAGATAACACAGTGAGAAGGTGTAGAGTTGTTGTTGCTAACCCTCTCTTGCTTATGAAAATTGAAAAATGTTGAAAAACAGGTGTGGATAATAAGCACTGGATATTAGGATTGGATTGGAAGTGATGATGGTCGATTAGAATAACTGAGACTATAGCTGAAATTTTTCACATAACTTTTACTTTAAAGGGTAATATATGTATGGGCATTGACAACTTAAAATGATGCTATATACAAAATAATCCTATGGGAACATGAAAGCAATTCATTCGTTTAATCTTGAAACCTATGTAGGAAAAACATGCAACAAAACACATGCCTATTAAGGAAAATCTGGAGAACTGCCTCTAATTTGCATTACTTGGGAAACACACAAATCCAACAGAAATAGTAGTATGAAATTGTGACGATACTCAAATCCAAATGTAGCCCGATTTGGAAACTGCGACGAAAAACAAACATAAATAGTAGTATTGCACTATTAAGCAACTCTCTACTCTGGTTGGACTTGCTTAATTTGGGGCAGGGACAAATCAATAACTTTGATATTGGTATATTTAGAAAGCAATGATTACTAATTTCTATACCTGAAACAGTATTCCATTCCCTCCATTCAAATAGGAATTTAAAATGATACACCATGCAACAAAACACATGCCTATTAAGGAAAAAATACAAAAGTGAGAGCACCACCTCTCATTTACGATGCTTCAGAAACACACAGATCCAATAGAAATAGTAGTATTTGAAACTGTGATGACACGCAAATCCAAATGCAGCCCGATTTGGAAACTGTGACAACAGAAAGATAGAAATAGTAGTAAAACTGTGACGACACACAAATCATAATGCAACACTATTTGGAAACTGTGACGACAGACAGATAGAAATAGTGATATTGCACATATAAGTAGTATTAGTATTACACCTTATAAGCAGTTTTCTATGGTGAAATTCATGCACATGTAGGTAGCTAATCATTACCTTATGCAGTGGAAAAGAAAAATAAGTTTTCTCGAGTACCTTGCATAGTGCATATAGCCAACCGCTCTCTAAACTATTTGGGATAAGGCCAAAACAATAACTCTTATATTGATATATTTAGAAACCAACAATTACTGATATCTATACCTGAAACAACTTTCCATTCCCTTCTATGCCTGAAACAACAATTACACTCCGTCAAATGATAGAATCGAACTACACGAAATTAAAATGGTCAAAAAGTTGCTTCCAAAATTAAAATCTTATAATCTAATAAAATAAATAACCCAGGACAAGTTCACTAAAGACATTTATATTTATCAAATATTTACTTATATACATATATGTGAAGGTATTAAATATAATTCGAAGAGCTAGTTTAATTGTTCATAAAGAGATTTTTAATTATAAATAGATTTTTAATTGAATTTTAGCATTTAAAAAGTTCAAGATTAAGATGAATTTATGGTGATTTATTTTATTTGTCTATTGTCATGAATTTTTTGTTTCATTTTTCATTTTCATATATATTATTTTTGAGGTTGTAGAATTTACAACTTGGTATTTATGTTGACTAGTTTAAATTTATCTTAATTTAATCTTGATTTAGAAGTGTCAATAGGGATTGAATCTATAGAAGTGCAACCATTTTTTAGAGTTCAAAAATTTGTGGAAAAGTTTTCATTTCCAAGGATTTGATTCCTTTAGAGGCTTGATAGATCTAGGGTTAAGATTAACCTACATTGATTTTATTTTTATTCACGCCATTATTTTATTTTATATTAATATTAGTTAGATATCCATTTTATTTGATTTTTTACTATTATAATTTATAATTGTCTAAGTTGTGCTACATTATCATTACTTTGCTTTAGACATCTCCAACACAAGAAGTTTGAAGTATCTTTGGAAGAAGTAGGTTGTGTTGGTACTGTTATCCCCTATCCTAGGGATAACTAAGGAGATTATGTCTCGAGGCCCACAGGTCCTAGACATGGAGTACCGAGAGCCATATTGACTTGAGCTTGGCCCTAGAGGGCCCATTTTTTCTTCAGTGCCTCCTATCTATCAACAACAACAACATCCATCCCATCGATCTGTTTCTGAGGTAGCAGTGGGTCCTGGTCCATGAGGTAATGAGTCTGGGTATCATGGTATGTGTCACTCTGATTCTCAAAACATTTGAATATGTGCATTGAATTCTCTTTTGTTTCATGACGTTTGCTTGGAAATTATTCCTTTTAACTTGTCCATACCTAGTGGGATGACAAAGTGCCCTAATAAGTTGGTTCCCTTAGGGATGAGTTGCCACTAGGTGGGTCTATGAAAGGTCATCGTCCATTCCTTCCATACTTACCATTTTTCATCACTATCCCTCTCATCTATCCCCTGCATTAGTTCGGGCATTAGGTTTGCCAAGCTAGTAAGGGTTGTACCTTGCCTCGTGGGAAGAAGGGGCTAAAGGCCCAGAGGGAAAAAGTAGCTGGAAAAAGTTAAAAGCCAAGTTCAAACTTTGAGATGCTTCGCCCAAGGATCCCCGAGAAAGAAATAAAAGGCTTCTCAACAAGAAAAAGAGGGGACCCATAAAATACAATAAAACTCAAGACCTAGTTGGTGGATAAGGGGTCTCATCATGAGCCAGCCTATTAGGTCCATGGGCATGTAGCGGTATGACACTACTATTCATCCGGTCACCATGCCAGGGTAGTGGCTCTTGGTAGCATAGCCAAGAGAAAGGGGGTCTCATCACGAGCCAACCTTCTCATCTTCGTGAAATGTTTGTGGGTAACGCTATCACCACTGGTCACCACGCCAGGGTAGTGTCCTCTAGATATTCTCTTGAAAGAAAGAGCAATAAGACAAAGTAAAAATGCATTGAATGGGCTAGGAAACACTTGCATCCATGACAAGGTGCAACTCATCCTCTACAGAGACACCCACAAGTAAGACCTACATTTCCCTGTTATCACTGCACCCCTTGCCCAAACATCCCCTATGCCATCTCATGCATTTACATGACCT
Source organism: Picea engelmannii (assembly GCA_009831015.1). Classification (NCBI taxonomy): domain Eukaryota; kingdom Viridiplantae; phylum Streptophyta; class Pinopsida; order Pinales; family Pinaceae; genus Picea; species Picea engelmannii. The sequence goes on from ML776772.1 coordinate 2,305,386, forward strand.
AGATTGGTCTTCACCTGGAAACACCCCACATCTAAGGAGGATTATCCCAATAGGACATCTTGAAACCCTCTCCAAACTTGGCTTGTTAAATAGCATAACGTCTTTGATCATTTTTCTGGGTAAAGGGGGTTTGATGCACATGTTTGGGTAACTTGATTATTAGTACTTGTTGTTGTTGCAGGACCTGTTATCACATAGTTTGTAGTTAAGGTAGAAGACAGATGGAAGAAGGGCAAACTGGCGTATGTGAGACTATCCCACCACTGTCACTTCAATGGGATAACTCTTTTTGTTTAGGGAGGTAAGGCCCAGGAAAGACGTCCCCGGTGACCTGGGGTTTTGAGAAGGAAAAGGCTTATGGCTAGGTAATATTATTCCCCCTCACAAGTCACCACCAATCAGAAAGTTCGGCTCAATAGTCAATAAAGATACAAGATAACCGGAAATAGTAACCGAGAAGTGTACCTTCCCGTGACAAAGCAACAAGCAAACTATACATGTGTAAGGTTCCTTGCTTGGTTAGTACTTCATATAATCATGGACTTATGATATAAAGAAATTGATAACGATATAGATGAAGTAAATCAATAATATAAACAAGAAATGATATATCACTTCACCGATAAGGCTAAAGGCACTTCACAATTATCAATGGAAATCAATGTAGAAATATTAATGCTAGAAGCAATGCTTTAGTCAATCATTCAATTGCTTTAAAGACAAATAAATGCTACAATGTATAAGTATAACACAAGTGGATTATGGCGGCAATAGAGTTAGAAATTGTTAGTCTAAAAGCTAGGGTTAGTAAGAGTTAAAGGTTATTCAAAGTTTGGATGTGTGTGTGTGATCAAAGTGCTCAACACATGAAGTCTTAGATCAATGCGTTATTAGGGAAAATGGAGTCAAAGATAGCTACAAATGTTGAAGGGCTAAATGATAATGATAAAACTAAAGACAAGAGGGTTGGATGTTGAGGTGTTGCTAAGGCATGGCCTCAACAATGAAACCCTAGGGGAGAAATGCTCACTAAGGTGTAGAAACCCTAGGCCTTATTGCTTTCTCCTCCTTCTTTAGCTCAATGGCAAGAAATCGGCTAGCTTAAGTAATACATGAAATGGCTAAGGACAAGAGGGTTTAATGATGATGTTAAGAAGCTGAATAGATCTACAAATATAATCACCACAAATATTGAATACACAATAGATCCAAAGCAAGATAGAAGAAACCACACTTTATTATTACCAAAGCCCTTGAGGTAGGGCAACACCATACAATGGATCCTATTATGGAAGGGATCCTCTCCTGTTCACTTGCCTCTTCGAGGGGGCATCCTCTTATTGAGCTACCGCTCCAAATACAATACTCTCTTCATATCCCATTACATTGCTTGAACCTCTTTATATAGTGCTACCATCATCTAAGAACATTCTAGAGGAGGAATCTTCTAGAAATAGAAACTTCTAAGAAGTCCTCTTACATTTATTATATCTAACTACCCATTTATTATATCTAACTACTATAGTGCGCCTTATTTAATAATATAGGGGACCTAATCCACCTTACATTGAATGAACTCCACTATTATCACTATGGGCCCTCTGGGCCCCCACTACTACCTCTCTAGCTACCTAACAAATGAAGTGTTGCTATAGCAAGGCTTCATCAACAAAACCCTAGGGAAAACGACTCACTAAGGTGTAGAAACCCTAGGCCTTAGTGCGTTTTCTCCTTCCTTGGCTCAAATGCAAGATGAAAAACGACTAGGCTAGAAGAATATGGATAGAGTGTTGTTATGGCAAGGCTCTATCTTACTTCAGCAAATCAAATAACTCTTAATCTTAGTAGGGACATGAGACAAGGACCTTAGCATGTGTTTGTCACCTAGGGTTTGATTCAACAAATTATAATAACAAATGCAAGTAAACAATACTATAACCATTCAATTAAGAAGTGTTGCAGAAATTCACTTACATAAACCAAGAAACCATGTAGAAAAACCCTAGTTGTAAACCTTCCACCAAGAGAAATGCCAAAAATGCCAAGAAAAGTCTTCCTTCATCAAGTGCGCCTCAAAATTTCATCCAAAACCCTAGAATAGGGCACAAATTTCAGACCTCACTAATGTGTGAGTGAAAGATGAAAAAATGAGAGTAAAAACCCTCAATATAAACCATACCAATGACCTTAATTAAATTTTAGGTCATTAAAAGGCCGGCAAGGCCAAAATACCAAAATAATATTGTTTCACATTAAAATGTCATAATGAAACCCTAATCAAGCAAAAGGTAAGAAGTCATGCTCCTTCTAGGGTGACGTTAGCCCTTTTTAGGGCAAATGCAGCCTCCTAGAGAAAAACTTTAGCCCTCCTTGGGCTTCTCCAACCTGCCACATGTGCCAACTGCCATGACTGTCTCCCCAAAACGTCCATGAAGTTGGATGATGTCATGAGCCTCTTGGGTGATGTCCTGGGCCTTCCAAGGCCAACTTTCCAATGAAGAGGGCACAATCCCCTAGGTACAGGTCTGCTCAACTGCCTCTAGTGGAACATTCTGCTCTTCCTTGGTGCAAACACTATGTCCTGTCTCTGCCGCCTGCTGGGGTCTCAACATCCATTTGGTGGGATTTTCAGCCCTATGGAGGTCCGAACTAATCATCTCCCCATGTGTACCTGTCCAATGTGGTACCTGTTCGTCGGGTATGATCCTGCACATCAATAGATACGCCCTCCATGGGTTCATAAGTCACAGGGATCATAGAAATGTCAATCACATCTAATCATCAATATTATTAAACATGTGCATAAAACCCCTTTTACCCCAGTCAAGTGCTCAAAGACATTATACAAATCTGCAATGCAAGTTTGGAGGAAGTGATAGGGCGTCCTATTGGGCTAGTGTCCACTGGAAAAGGGATGTTTCTGGAAGAGATTAAATCCAAGCCATGTAAATGGGTGAAGTGGATAAGGGATGTCCTGACAAGAGGTGCAGTGAAAGCAGGGAAATGCAAGGCTTACCTGTGGGTGCCTTTGTAGAAGGCGAGCTGCACCTGTCCTGGATGCAAATGTTTCCAAGCCCATACATGCCATTTTATTCTTATTTCTTTATCGCTTTTTCTTTCAAGAGGCTAATCAGGGGACACTACCCTGGCGTGGTGACCAGTGGTGGCAGTGTTACCCACAAGTACTTTCACATAAATGAGAAGCTTGGCTCATGATGAGACCCCCTTTCTCTTGGCCATGTAACTAAGAGCCACTACCCTGGCGTGGTAACCAACTGCTAGTAGTTTCATACTGCTAGGTACCCATGGACCTAATAGGCTGGCTCGTGATGAGACCCTCCATCCTCTGACTAGGTCTTGTTTTTATTATTTTATGGGTCCCTCTTGTTTCTTGCTGGGAAACGTTTTACTGCTTTCTCGGGGATCCTTGGACGAAGCATCTCAAGGTTTTATTTTAGGATTTTATCTTTTGTCAACTTGCTTTTACCTTCTGGACCTTTATCCCCTTCTTCCCACATGGCAAGGTGCAACCCTTGAATGATTTTCCAACCCAATTCCCGAACTAATGAAATGGGATGGATGAGCGGGAAGTAAGATGGAAAATGGTAATTATGATGGGAGCGAACGATGACTTTTCAGAAATCCCCCTAATGGCAACTCAAAACCTATGGGAAGAAGCTTGCTAGGGCATCCTGTCATTCCCCCCAGACATGGTCAAGTGGATAAGTATAAGATCCAAGTACCCGTTAGAAACAAAAAGGAATTAAATGCACATGTTCAAAGGTTTTGAGGATCAGAGTGACACATACCATGATACCCAGACTCATTACCTCATGGAGAAAGAACCATCTCTGATACAGGACCATGCTGAAGGTGATGGATGATGGCAAAGTGGAGGCGCTGAAAGGAAGAAAAGATGGGCCCTCCAGGGCTATGCTCAAGTCGATCTGGTTCTCAGTACTCCATGTCTAGGACCTGCGGGCCTCGAGACATAATCTCCTAGTTATCCCTAAAAGTGGGGGATAACAGGACCATGCCCGATGGACAGGTACATATGGGGAGATGATTAGTTCGAAATTCCATAGGGATAAAATCCCACTAGATGGATGCTATGACCCCAACTAGGGGAAGAGAGACACCAGAGGGTTGCATCAGAGAAAAATAAGGACTTTCCACCAAAGACACTTTGGCAGGCTTCGACCTAGGGGGATCTTGCTCTCCCCCCTGAACATTGGCCTTGGGAGGCCCATGACATCATCCTTGTGACCCTAGACGTCACCCAACGTCAGATGGACATGATGGAGGCAGTTGTGTGTCAAGTGGCATGTGTGGAATCACCTTAGATTAGACTAATTTACTAACTATCTTGTTGTTGTTACAAAAGAAAGCTACAACCATCTATAACAAAAGTAAAAGCATTTAAAAGCAAGTGTTGGCGCTGATTTTAAATTGCCTTCTTTGCTTCTAACAAGTACTAGCATATTGTCAATATTAAGTAATCATTTTTGGTCATTATTGAAGCTTTACTAAAGCATAATTGTGAAGCTATCATTATATATACATTGTTGTTATAAATATTTCTTTTGCTTCATATTTTATATTAGCGCATGATTTTATTCAAAATCCATGGTTTTATGAAGCACTAATATCAATTGGTACTTGCAAATAGTGTTTTTCTTGTTGTCTTGTTCTGGGCAGGTACACTTAAGCAAATCGTTGCTTCATCTTATTAAAACCATTGGGACTTTCTGATTAGAGTGACTTGTGAGAGGGGAAGAACTTTCTTGATACTATTATCTTTGCCTTCTCAAACCCCCAGGTCACCGGGGACGTCTCCCTTGGGCTACTACCCCTAAAGAGAAAGAGGTGTCTTATTTAGGTGACAATGATAGGACAACCTCTTGTTACGCCAATTTATTGTTCACTTGCCTTTGCCTTTGGGGAAAGTACAAATTGTGTGATAACAGGTACTTTTTTGGCTGAAATAATAATCATCATTCTTTTTAATGGTGATGATATCTTTCTTTTTGCAAGCAACCCCTCCAATATCAACTTAAAAGATTTTTGTTCTAGCTTTGGTATGTCAATAAACACTAATAAGACAAAGTCTATTATCATTAAATCCAAGAAAATCAATTATGTTTGGAAGAAGCAAATTCTTGTTGGCAGTGTTTTCGCTAAAAAAATCATCATCCTTCTTCTTTATGCTGATGATATCATTCTTTTTGCAAATAGCCTATCCAATCTTAGCAAACACCTAAGAATTCTCAATATTTTTTGTTCTAGCTCTAATTCTAGTATGTTAACTCTAATTCTAATATATTAGTAGGTGTAAACTTAACTTGATCCTCCTCTCCTCTTCGAACTCCAAAATGTCCATCAAGATATAGATAAGTGTCACACCCCATCCATTTCAGGAGACAGTGTAGCCTCTATTTCAATCCAGGTCTCGAGCTCCTCTTGAGTCTCGAAATATGTAAAAAAATGTCGAGATAGAGGTCATTCATGATTGCATTTCAGGAGGCAATGCAAATCTCATCCTAATCTTTGGTCGAGCTTTGACATACGAAAACAAAGGGACATGTGTTTGGCAGTCATAACATTAATTCGTTAATGTTTTATAATTACAATGCCTTTCATTTTATTAACCTATGTTTATATAAAGTAGGCAATCAAAAGGTGAGAATTTATTTGGTAGCCATAAGGGTTTACTAAAATTCATATGAGTTAGATGTGTTAAGATATGACAGGTGGTGTCTTTCCTTTTAATTAGAGTTTCTCTTAAGTTATGAGTTTTGGATAAGTATTATATTTTTTAAGTTATCTATTTATTTTTAAAATATTTTAAACGGGCAATTATTTTATTTATTTAATTGTTGAAGCTCTGTTGATTTCAGCATTAGCTTTCTGATTTTCACAACCATCCTTTTTACATTCTTGAGGGTCTGTTGGCGATGGTTGGAGCAGGAACACTTATTATTCAGGGTCCAAGCACAGTGTGGGTAGGTCCAAGCACTGTGTGGGTAATCTATTTTAATACAGAGGTATATTGTCTTTTGATTTGTTGTAGTTGACTGCTTTATTCTATGTATAACTACATTAAATGTTAAGAAAGAAGAAAGGGCATATATTGATCCTAGAGTCACTCCTGATTCTTTTAAGTTACATATTAATTTATTATCATTTGTTGGTTTGGGATTATCTTGTGGTCCTTGTGTGGTCACAAAAACTTGTGGTCTCAAAAACTTCAAGACAAGCCTACTTATTAAGGTTTAGTGTTTGCATATGCTACTAGCATTTACTTCCTTGTAGTAATTTGAAGGGTTATCATTTTTAAAATAAAATCTAAATTTTTTGATCATATTGTTGACATTTGTATATCTTTATGATTCTGTTTATATGACTTTTTTGCTACTTCTTTTTATAGATTAGTTGTTGATTTTTTTCCTTCCTTTTTAGAGATTTGAGAATTTAATATTAACTGAGATTTCTTTTATCTAGTTATATAGTTTTTTTCTGCAATGTTTAATATTTTTTTGTTATGATTATGAAAAAAAAAACATATGAAAAATTAACAATAGTTTTTATGTCATTTTTATTTACCTGGTCAGTTTTATAGGCTATTTACATGCAGTTTTGTTTTATTATTTGCATTTTTAATTTCTCTTTAAAATAGAAAAACCTGTCAAAAATTATAAAACATAAAAGAAATAAAATTAAAATTAAAATTAAAAAAATTAAAATGCTACAAGAAGGAATTCTATTAAAGTTTATATTTTGCATATCCTTCTCCCTACTCATTCCCATGATAATGCTCTTCATGAGGAAGTTGAGGACATCTGATGGCTTTAGACCTCAGTATTAATCCCACTAAACCTCTTGCTTAGCCCATGAGAGTGATTGAGTGTTGTTGTTAGAAATTACCACTTGCATAATCAACATGTATCAGAAATGTAATTATTGTATACATGTAGAAATATGTGGTATGTAAATTCCTAGTGGGGTCAACAAGGCCCTACTAGTGAATGTGTACTTTGCATGTAGGCTTTGTGTTTTTTTTACTTTCGTCTAAGTTGGGGCGGCTAAGTTTAATGATGTAAATATTACAAATGAAATTAAGTTTTAACAAAAGGTGAACACATATGTTGATGTTTGTAGCATCGAACAAGTACTTCCGCATAGGTCTAAGTGTCTAGACATGTGGAATTCGTCGAAAGCCTTCTACCTTAGTAATTTACTTTAATTAAAGAAATTATTTTTTTTGTTTGCTAGCATGTTTGTTGCCTACGGGACTAGCCTATGGTCTAAGAAACCATGAACCAGGGGTATCTAAGCCGTCAAAATCACTCGGGGATCGCATCTGGCCTGGGCCACATCAACCCTTAACATGGCTAGATTTTTTTGGGTGTCTCCTCCCGATTACCATGAGTTTTGAATCTTGGCCGCTTTACAGAAAGAAACCCTCAAAATCCAATCGCACTTGAAGGATTTGACTTAATTTAAGTAATTATTAAAGTAAATCTCTTTTATTAATTAGTTGAATTTAATTTAATGAAATGCTAAAGTTATTAGCATTAGTGAATTAAATCTTAGCCATTGATCTCAAGTGGGATGAGATTTAATCTCAATCGTCAATCACTTTGGAGATTAGGGTTAGGTCATAACTCAATATTATAAAATCAAGGCTAGGGTAAAGGAGGAGACACTTTTGGAGAGAAAAGAAGGAGTTTTGTTCAAGTGATTGAATCACGAAGGACTATGATTCAAGGAGATATCGGATAGGTGGAGAAGGGATTTCATCTAGAGATCAGTACATGTTAGAGAGAAGAGAGAAAATGACCAACTACTAGAAGATACGGTAGATCGAAGCCATAGCAGCTAAGCAGAGTTGTATGCACTTCATTGGCCAGTCAGGGTGTGTATGTACACTGGCTACAATGCAGTAAAGTGTGTACATATGTGGGCTACAATGAGGACATGCACCTACAAATATGGAAAAGTAAATGTATGTAATCGTACAACCACATAGGAGTTGCTAGGGTTTGCAGGTGTTGTCTATAGTTTTCTGTATTTCTTAGTGGTCCATTTTCCCGAGAAGGGAGCCCTTGTAAGCTTTGATATTATTCTAATGATAAGCTGATTTGAATGGAAAAATATCTTTGTGTATTGTGTATGAGATTGGTTTCCAGTATCGCTTCCACTAATTATTTCCATTAATTATTCTAGCAAGTGTTTTTGTTTTGTGAGCTCCATATTTGATTTGCAACAATGAAATCACTAGTAAACAATTTACCTAGGTGTCGGGATGAGAAAATCAACAACATAATGGCTAAGTGGAAACATAAGGAATGGATATCTAACACCCTGGTTTTAATCCCTGGGAATTGTAATTGTACATATTTGTTATGGAGGTTGGTGAGCCAGATAGTATGGCCAAGGGCCATTCTATGTATATTTTGTATCAAAGTTATGAATAAAAACATATCGTTGGCTACGATATGAGAGGGATGAAACAATGTGGGGATATGATTCCACAAGAGAGATTTGACTGGTTCTCTCTAGTCAACTAGATCGACTACCTAGTCGAACGTCTTTGTTGTCAACTAACTTATTGTAGTGGTCGACTAGTCAACTAGCTTGACTTCCTAGTTGATTGTCCTTCCCATTGATTGACTCATTGTAGTGGTTGACCAAAGTCTAAGTCATATTATTTTATTATAATTTATATGTGAGAGGGGTTTAAGGGGGTCAGTGGGGCCAAAGTTTGATTTATATATTATTTTATTGACCCTTTACCTTAAAGTATGCAAAAGGACAAACCATTTTGGCAATGCATGCCAAGGAGATAGGTGGAGTTCCTTGGGTGCCAAGTGGTAAGATCAGAACATGCATACTACTTCCCTGGCTTTGGGAATACGCCGATCATTTGATCATTCTACCTATTCATTGCTTAGACTTTGTTCACTCACTCTGGTTATCTGTGGAGTACACCATTAACCTGTATAAAATCAGACTTTATGTCTGTGATGGAAGGCTGGGGATGCTTGTCACATATGTATGATATGAAATTACCTATAAGCATGAGCATGGGATTACTGTGATTGGGATTTCATAGACATATGGATTTTTTGGAGTCTCCAACATTGAGATTCCTAGACTGACTGCAATGGATCCCTAGAGGGGGTGATTATTAACTGAGGGACTACAGGGCAGAGAAGGGGATTCCATCCCTGGGGTAGTGCAGGCTGGGGAAGAGAGATGGGTGGTGAAAAAGGATGTATGGGTTTGTATGTTGTCATTTGTTGGGTATTGGGTTGTGTGAGGGAGTTTATCTTGCCATGGGATTGATTTTTCCTTGTGGACTCATAGCCCTAGCTCAGGGGTGGCCTATTGTTGAGAGATCTAGAGAAGTAGATCCTACGGTTGGGAGGAACATCGTTTGTACACAACCAATTAGTGACATTTCTTCATAAGATAAGTGTTATGGTTTTTGTGTTATCTTCTGAGTTATTTACATGTCTTAAGTGTTGATATTATGGTAGCTATGGGAGGTATTAACCTCTACATGTAACCCTGACGAGACTAGAATATTCCAAGAAGCAAGAGAAACTCTAAAACATTGGATAATAACCCTAGGAGGCAAGTCATCTCAAGAGAATATTTATTATTGGGTTATTAGCCTCCAGAAGTAGAAGTCGGCCCAGTTAGGATCACTTGGAGGACTATAAATAAGAGGGCACTAGATCTCATTTTTCACCTCACCTCTCACAACTGCATAAAGCCAATAATGTGCAAGTTTGGAGAGGAGCTGCAACTGCAACTACTGCAACTGGAAAATTTTGGTTTTGGCTTGGACTTTCTCTTTGGTTATGGTTTGGACTTTCTGCCTGGTACACTAGCTCTGGAGAGAGGTATGCTACCTTCATTGGCTATTGGTTCTAGGGTTTGCTTCTGAATTATTCTCTCTATCAAGGTTAAGGTACTCGGGGGTGGCTTCGACCTATGGTTGGGTGACAATATTGCTATATTGTCTATGGTGAAACGAGCACACCTATTATTCTAACAGGTTATGGGCCCACACTATCTTTAGACAATCTAACCGCTGGAATATAGATTGGGAGGATTTGCTTAGTTACAGTTGCAGTCAAAGTTTTACTTCAACAACGAATCCCTAACCCTCTTGTTAAGGTACCTTAAGTGAAGAGATTGACCTATTTTCTAGATAACCTAGTGCACCCTAGCCTAGCGCACCTCCTGGTACTCTCAGCAAGCCAAGACATCAAGTTTGAGTTTTTGGTCAAATTCAAAGGTTGACCAAGTCAAAGCAATCATGACTTACTCTATGAAGTCAGAAAACAAGTTAGAAGGGGTTTCTAACTTCAGAGCATGGAAGACAAGGATTGATCTCATCCTTGCCAAGAATAAAGTGTTGGATATCATGAAAGGCAAGATCATGGAACCACAGTTTTAAGCGGGAAAAGAGAAGGAACCTCAGAGCATTGCAATTATGGAGAAGTTCAAGGACAATGACATCAACACTATGTGGAAGACCACTTGATACCCTACATCTCTCATCTTGACTCATCTAAGAAGATGTACGATGCCCTAACTAACCTTTTCCTAGTCAGAAACATTAGACAAGTAATAAGTCTGAAGAATGAGATACATGACATGAAAATGAATGATGATGATAGAATAACATCATACTCTGTGAGAATCTCTCTCAGTTAAGAGATCAACTACAAGCTATTGAAGAAATCATTTCAGAAAAAGGAATTGGTAAACATAGTACTCAATGGCCTTCCCAAGACATGGGATGCATTTTTCGCAAGCATGAAAAGGATATAATGCTTCAACTGTCGAAAATATGGTAACTACAGGAACCACTATCCTGAATTAAAGAAAAGGAAGGAAACAAACAAAGCAACAGTTGCCGAAGAAAGGGAGCCCTCAAAAAAAGTCGAGTAGGATAAAGTAGACTTCTTCTTCTAGTCAAGGTAATAATATTATTGTACATACCATGTTTACATAGTTCCTATGCGTATCATGCATATCTATTTCTTAGAAGAAAAGATGGTCAGTGAAACAATACCTATGGAAGAATAACAAGATAAGGATTGCTATTACAATGACTACAATACACATGAAAAAGATGAAGTATGTTGACAATCTTTGGTTATAATTCCTGTGGAATCCATTATATAAGTAACAACCACCAGATGGGCCACAATCAAAATCAAACTTGAAGAGATCAGAAAGAAGTCAGTAATCAAGAGGAAATTAGAATAAGACTTGTGACACTTTGCAGAAGGCAATAAGGATGCAGACGAAAGCATGGACTCTCTTAGATGGAGCGAGTTGATTGTAGAATTCCAAAAGAAGAGAATGCACTCATGCATGAAGCCATGATTAGGAGGGAGCTAATCCTAAATGATATGATCCATTGAAGAATCTGTGAAGATTATAAAGTATCTATGGTCCCCATTGGAAGTAGCAACCATGATAAGCAACATGTGTTCAGTTTGACTCTAGAAGAAGTCATCTTCAAAAAGAAGCCTTAAGTATTCTTTGTTGTCCATCTACATCTATGTTCCTATGATGAAAGGAAGATGTTGGAATCTTCAGTAAGGGTGGGCATGGAATCTATAGAAGACTCCATGGACCTCAAAGTTAAAGAGGAACATGAGGAAGAACATGAATATTCCAAGAAAGAAATAAAAGCTAGAACAACCAGTTAGTATGCCGAGAATCATAAGACTACTAGATTGGTTTGAACCCACTAGAAGCAATCAAGCAGAAGAAATGGAAGTTGTGATGAAGAACATTGTATGTAAGAAAATGTGAAAAAGACGTATGAATGGAAGCATTGTAAAATTTAGAACTAGTGGTTCTTACAGAAGAAGGGAAAAGACTATGACGACAGCTTGTTCCAATATAAGAAGACCTTGTATGGATTCAAGAAACCTGATGCAGAGTATCTCATATGTAGTAGAAGCGTGGTGAAAAATTTCTATAACAAAGATATTAGAATGGTTACTTAGAATTCTGGGATGATGAAAGATATGAAGAAGTTGAGAGACTCTAATCCAGTAGAACAGTATCTGTATCAACAATTGATTGGCTCGTTAATGTATTTGGAGAATACTCAGTCGGATATTTGCCTTGTGGGATGTTTGAGTTATGATATACATCTACATGAACTTATCAATTCATATTGGGCAAGGAGTGCAGATGACAAAAGAAGTGCTACTTGAATATGTTTCAGATTGAGCTTTGCCATGATGTCATGAGCTACCAGGAAACAAGAAATTTGTTGCAATCAACACTACAAAAGCAGAGTATATTGCAACTTGTGATGCTTATAAGTTGATTTTTGGACCGTCTGATCAGGTGTTGAATTCAACCATGATATATTATAATGATTTGAGCCATGTGAAGTTTTCAGAGAAACCGGTGTTCCCTGACAGGCTGAAGTACATTGAGATCAAGAATTATATTCTCCACGATAAAGTCCAGAAGAGAGAAGTGGTTCTCCAGTATATCTCCACAGATGAGCAGATAACAGATATTTTGGTAAAGTCTCTGTCCAAGATGAAAAGTTTGCGTACTTAAGAGACAAGTTGGGGCTCGTGGAGACAACTTCCTTATTGGAAAAGGAAGTGATTACTCCCAGGTTGGGAGGGAGCATTGATATGTTATTGATTTCTGGACAGTCATTTTCTAGTTCGAAAAATGGTCTAGGATGGGCATTTCCTTTCCACTTCGGAAAGTGGTTCGATATTTCTGATGGACAAGCATTTTCCAGTTCAGAAAATGGTCTAGATCGGACAATCATTTTTGTAATGAAAATGGTCTGATAGATTGTTGATGTACCATAGACAACGATTCCCCTTGTGGCTAGTGTGGGGGAATGGTCTAGGACAATCATTCTTCTTTGCAGTCACTCTCAGTAGTGGTCAAGTAGAATGGTCCGCCTCGCTGGGCAGTCATTCTCTCGAAGTTCACAGGTGTGAGCAGTTTTGAAGAATTATCCATTTTGGAGGTTGGTGTAGGACAGTCATTCCCTACGACAGACTCATTATCTCCAGGTTGCATTATGTTTAGTGCCAGAGGAATGGCTCAGTTAGGTGAATGGTCTAGGTTCAACAATTAGGGACAAGAATTCCCTAGGGCAGACTCATTCTCTCCAGGTTGCACTATGATTAGTGCCGGAGGAATGGCCCAGTTAGGTGAATGGTCTAGGCTCAGAAATCAGGGAAAATTATTCTTCTATGCTTGGGAAGAATAGTCTAGATAGCCTATGGATGATGTTTTACTTTCTGAGGGCAGATTCTCTTCCAGATATCATAGATGTGAGTGGAAGAATGGCCCAGGTGACTCATTTTGTATCATGATATTGTTATGCAGGTTGATATCAGATGATATGATTGTTGTGGGGATTGTATGTCTCTGGAAAATAGTTGTATGCTACTGTGGTGGATGCATTCCACTAGTTGTGACTATGTGTCACTGGTTAGTATCCATGTGCTACTAGGTGTGGTTGCGTACCACTGGATAATAGTTGTGTACTACTATGGATAGACACAATTGCATTCCATGGAATGGCATTGTTCTTATTTCCATGGAGACTACCACTAGTGTTGGAGATAATTGTCAGCTAGATGGATAGTCAGTATGCTGGTGGATAGACATTCTCCCTATTGAAAACGGTCCAGGACAGTCATTCTTCTAGGACGTATGTCCGGATTAGAAGAATAGTCCTTGTAGCCCATGGTGTGGCTTCCAACATCTGTTGGAACAATTATTCTTCTAGGACATATGTCTAGATTAGAAGAATGGTTCTTGTATCACTTTGTGGAGTGAGCAACTTATTCAACATCATGCCTGATTAATCAAATGGAGCATGGCTTCAAGAGATGATGCAATTGATGTTATCCTATGATACTAATAGTGATGATGGTGCTCATGATTTGAACATGAGATATCCTGTGTGGCTATGATGGTGCTACCGATTGAGTAGTTTGTTTGTGCTCAAGACCATTGCCTTTAACACCTCCCTAAATAGGAGGGAGTGTTGATATTATGGTAGCTGTAGGAGGTATTAACCTCTACATGTAACTCTGACGAGACTAGATTATTTCGAGAAGCAAGAGAAACCCTAAAACGTTGGATAATAATCCTAGGAGGCAAGTCGGCTCAAGAGAATATTTATTGTTGGGTTATTAGCCTCCAGAAGTAGAAATCGACCTAGTTAGGTCACCTGGAAGACTATAAATAAGAGGGTGCTAGAGCTCATTTGTCACCTCAACTCTCACAACTGCATAAAGACAGTAGTGCGCAAGTTTGGAGAGGACTTGTAAATGCAGTTGCTGCAACTAACAAATTTCAGTTTTGGCTTGGACTTTCTCTTTGGTTATGGTTTGGACTTTCTGCTTGGTATGCTAGCTTTGGAGAGAGGTGTGCTACCTTGATTGGCTATTATTTCTAGGGTCTGCTTCCGAAATTATTCTCTCTGTCAAGGTTAAGGTGCTCGAGGGTGGCTTCAACCTATGGTTGGGTGACAATATTGCTATATTGTCTATGGTGAAATGAGCACACCTATTATTCTGACATTAAGATGCTTTGAATGTTAATAAATTACATGTTATAATTATGTGTTGTTACCTATGAATTGCATGAGTTACTTATCATTTTGCATGTATAATTCGCTATATAACTGGACAGAGAGAAGATTTGTATTATAAATGGTAATCATAGTTAAGTATGAGCCACATCAAAAGAAATTTAATATAACATATCTTGGTATAGAGTTAGAATGGTAGTAACATGACTCAATGGTGAGCTGGGTACATTACAAATTGGTATTAGAGATAACAACAACATTGGGCTTGTATGGGCCAAACCAGTATTGCAGGGAGCTTTCCCCCCCCATGCTTCGAATCCTTGAATCTTTCTCTAAGCGAGTGTTTTCCAGGAAGCCCCATTGGAAGCATGCTTCCTGGTGTTTTGGAAGTGTCCTGCTTCAAAGCATGCTTCAGAAAGTTTGAAGCACACTTCCTACTTTTTGAAGCGTGCTTCCTAAGGGACCTGCAGACTTAACAAAAAAACACATTTGTTTTTAAGGATTTTTGAGTGAGGGTGGGGCCTAGCTTAGGTTTAGGGTTGAGGGGAAAGAAAGGAGGAGAATAAAGGATCTCTTTCCCCTCCATTCTCCTCATTCTTTCATCTTGAGCTTGGAGGAGAGAGCAAAGGAGAGTTTGAGAGTGCATATTTGTGAGAGGATGGAGGAGAAAGCAAAGGAGAGCTTGGAAGAGTGAGCAAAGAAGATCTTGGAGGAGAGAACAAAAGAAACCGTCTTCTGAAGGTTTCAAGTTTCAAGTTTCAAGAGCTAAAGAGGTAATCCCAAACCCCAACTCCCTCATTTACTTGGGTTAACTTTGTTTATGTTTTTTTCCTCCTCTCCTACTCTTTCCCATTCCTTATTCTCCCTCATTTTATTGTAGGTTGTTTATCTAAATCTTGAAGAAAATGGTTTTCTTTTGGCTTATCATTCCTGTTTTGGTTCTCATGGTGATGGTGGGGAGAAGGCATCGAAGGGAAGCAAATGATAGCGGTGATTCTCATGATGACCCACAATATGAAGCTGGTGAAGGGTGGGAAGAGGAGGAAGAGGGAAATGAAGAAGGAAATGCAGGACACAAAGATTTATTGAGACCCTTGTGGAAATTTGTAACAAAAGTTGAGGAGGGGAGAGGTGGTGGAAGCATTAAATTTGTATGTCCTCATGACTGTCATGATGGAAAACCTTATACTGGTTCATATACCCGTCTGAGGAGGCATCTTTGTGGTGTGATGGAGAGTGATGACAATAAGGGGTCCAATGGGATCACATTTTGCCCTAAGATATCCAAGGAGCAGAGAGAAAAATATATAAAGATAGAGGAAGATGCACAAAAAAAGTATGGTGAAAAAAAAATCTTCAATCTGATGCCTCATATAGATTTGGTGGCAACACATCTCCATCTCCTCAGGGTTCTGGAACCTCTGGATCTAGAAGAACATTAACACATTTCTTTGATATTGGAGGTAGGGATGAGGTGGATGCAAAAGTGGTTTGGTTTCTCTATGCTTGTGATATCCCATTCAATGTGCTCCGCTCCCCTTATTGGTATGATCTTGTCAAGGAAATCAACAAAGCCCCCAAATGATACAAGAGCCCCAACTATGAGAAATTTAGAATTGTGTTACTTGACAGGGAAAAAACAAAAATTCAAAGAGATCTAACACGGTTTACAGATGAATGGGCAGACGTTGGGGTATCCATTGTATCATATGGTTGGAAAAATGATAGAAACCAACATTTGATCAATGTTCTTGGTGTTTCTGCTAACGATGCAGTGTTTCTTCCAACTCTCTTCAATTATTGCATCTTCCCAAAAAAAATTAGATCTCCTCTTGAAAAAAATGTTGGAATTTTCCTTATTTTCAAAGCATTAGTGTTACTAGTGTTCTTTTACTTTGTTACCATTAACATATATATCATGTAGTGAGCAGTAGCAACATAAACAAGAGACAAAAAATAACACAAGAGATTTATCCTGGGAAAACCCCAAATGGGGGAAAAACCCAATAACCTTTCTTAGATAGATTTCGTTCACAAAGAAAGTCCAATCAAATAAACCCTAGCACAAGTGCTAACTTAACCAAAAATACCACCCCAGCTGCAGCAACAACACCATACAAAGGTAGCACACCTCCTCAAGGAGTAGCACACAAGAGAGAGATACCAAAAGATTGAGCAATAATAAATTGTGCAACTACAACTACTGCGTCACCTCCTCCAAATTTGCGCCTTGCTTTTATGTAGCTGGGAGAGTGTGAGTGAGTGAAAAAATGAGCCAAGGCGCCTCCTATTTATAATATTCCTGACCACTTGATTGGGACGAATTCTCCTCTATAAAGGTGCCACTTAAATATTCTTTATTCTTCCAGGGTATTTCAACATCTGTCCAATGGATCTCATGCTTCTGGAATCTTCTCTGCATCTAAGAAAGGTCATATAGGAGGGAAAGTTCCTCCCATAGCTCCCAAACATCAACACTCCCTCTTAGCTAGAGAGGTATCTTTCATGATGTCTTCATTTGGTAGTCCACTGACTACTCTGCAATCTACTAGCAGGCACACGACTACTACAATGCCTTCGGTAGCCCGAATAATCAGGCACAGTCTCTGCGATCAAGTGGTAGCACACACAACTTCATCAAGCGATATGGTAATTGTTGGGCCTCAAAATAGTTCCTATTCTCACTCCATTATTCACCAATACCTTCACATTACTTCCATATTACCTTCATGTCACCTTCATTCTACCTCCACATCATTACATTTATCTCATCATTGGGTTATAACTATGCTTTTCCAAAGTTTATTAATTCTTAACATTTTTAAGTGGATTTGTGGTTAAACTTTAGAAAATAATATACTTATACTTATACCTAACAATTAGAATGA
>ML776772.1:2332847-2356694 GCA_009831015.1 Picea engelmannii
TGGTGTTGTGTATCCATCTACAATTGATTGTCAAATTTGAAATATCTGTGCCTGTATATATGTCTTCATCCTTATGCTCCAACAAACATACTTCTGTCCATCAAACTGTGGTATTCCATTTTAATATGAGTTGGTACTCTCCATGATCTAACTTTCAGTGGTTAAACTGATTTCTGAAGGAACCTGCTCCGATACCAATTGTTGGATTACTGAGAGGGGGGGTGAATCGGTAATAGCGTAATTATAATCCTTTTGCTTCAAATGTTATATCAATGTAGAATTATTATCCAATAATTTGCAGTAAGAAATAAACAATCACACACATACACAATACACCAGTGTTTTACGTGGAAACCCAAATCGGGAGAAAACCACGTAATGTTTTTTCTTATATGTCTTGAAGAATTACATTCATTGGAAACACCAACTTCCTTTGTTTTCCAGCTGCAACTGGAAGGAGACTCCAACCCCCTAGTTTCTCAGGCTACAACCTGAGGTAAGCTCCAACTCCCCAATTCTCTGGCTACAACCAGAAGGAGCCTACAACCCCCAATGTACTCCGGCTACAACCACCTGTCAGTGCCCCATCCAACCACCCTGAAGTAGAAGTAGAATGATGAAACCATTGTTACACTATCACTGTTAGATATACCATTGTAAACCTGTACCAATAAATCTGAACCATGCATCAACCATGCATTAACCTGTACCTCAACCTGTAATCAACTTGTACCATAAACAAGTGCATCAACCATGCACCAACCTGTAATCAAACTGTACCCCAAACAAGTGCATCCAACCATGTATCAAGTATGTACCAATCATGTGTCAACTACTCATCAACTATGACTCATCAATATTTACCAAAATCATCAACTATACATGATCCAGGTGGATATTGGTGGCCACCCACCTATTCCACTTGGACCCCCACCATTGCTTCTTTCAGTTTTTCAGTTTTCACACAGTTTACTATTTTTAGTAGTTTTTTCATGTTCTGAACTTCCAGGGCCATTTTGAGGCCCTAAACGATGTTTTTTTGGTTATGTTGCTGCAAAATTTCATGTAACAATTTTATTTTATCTCGGGCGTTGTAGGCCTCGGATATATCTTTCCAACGAGCTATCATACGCCTAAAACAAAGATCGTATGCAAAAGTTACGACCTCGGGAAGTTGATGCACCAACTTACCCAAACGGGGCCCACATGACTTTTGGCGCTTCATCTCCCAGGGTTAGGTTTTTGTATGTCTAGGACTTTTGGCATTCCTGTTTATTGTAAAAGGGCCTTCAGAGCCTCATTGTAATCATCTTCTCACGGATGCAAGTAGCGGCCACATCTCTTCTCAGAGATAAGCTACCAGCGTCCTAACTAGTTTATTTCCATTCTGTCTGTAAGCATATTTCAGTCATTTGTTATTAATGAAATGAAGTCTTATTTCCGCTGCATCTCTGTGTTTATGTGTATTTCTGTATTTCATTGTGTTCCTACATAAATCAGGATCAATACACCTCATGTATGTGCGCCAACTCATCAACTACTTGTCTCAACCATGTACTCAACATGTACCACAACCAAAAGCCCTCATCAATTTCATCATCCAAATATAATTTGTATCTCTGTAACAGACCTGGTGTATATGATCGCATTCCTACAAACCTTCCTTGACTTTAAAAACAAGAGACTAGCATTTTCATCAAACTTTTCTTTAGTCTCACATGCCTAGTTTTGGATTGGTCAACAACCCTAACTTGAAGTAATCATAACTTTGAACCTGTAATGTATAAAGATCTGAAACTGATACACAATGTTTTTCAGTGTTTTTTATGCAATTCCTCCAAGTGTCACTACTTGGAACCTCTTATAAAATGAGTTATAGCAAAAATTGCATACTTTGCTGAATTCTGGCTTATTCTAGAGAGCGACCTTGTAGAGTGTGCTTCAAACAAAATGTTTGATGAATTGATCTGAAACTGTTACACATAATACTATAGACTGTACTCTAACCAACACATTTGGTCTCACTAAATTTGGATCTGTTAGGAATAAGTTATGACGTTTTTACCCGAAACACTTGATTTTGACTAGTTTCAGGACTGCCACAAACCCTATTTTCCACGGAGTGTAACTCCCAAAATACAATGACCCACAATTTGAATGTTTTACCACATATACTTGGATCTGTTTTCTCACTTCCATAGCAATTTCACGGTCTGAATCATTATAGAAAAAAAATTATAGCGAAAATGGTGAGATGACCTGTAAATAACATACCTTAGAAAGCACCATAAATATATTTTATCCTTCCTTGCATTTCAACCTTCTTTTATTCACCTTCACTCAGAATTCTGGTTTAGATATCCTTGGTTACTTCGGACACATATAGATATTCAATATTCTCAAGTGTAATTCGAATGAGAGAGCCTTGTCTCTTATTTATACTCTCCAAGTAGCTTCCTTAAAAACATCTTCTAGGTCACTTGGTCCACTTTCCTTATTTTAGGGTTGGGTCCACTTCTAATTTCTCCATTAAATTTATTATTTAAATAATTTGTTTTGTATTCACTTTGAATTATAATACACTCGTCACTTAACTTTATTATTTGCCTTTTAAAATCTCTTAAACCACTTTGACTACTTTGACCTTTTGGGGCTTCTAGATGATATATGAGGGACCTCCAACTTTGTAAGACCATAACTCTCAAATCGTGAGGAGTTATGTGACATTATACATACCACCATAAATGGAATGACATGTACTATCCATATAGAATAGTATTATCTAAAAATATATCATAACTCATACCGTTACCCATCAAACAAACTTGGGTCCATTACCCAAACCTGGGGTCTCCAACTTCTTATGGCCATAACTCTCTAACCGTGAGGAATTATGCGACATTCCACATACCACCAGAAATGACATGACAAGCACTATCCATCTAGGATATTTTCCATGACAAATTCACTTTCCTTCATCTCATTATTCCATAACTAAGCATGGGTTCTCTTACTCCACAAAGCGTCTTCCCGTGAGGACTTTCACCATAAAGGGACCACTTTGGAGTTCATCCATATTTACTTCTTATCAACCATGAAAAAACAATAATGATTCATATTTACATCAAACAATATTGGGTCCATTACCTAAACCTTCGTGCTACGAGGCTTTCTTCAAGGGTTGACATCAATGACAACCAACCTTAATCAACAATCTCCCCCTTTGGCATTGATGGCAACACTCTAATGCAATACTAAAATCATATCACTCATGCTCCCCCTGTAACCATGTCTTTGTCCTCTGCATCTGATAAATCTACTCCCTCTAGAACCATGTCTCTGTCCTCTGCATCTGATAAATCTGCTCCCCCTGAAACCATGCCTCTGTCCTCTGCATCTGATAAATCTCTCCCCCTATGTCATCAATGACAAAGGTATCTTTCCATCTGGGGCTGCTCCCCTTGATAGACTGTCCTCTTATGGTGCTTTCTCGTGTACATCTAAGTCATATAATATAAGCATTAAAAAAACATTCATTTTTTGAGTAGAAATAACTCCAAGTCTTTGGCGAAGATATTCAAAGGCTTCCCGTGGAAGTGGTTTTGTAAAGATGTTTGCCACTTGTTCTTTTGTGCCCACATACTCAACTTTGATGTTCTTTTCTGCAGCCTGTTCCCGTAGAAAGTGATACTTGATTGGAATGTGCTTCGTCTTGGAGTGCATCATCCAGTTTTTTGAGATATTGATGGAACTTGTATTATCACAATATACTGGAATGGGCTCACCATACTCAACCTGTATATCCGTCAAAGTTTGTTTCATCCAAAGAACCTATGTACAACATGTTGCTACTGTAATATACTCTGCCTCGGCTGTAGATAGAGATACCGATGATTTTTTCTTGCTTAGCCATGATACCAAACACTCACCTAAGTAGAACACTGCTCCACTGGTGCTTCGTCGATCATCAATACAACCTGCCCAATCTGCATCTGTGTAGGCAATAAGTGATAGATATTTTCCTTTTGGATACCATAATCCAAACTCTTGTGTTCCTTTGAGATATGTAAAGATCCTCTTTACTGCTAATACATGTGATTCATTTGGTGTTGCTTGAAATCATGTCACCTGTCCAACTGTCTGCATTACATCTAGTCTGGATGCTGTCACATATAGTAGGCTGCCAATCATGGACCTATATTGCCTCTGATCTGTAGACTTTGCATCATCATCGTTGCTCCACTTACAACTGGTTTGAATGGGAGTGATAATTGGTTTGCAATCTTCCATTCCGAACCTCTTTAACATTTCTCTGATATACTAGGTTTGAGAAATAAAAATTCCTTGGTTGATTTGACATATCTGAAGTCTCAGAAAGAAGGATAGTTCTCCAAGTAAGGACATTTCAAATTCCTTCTACATGTCTTTGGCAAATTTCTGGCTTAACCTGTCATCATCACTACCAAAAATAATATCATCAACATAAAATTCAATTAATAAAATATTACCTTGACTTACCTTGATGTAGAGGTTGTTTTCTGTACTTATTTTTATGATCCCTGCCTGCTGCAGATACTTATCCAGTCTAGAGTATCATGCTCCAGGAGCTTGTTTTAGACCATACAAGGCTTTCTTTAATTTACACACATAGTCTGTGTTCTCTGACAACTAAAATCCTTCTGGTTGTTCAATGTAGACTTCTTCTTCAAGTTCCCCATTCAGAAAAGATGATTTTACGTCCATCTGATATACTTTAACATTTTTGTAGCATGCATCAGCTAAAAGAAAACGGATTGCTTCCATTCTAGCAACTAGGGCAAATGTCTCTTCAAAGTCGATTCCTTCAATTTGTGCATATCCTTTACATACCGATCTAGCTTTGTTCCTTGTAACATGTCCATCTTCATTCAATTTATTCCTGAAAACCCATTTTGTGTCGATCACATTCTTATTCTTTGGTCTTGGAACCAATTCTCAAGTGTCATTTTTCTCTATTTGATCCAATTCTTCATCCATGGCCTTATTCCAAAATTCATCCTTGTTGGCTTCTTCAAAACAGTTTGGTTCAATTGTAGATAAGAGTGTTAGGTGTGTTTGTTCTGGTGAACGAATTTTTCTTCTAGTCTCAACTCCTGCATCTTTGTTTTCAATAATCTGATCTGAAGGATGATTCTTCTGTTCTCGTTTGCTAGGTGTCTTTGGAGATACTTGCTGAACTTGCTCTTCTACTTCTGTCGGATTTTCTTCATCTTCATCTTCCTCTTCTTCTTCTTCAAAAAGTTGTTCCATTGATTTGTTTTCTTCTTTCTTTGATTTTGGTCTGCCTCTTTCATCAATTGTTACGTTGATGCTTTCCACAACTTTGTTTAATCTTAGATTGTAACACTTGTATGCTTTCCTTGTACTTGAGTAACCAACAAGTATTCCTTTGTCCACACGAGAGTCAAACTTTCTCATTCTTCCATCTTCTCTTTTGATGTAGCATTTTCTTCCAAAAACTCTAAAGTGCTTCACATTTGTTGGTCTTCCTTTCCATAGCTCGTAGGGAGCTTTATCAGTGTTGTTTATGAGAATTACTCTGTTTTGAATGTGAACTATTGTATGCACTGCATGTGTTAAAAAAATATCTGTCAACTTTGAATCCATTATCATTGTTCGAGTCATTTCTTGTACTGTCATGTACTTTCTTTCAACAAGTCCATTTTGTTGAGGTGTCCTAGCGACATAGAATTGTCTTTTTATTCCATGATTGTTGCAGTAATCCATAAATTCCTTTGAGGTGAATTCTCCTCCATTATCTGATCTTAAGAATTTGATTCTTGAATCCATCTCATTTTCAACCATTTCCTTGTAGATCTTGAAATTTTCAAAAGCTTCTAATTTGTTCTTGAGAAAGAAAACTGCAGTCATTCTTGTATAATCATCAACTAATAACATAAAGTATCTCTCACCTTTTAAGCCTTTTGTTGTAGTTGGTCCAACTAGATCAGTATGTACAATTTCCAGTGGTTTTGTTGTTGAATATTCAGTTGGTCATCCATAACTTTTGAGCTATTCTGGATATTTTTCTTTTGAATATCCTTTCTTAGTGTGACAATCCCTGCTTCCAAGTTTCCAATGACCCTGTCCTTTCCTTCTAGATGTTCTTTGAGTGCTTCTTCAATTCTTTTATCTTCTTCTATTTGAACCTTCATTTTTGTGATCATTTGTTCTAGTTCTTGAGTGTCTTTTTTTTTATCTAGTTCTGCTTGTAGTTTCTTGTTTTTCTTCTTTTCTCTTCTGATAACTCCTATGGCACTCATTAATTCTTTTGGGAAGTCAACTTCTGCCTCTTCAATTTTTTCTTCATATGCTTCTTCATATTCTTCTTCGGAGTCTTCTTTATCAGAGTCTTCTACTGCCATGAATAAAACTCTCCCTGTTTCACTGTCACTGAATTCATCTTCATCTGATGATGAGATGTCTTCTTTGGTGCAAAATTTTTTCTTGAAAAATTTCTTTGTAGTTCTTTTACCTTTATCTATTTGTCCTCTTTTTGAGTAACCTTCATCATTTCTCTTTTTCTTATGAGGACACTTGTTAGAAAAATGAACAATACCATCACAATTAAAACAAATTAAAGGAAGCTTACCTTTGTACTTACCGTTAGTTCCCTTGTTCAGTCTTTTGACGAAGTTGGCCACTTCTTCATCATTTTCCGAGATGTCACTGCTGCTACTATATTCTTCTTGTTCCTTTTTCTTTTTCTTTGATCTTTTGGATGCTTTGAAGGCTGCTTCTTTTACATATGGATTTTCCTGTTCAGTTCTCATCTCATATGTTATGAAGATTCCATGCAGTTCGTCCATGCTTATTGAGTTTAGATCAAATCTTTCTTCTAGTGCTGATATCTTATGTTTGAATCTCATAGGAAGAGATCTTAGTACCTTTTGAACAATTACAGATTCTTCGATTTATTCTCTCAATCCTATGATTGCATTCACTATTTCATCGACTCGTAAGAAGTAGGCTGCAATATCTTCATCTTCCTTCATTTTTAGTTGTTCGAACTGACCTCTATAAGTTTGAAGCTTTGCTGCTTTGACTTTTGAATCTCCTTCATAAATATTTCGAAGCTTGTCCCAAATCTCTTTAGCAGATTTACAATGTGAAACTTTTGTGAATATCGTATCATTAAGACCATTCAAAAGTGCAATTATGGCTTTAGAATTATTCTCACTGAGTTTCATTTCTTTGTCAGTTGTTGGTGGAACTGCTGGTGCTGTGTATCCATCTACAATTGATTGTCAAAATTGAAATCCATGTGCCTGTATATATGTCTTCATCCTTGTGCTCGAAAAAGCATACTTTTTTCCATCAAACTGTGGTATTCCATTTTTATATGAGTTGGTACTTTCCATGATCTACCTTTCAGTGGTTAAACTGATTTCTGAATGAAACTGCTCTCATACCAATTGTTGAATTACTGAGAGGGGGGGTGAATCAGTAATAGCGTAATTATAATCATTTTTCTTCAAATGTTATATCAATGTAGAATTATTATCCAATAATAAGCAGTAAGAAATAAACAATCACACACATACACAGTACACCAGTGTTATACCTGGAAATCCAAATCGGGAGAAAACCACGAAATGTTTTTTCTTATATGTCTTGAAGAATTACATTCATTGGAAGCACCAACTTCCTTTGTTTTCCAGCTGCAACTGGAAGGAGGCTCCAACCCCCTAGTTTCTTAGGCTACAACCTGAGGGAAGCTCCAACTCCCCAATTCTCTGGCTACAACCAGAAGGAGGCTACAACCCCCAATGTTCTCCGGCTACAACCGGGAGGTGGCTACAACCACCTGTCCTTGCCCCGTCCTGCCACCCTGAAGTAGAAGTAGAATGATGGAACCACTGTCACACTATCACTGTGAGATATACCATTGTAAACTTGTACCAATAAATCTGAAACATGCATCAACCATGCATCAACCTGTACCTCAACCTGTAATCAACCTGTACCATAAACAAGTGCATCAACCATGCACCAACCTGTACCATAAACAAGTGCATCCAACCATGTACCAAGTATGTACAAATCGTGTGTCAAATACTCATCAAATATGACTCATCAATATGTACCAACACCATCAACTATACACCTCATGTATGTGCACCAACTCATCAACTACTTGTCTCAATCATGTACTCAACATGTACCGCAACCAAAATCCCTCATCAATTTCATCATCCAAATATGATTTGTAGCTCTATAATAGACCTAGTGTATATGATCACATTCCTGCAAACGTTCCTTGACTTTAAATATAAGAGACTAACATTTTCATCAAACGTTTCTTTAGTTTCACATGCCTAGTTTTGGATTAGTCAACAACCCTAACTTGAAATAATGATAACTTTGAACCTGTAATGTATAAATATCTGAAACTGATATACAATATTCGTCAGTGTGTTTTATGCAATTCCTCCAAGTTTCACTAGTTGGAACCTCTCAGAAAAAGAGTTATAGCAAAAATGAGATACCTTGTTGAATTCTGGCTTATTCTAGAGAGCAACCTTGTAGAGCATGCCCCACACAAAATGTTTAATGAATTGATCTGAAACTATTAAAAAAAATACTAAAAACTATACGATAACCAACACATTTGGTCTCACTGAATTTGGATCTGTTATGAATAAGTTATGATGTTTTTACCCGAAACACTTGATTTTGACTAGTTTCAGGACTGACCCCAAACCCTATTTTCCACAGAGTGTAACTCCAAAAATAAAACGACCCACAAGATGAATTTTTTACCACAGGTACTTGGATATGTTTTCTCACTTGCATAGAAATTTCACAATCTGAATCATTATAGAAAAAACTTTATAGCGAAAATGGTGAGATGACCTGTAAATAACATACCTTAGAAAACACCATCAAAATAATGTATCCTTCCTTGTATTTCAGCCTTATTTTCTTCATCTTCACTCATAATTCCAGTTTAGATATTCTTGGTTACCTCAGACACATATAGATATTCAATATTCTCAAGTGTAATTCAAATGAGAGAGCCTTGCCTCTTATTTATACTCTCCAAGTAGCTTCCTTAAAAACATCTTCTAGGTCACTTGGCCCACTTTCCTTATTTTAGGGTTGGGTTCATTTCTAATTTATCCATTAAATTTATTATTGAAATAATTTATTTTGTATTCACTTTGAATTATAATACACTCATCACTTCACTTTATTATTTACCTTTTAAAATCTCTTAAACCAATTTGACTACTTTGACCTTTTAGGGCTTCTAGATGACATGTGAGGGTCCTCCAACTTCGTAAGGCCATAAATCTCAAACCATGAGGATTTATGTGATATTCTACATACCACCATAAATGACATAACATTTACTATCCATATAGAATAGTATTATCTGAAAATATATCATAACTCATACCATTACCCATCAAACAAACTTGGGTCCATTACCCAAACCTGAGGTCTCCAACTTCTCATGGCCATAACTCTCTAACCGTGAGGAATTATGTGATGTTCCACATACCACCGGAAATGACATGACAAGCACTATCCATCTAGGATATTTTCCCTGACAAATTCACTTTCCTTCATTTCATTATTCCACAATTAAGCATGGTTTCTCTTACTCCACAAAGCGTCTTCTCATGAGGGCTTTCACCATAAGGGGACCACTTTGGAGTTCATCCATATTTACTTCTTATCAACCATGACAAAAAAATAATGTGTCATATTTACATCAAACAATATTGGTTCCATTACCTAAACCTTTGTGCTACGGGGATTTCTTCAAGGGTTTACATCAATGGCAACCAACCTTAATCAACAATCTCCCCCTTTGGAATTGATGACAACAATCTAATGCAATACTGAAATCATATCACTCATGCTCCCCCTGGAACCATGCCTTTGTCCTCTGCATATGATAAATATGCTCCCTCTGGAACTATGCCTCTGTCCTCTGCATCTAATAAATCTGCTCCCCTTGAAACCATGCCTCTGTCCTCTGCATCTAATAAATCTCTCCCCTTTTGTCATCAATAGCAAAGGTATCTTTCCATCCGGGGCTGCTCCTCCTGACAGATTGTCCTCTTATGGTGTTTCCTCATGTACATCTAAGACATATAAGATAAGCATTCATTTTTGGAGTATAAATAACTTCAAGTCTTTGACGAAGATTTTCAAAGGCTTCCCGTGGAAGTGGTTTCGTAAAGATATATGCCACTTGTTATTTTGTGCCCACATACTCAACTTTGATGTTCTTTTCTGCAACCTATTCCCGTAGAAAGTGATACTTGATTGGAATGTGCTTCGTCTTGGAGTGCATCACCTATGTTTTTGAGATATTGATGGCACTTGTATTATCACAATATATTGGAATGAGCTCATCATACTCAACCTGTATATCTGTCAAAGTTTGTTTCATCCAAAGAACTTGTGTACAACATGTTGTTGCTGCAATATACTCTGCCTTGGCTGCAGATAGAGATACTGATGATTTTTTCTTGCTTAGCCACGATACTAAACACTCACCTAAGTAGAATGTTGCTCCACTGGTGCTTTGTTGGTCATCAATACAACCTGCCCAATCTGCATCTCTGTAGGCAATAAGTGATAGAAATTTTCCTTTTGGCTACCATATTCCAAATTCTTTTGTTCCTTTGAGATATCTAAAGATCCTCTTTACTGCTAATACATGTGATTCTTTTGGTGTTACTTGAAATCGTATCACCTGTCCAACTGCCTGCATTACATTTGGTCTGGATGTTGTCACATATAGTAGGTTGTCAATCATTAACCTATATTACTTCGAATCTGTAGACTTTGAATCATCATCTTTGCTCAACTTACAACTGGTTTGCATGGGAGTGATAACTGGTTTGCAATCTTCCATTCCGAACCTCTTTAGCATTTCTCTGATATACTTGGTTTGAAAAATAAAAATTAATTGGTTGCTTTGACGTATCTGAAGTCCCAGAAAGAAGGATAGTTCTCCAAGTAACGACATTTCAAATTCATTATGCATGTCTTTTGCAAATTTCTGGCTTAACCTGTCATCATCACTACCAAAAATAATATCATCAACATAAACTTCAATTAATAAAATATTACCTTGACTTACCTTGATGTAGAGGTTGTTGTCTGCACTTCCTTTTCTGAAACCCGCATGTTGCAGATACTTATCCAGTCTGGAGTACCATGCTCTAGGAGTCTGTTTTAGACCATACAAAGCTTTTTTTAATTTACACACATAGTCTGTATTCTCTGACAACTGAAATCCTTCTGGTTGTTCAATGCAAACTTCTTATTCAAGTTCCCCATTCAGAAAAACTGATTTTACATCCATTTGATATATTTTAACATTTTTGGAGCATGCATAAGCTAAAAGAAAACGGATTGCTTCCATTTTGGCAACTGAGGAAAATGTCTCTTCAAAGTCGATTCCTTTAATCTATGCATATCCTTTACATACCAATCTAGCTTTGTTCCTTGTAACCTGTCCATCTTCATTCAATTTATTCCCGAAAACCCATTTTGTGCCGATCACATTCTTATTCTTTGGTCTTGGAACCAAATTCTCAAGTGTCATTTTTCTCTATTTGATCCAATTCTTCATCCATGGCCTTATTCCAAAATTCATCCTTGTTGGCTTCTTCAAAACAGTTTGTTTCAATTTTAGATAAGAGTGCTAGGTGTGTTTGTTCTGGTGAATGGATTTTTCTTCTAGTCTCAACTCCTGCATCTTTGTTTTCAATAATCTGATCTGAAGGATGATTCTTCTGTACTCGTTTTCTAGGTGTCTTTGGAGATACTTGTTTAACTTGCTCTTCTACTTCTGTCGGATTCTCTTCATCTTCATCTTCCTCTTCTTCTTCTTTTTCATCTTCTTCTTCAAAAAGTTGTTCCATTGATTTGTTTTCTTCTTTCTTTGATTCCGGTCCGCCTGTTTTTATCAATTGTTACATTGATGCTTTCCACAAATTTGATTAATCTTAGATTGTAACACTTGTATTCTTTCCTTGTACTTGAGTAACCAACAAGTATTCCTTTGTCCACACGAGAGTCAAACTTTCCCATTCTGTCATCTTCTCTTTTGATGTAGCATTTGCTTCCAAAAACTCTGAAATGCTTCACATTTGTTGGTCTTCCTTTCCATAGCTCGTAGGGAGTTTTATCAGTGTTGTTTCTGAGCATTACTCTGTTTTGAATGTGAACTGTTGTATGCACTGCCTGTGTCCAAAAAATATATGTCAACTTTGAATCCATTATCATTGTTCAAGCCATTTCTTGTACTGTCATGTTCTTTCTTTCAACAACTCCATTCTGTTGAGGTGTCCTAGCGATGGGGAATTGTCTTTTTATTCCATGATTGATGCAGTAGTCCATAAATTCCTTTGAGGTGAATTCTCCTCCATTATCCGATCTTAAGCATTTTATTCTTGAAGCCATCTCATTTTCAACCATTTCCTTGTAGATCTTGAAATTTTCAAAAGCTTTTGATTTGTTCTTGAGAAAGCAAACTGCAGTCATTCTTGTATAATCATCAACTAATAACATAAAGTATCTCTTACCTTTTAAGCATTTTGTTGTAGTTGGTCCAAATAGATCAGTATGCACAATTTCCTGTGGTTTTGTTGTTGAATATTCCTTTGATTTGAATCTAGTCTTTGTTTTCTTTCCTTGTTGGCAATGCTTGCACAAAGTGTTGGTTGGTTTCATGATCTGGGGCATTTCTCTGACTACTTCTCTTTTGCTGAATTTGATAAGATTATCAAAATGCATGTGACCCATTCTTCTGTGCCATAGGCAACTTTCATCTTCCTTTCCTAGACAACACTTTTCATTTTCAATTTCCCTTAACACATATATGTTGCTTGAAGTTCTTGCAGCTGTAGCGACCAATTTCCCTGAACCTTCTTTTCTCATCTCACATTTTTGTGAATCGAAAGTAACTTTATGACCTTGGTCACACATTTGACTCACACTTAACAGATTATGTTTCATATCTTCTACTAGTAGAACATTTTCTGTCTTTCCATTCTTGTTCCCAATTAAGACTGTGCATTTTCCAATGATTTTGGATGAATCATCATTTGAAAAGGAGACCGATCCATCTCTTTCCTTTCGTAATGTTAGAAACTTGTCTCTATCACCTGTCATGTGTTTTGAACATCCATTGTCAACATACCAACCACGTTTCTTCTGTTTAGCTTGTAGAGCGAATGTGCATTCTTCATTGCGATACTGATCTTTCTTTCTTATCCATGTCATTTTCTGAGGTTTTTGTTTGTGAATCTGTTGAGATTCTTTAGGAGGGACTGTCATTCTGCAATTTTTGGCCATGTGTCCAAAATTGTTACATTTGTAACATTCCACTTCAGTGCTCACAGATTCAAACATGTTGTAACTACTTCTCTATGTTTCATTAGGTCTTTTTGAATAACACCTTTGTGTATGGCTCTCAAAGTAGTTATTGTTCCTGTTGTTAGCTTTGCAATTTACAGCTTTATGTCCAAAATTATTACATGCATAACATAAACCAAAAAATATAGTTTGATACCTGGTAGTTGAAGATCTTATGAAAGGAGGTGCTCTTATGAATCCTTCTTCTTCTTGAGGTCTGTCTATCTATTGTTGATTCTGAAATCTGAATCTTCTCGGTGGAGGAGTGTCCCTGTAATCTTCCTTGTATAGATTTTTATCCATTTTGATTGTTTCTACATAAATTTTTGGATTTGTTTCTTACTCTGTTGTTTTTGAGCTTGATCCTTTTTCTGTCTGATTGTATCAAAGTCCGGACTTGTCAAGATAAGATTTTTGACTGTTGATAATGTCATCCAGAACTTTTGAGCTATTCTGCATATTTGTTTTTTGAATATCCTTTCTTAGTGTGACAATATCTGCTTCCAGGTTTCCAATGATCTTATCCTTTCCTTCTAATTGTTCTTTGAGTGATTCTTCAATTCTTTTATCTTCTTCTATTTGAACCTTCAATTTTGTGATTATTTGTTCTAGTTTTTTAGTGTCTTTTTTCTTATCTAGTTCTGCTTGTAGTTTCTTGTTTTTCTTCTATTCTCTTCTGATAACTTCAATGACACTCATTAATTCTTCTCGGAAGTCCACTTATGCCTCTTCAATTTTTTCTTCATATGCTTCTTCATATTCTTTATCAGAGTCTTCCTTATCAGAGTTTTCTACTGCGATGAATAGAACTCTCCCTGTTTCACTGTCACTGACTTCATCTTCATATGATAATGAGATGTCTTCTTTGGTGCAAATTTTTTTTTTGAAAACTTTCTTTGTAGTTCTTTTACCTTTATATCTTTGTTTGTCTTTTAAGTAACCTTCATCATTTCTTTTTTTCTTATGAGGACATTTGTTAGCAAAATGACCAATACCATCACAATTAAAACAAATTAAAGGAAGCTTACCTCCGTACTTACCGTTTGTTCCCTTGTTCAGTCTTTTGGCGAAATTGGCCACTTCTTCATCATCTTCTGAGACGTCGCTGCTGCTGCTATATTCTTCTTGTTCCTTTTTCTTTTGCTTTGATCTTTTGGATGTTTTGAAGGCTGCTTCTTTTACATTTGGATTTTCCTGTTCAGTTCTCATCTCATATGCTGTAAAGATTCCATGCAGTTCGTCCATACTTATTGAGTTTACATCCGATCTTTCTTCTAGTGCTGATATCTTAGGTTTAAATCTCATAGGAAGATATCTTTGTACCTTTTGAACAATTATAGATTCTTCGATTTCTTCTCCCAATCCTATGATTGCATTCACTGTTTCATCGACTCGTAAGAAGTAGGCTGCAATATCTTCATCTTCCTTCATTTTTAGTTGTTCGAATTGACCTCTGTAAGTTTGAAGCTTATTGCTTTGACTTTTGAATATCCTTCATAAATATTTTGAAGCTTGTCCCAAATCTCTTTAGCAGATTTACAATGTGCAACTTTGGTGAATACCGTATCACTGATACCATTCAAAAGTGCATTTATGGATTTGGAATTATTCTCACCGAGTTTCACTGTTTTGTCATTTGTTGGTGGAACTGCTGGTGTTGTGTATCCATCTACAATTGATTGCCAAACTTGAAATCCCTGTGCCAGTATAAATGTCTTCATCCTTATGCTCCAAAAAAAATACTCTTGTCCATAAAACTGTGGTATTCTATTTTTATACGAGTTGGTACTCTGCATGATCTACCTTTCAGTGGTTAAACTAATTTCTGAAGGAACCTGCTCTGATACCAATTGTTGGATTACTGAGAGGGGGGGTGAATCAGTGATAGCGTAATTATAATCCTTTTTCTTCAAATGTTATATCAATGTAGAATTATTATCCAATAATGAGCAGTAAGAAATAAACAATCACACATATACATAGTACACCAGTGTTTTACGTGGAAACCCAAATCGGGAGAAAACCACGAAATGTTTTTTCTTATATGTCTTGAAGAATTACATTCATTGGAAGCACCAACTTTCTTTGT
Source organism: Picea engelmannii (assembly GCA_009831015.1). Taxonomy (NCBI): domain Eukaryota; kingdom Viridiplantae; phylum Streptophyta; class Pinopsida; order Pinales; family Pinaceae; genus Picea; species Picea engelmannii. Next base: position 2,348,362 of record ML776772.1, read on the forward strand.
TTGTCAGCAACAACTGGAAGGAGGCTCCAACCCCTTAGTTTCTTAGGCTACAACCTGAGGGAAGCTCCAACTCCCCAATTCTCTGGCTACAACCCCCAATGTTCTCCGACTACAACCGGAAGGTGGCTACAACCACATGTCCTTGCGCCGTCTTGCCACCCTGAAGTAGAAGTAGAATGATGGAACCACTGTCACACTATCACTGTGAGATATACCGTTGTAAACCTGTACCAATAAATCTAAACCATTCATCAACCTGTACCTCAACCTCTAATCAACCTATAGCATAAACAAGTGCATCAACCATCCACCAACCTATAATCAACCTGTACCATAAACAAGTGCATCCAACCATGTACCAAGTATATACCAATCATGTGTCAACTACTCATCAACTATGAATTATCAATATATACCAACATTATCAACTATACACCTCATGTATGTGCGCCAACTCATCAACTACTTGTCTCAACCATGTACTCAACATGTACCACAACCAAAAACCCTCATCAATTTCATCATCCAAATCTGATTTGTAGCTCTGTAATAAACATGGCGTATATGATTACATTCCTCCAAACCTTCCCCGACTTTAAAAACAAGAGATGAACATTTTCATCAAACTTTTCCTTAGTCACACATGCCTAGTTTTGGATTAGTCAACAACCCTAAATTGAAGTAATCATAAATTTGAACATGTAATGTATAAAGATATGAAACTGATACACAATGTTCTTCATTTTTTTTTGTGCAATTCCTCCAAGTTTCACTACTTGGAACCTCTCAGAAAATGAGTTATAGCAAAAATGACATACCTTGTTGAATTCTGGCTTATTCTAGAGAGCGACCTTGTAGAGCGTTCCCCGCACCAAATATTTGATGAATTGATCTGAAAATGTTACAAAACATACTAAATCGTGTACCCTAACTAACACATTTTGTCTCACTGAATTTGGATCCTTTATGAAAAAGTTATGACGTTTTTACCTGAAACACCTGATTTTGACTAGTTTCAAGACTGACCACAAACCCTATTTTCCAGGGAGTGTAACTCCCAAAATAAAATGACCCACAAGATGAAGTTTTTACCATAGATACTTGGATATGTTTTCTCAATTTCAAATCAATTTCATGGTCTGAATCATTATAGAAAAAAATTATAGCGAAAATGGTGAGATGACCTGTAAATAACATACCTTAGAAAGCACCATCAAAATAATTTATCCTTCCTTGCATTTCGGCCTTCTTTTCTTCACCTTCACTCATAATTCCAATTTAGATATCCTTGGTTACCTCAGACACATATAGATATTCAATATGCTCAAGTGTAATTCAAATGAGAAAGACTTGCCTCTTATTTAAACTCCCCAAGTAGCTTCCTTAAAAACATCTTCTAGGTCACTTGGCCCACTTTCTTTATTTTAGGGTTGGGTCCACTTCTAATTTCTCCATTAAATTTATTATTGAAATAATTTATTTTGTATTCACTTTGAATTATAATACACTCATCACTTCACTTTATTATTTACTTTTTAAAATCTCTTAAACCACTTTGACTACTTTGACCTTTTGGGGCTTCTAGATGGCATGTGAGGGTCCTCCAACTTCGTAAGCCATAACTCTCAAACCGTGATGAGTTATGTGACGTTCTACATACCACCATAAATATCATGACATGTAATATCCATATAGAATAGTATTATCTGAAAATATATCATAACTCATACCGTTACCCATCAAACAAACTTGGGTCCATTACCCAAACCTGGGGTCTCCAACTTCTCATGGCGATAACTCTCTAACCGTGAGGAATTATGTGACATTCCACATGCCACCGGAAATGACATGAGAAGAACTATCCATCTAGGATATTTTTCCTGACAAATTCACTTTCCTTTATCTCATTATTCCACAACTAAGTATGGGTTCTCTTACTCCACAAAGCGTCTTCCCATGAGGGCTTTCACCCTAAGGGGACCACTTTGAACTTCATCCATATTTACTTCTTATCAACCATGACAAAACAATAATGAGTCATATTTACATAAAACAATATTGGGTCCATTACCTAAACCTTTGTGCTACGGGGCTTTCTTCAAGGGTTGACATCAATGACAACTAACCTTAATCAACAATCTCCCCCTTTGGCATTGATGGAAACACTCTAATGAAATACTGAAATCATATCACTCATGCTCCCCCTAGAACCATGACTCTATCCTCTGCATCTGATAAATCTGCTCCCCCTGGAACCATGCCTCTGTCCTCTGCATCTGATAAATCTGCTCCCCCTGAAACCATGCCTCTGTCTTCTGCATCTGATAAATCTCTCCCCCTTTGTCATCAATGGCAAAGGTATATTTCCATCCAGGGTTGCTGCCCCTGACAGACTGTCCTCTTATGGTGCTTCCTTGTGTACATCTAAGACATATAAGATAAGCATTCAAAAAACATTCATTTTTTGAGTAGAAATAACTCCAAGTCTTTGGTGAAGATATTCAAAGGCTTCCCGTGGAAGTGATTTTGTAAAGATGTCTGCCACTTGTTCTTTTGTACCCACATACTCAACTTTGATGTTCTTTTCTGCAACCTGTTCCCGTAGAAAGTAATACTTGATTGGAATGTGCTTCGTCTTGGACTGCATCACCGAGTTTTTTGAGATATTGATGGCACTTGTATTATCACAATATATTGGAATGGGCTCATCATACTCAACCTGTATATCTGTCAAAGTTTTTTTTATCCAAAGAACCTGTGTACAACATGTTGTTGTTGCAATATACTTTGCCTCGGCTGTAGATAGAGATACCGATGATTTTTTCTTGCTTAACTATGATACCAAACACTCACCTAAGTAGAATGCTGCTCCATTGGTGCTTCGTCGGTCATCAATACAACCTGCCCAATCTACATCTGTGTAGGCAATAAGTGATAGATATTTTCCTTTTGGATACCATAATCCAAACTCTTATGTTTCTTTGAGACATCTGAAGATCCTCTTTACTGCTAATACATGTGATTCCTTTGGTGTTGCTTGAAATCGTGCCACCTGTCCAACTGCCTACATTACATCTGGTCTGGATGATGTCACATATAGTAGGTTGCCAATCATTGACCTATATTGCCTCTGATCTGTAGACTTTGAATCATCATCTTTGCTCAACTTACAATTGGTTTGCACGGGAGTGATAATTGGTTTGCAATCTTCCATTCCGAACCTTTTTAGCATTTCTCTGATATACTTGGTTTGAGAAATAAAAATTCCTTGATTGCTTTGACGTATCTGAAGTCCCAGAAAGAAGGATAGTTCTCCAAGTAACAACATTTCAAATTCATTCTGCATGTCTTTTGAAAATTTCTGGCTTAACCTGTCATCATCACTACCAAAAATAATATCATCAACATAAACTTCAATTAATAAAATATTACCTTGACTTACCTTGATGTAGAGGTTGTTATCTGCACTTCCTTTTCTGAACCCTGCCTGCTGCAGATACTTATCCAGTCTGGAGTACCATGCTCTAGGAGCCTGTTTTAGAACATACAAGGCCTTCTTTAATTTACACACATAGTATGTGTTCTCTGACAACATAAATCATTCTAGTTGTTCAATGTAGACTTCTTATTCAAGTTCCCCATTCAAAAAAGCTGATTTTACATCCATTTGATATACTTTAACATTTTTGGAGCATGCATAAGCTAAAAGAAAATAGATTGCTTCCATTCTGATAACTGGGGAAAATGTCTCTTCAAAGTCGATTCCTTCAATCTGTGCATATCCTTTACATACCAATCTAGCTTTGTTCCTTGTAACCTGTCCATCTTCATTCAATTTATTCCTGAAAACACATTTTGTGTTGATCACATTCTTATTCTTTGGTCTTGGAACCAATTCCCAAGTGTCATTTTTCTCTATTTGATCCAAGTCTTCATCCATGGCCTTATTCCAAAATTCATCCTTGCTAGTTTCTTCAAAACAATTTGGTTCAATTGTAGATAAGAGTGCTAGGTGTGTTTGTTCTGGTGAATGGATTTTTCTTCTAGTCTCAACTCCTACATCTTTGTTTCCAATAATCTAATCTGAAGGATGATTCTTCTGTACTCGTTTGCTAGGTGTCTTTGGAGATACATGCTGAACTTGCTCTTCTACTTCTGTCGATTTCTCTTCATATTCATCTTCCTCTTCTTCTTCTTCCAAAAGTTGTTCTATTGATTTGTTTTCTTCTTTCTTTGATTCTTGTCTACCTATTTCATCAATTGTTACGTTGATGCTTTCCACAACTTTGTTTAATCTTAGATTGTAACACGTCTATGCTTTCCTTGTACTTGAGTAACCAACAAGTATTTCTTTGTCCACACGAGAGTCAAACTTTCCCATTCTGCCATATTCTCTTTTGATGTAGCATTTGCTTCCAAAAACTCTGAAGTGCTTTACATTTGTTGGTCTTCCTTTCCATATCTCGTAGGGAGTTTTATCAGTGTTGTTTCTGAGCATTACTTTGTTTTGAATGTGCACTACTGTATGCACTTCCTGTGTCCAAAAAATATCTGTTAACATTGAATCCATTATCATTGTTTGAGCCATTTATTGTGTTGTCCTATTCTTTCTTTCAACAACTCCATTCTGTTGAGGTGTCCTAGCGACGGAGAATTGTCTTTTTATTCCATGATTGTTGCAGTAGTACATAACTTCCTTTGAGGTGAATTCTCCTCCATTATCTGATCTTAAGCATTTTATTCTTGAATCCATCACATTTTCAACCATTTCCTTGTAGATCTTGAAATTTTCAAAAGCTTCTGATTTGTTCTTGAGAAAGCAAACTGCAATCATTCTTGTATAATCATCAACTAATAACATAAAGTATCTCTCACCTTTTAAGACGTTTGATGTAGTTGGTCCAACTAGATCAGTATGCACAATTTTCAGTGGTTTTGTTGTTGAATATTCCTTTGATTTGAACCTGGTCTTTGTTTGCTTTCCTTCTTGGAAATGCTTGCACAAAGCTTTGGTTGGTTTCGTGATCTGGGGCATTTCTCTGACTACTTCTCTTTTGCTGAATTTGACAAGGTTATCAAAATGCATGTGACCCATTCTTCTGTGCCATAGACAACTTTCATCTTCCTTTCGTAGAAAACACTTTTCATTTCCAATTTCGCTTAACACATATATGTTGCTTGAAGTTCTTGCAGCTATAACGACCAATTTCCCTGAACCTTCTTTTCTTATCTCACACTTTTGTGAATCAAAAGTAATTTTATGACCTTGGTCACACATTTGACTCACACTTAAAAGATTATGTTCCATATCTTCTACTAGTAGAACATTTTTTGTCTTTTCATTTTTATTCCCAATTTAGACTGTGCATTTTCCAATGATTTTGGATGAATCATCATTTCCAAATGATACTAATCCATCTATTTCCTTTCGTAATGTAAGAAACTTGTCTCTATCACCTGCCATGTGTTTTGAACATCCACTGTCAACATACCAACCATGTTTATTCTGTTTAGCTTGTAGAGCGACTGTGCATACTTCATTGCGATACTGATCTTGCTTTCTTATCCATGCCATTTTCTGAGGTTCTTGTTTGTGACTCTGTTGAGGTTCTTTAGGAGGGACTGTCATTCTGTAATTTTTGGCCATGTGTCCAAAATTGTTACATTTGTAACATTCCACTTCAGTGCTCAAAGATTCAAACCTGTTGTAACTTCTTTTTTGTGTTTCACTAGGTCTTCTTGAATAACCCCTTTGTGTATGGCTCTCAAAGTAGTTATTGTTCATGTTGTTAGCTCTGCAATTTATAGCTTTATGTCCAAAATTATTACATGCATAACATAAACCAAAAAATATAGTTTGATACCTGGTAGTTGAATATATTATGAAAGGAGGTGCTCTTATGAATCCTTCTTCTTCTTGAGGCCTGTCTATCTGTTGTTGATTCTGAAATCTGAATCTTCTCAGTGGAGGAGTGTCCATGTAATCTTCCTTGTATATCTTTTTATCCCTTTTGATTGTTTCTGCATAAATTTTTGGATTTGTTTCTTGCTCTGTTGTTTTGGAGCTTGATCCATTTTCTGTTTGATTGTATCCAAGTCCGGACTTGTCAAGATAATATTTTTGACTGCTGATAATGTCATCTAGAACATTTGGGCGATTCTGCATATTTTTCTTTTGAATATCCTTTCTTAGTGTGACAATCTCTGCTTCCAAGTTTCCAATGATCTTGTCCTTTTCTTCTAGTTGTTATTTGAGTGCTTCTTCAATTCTTTTATCTTCTTCTATTTGAACCTTCAATTTTGTGATCATTTGTTCTAGTTCTTGAGTGTCTTTTTTCTTATCTATTTCTTCTTGTAGTTTCTTGTTTTTCTTCTTTTCTCTTCTTATAACTTCTATGGTACTCATTAATTCTTCTCGGAAGTCAACTTCTGCCTCTTCAATTTCTTCTTCATATGATTCTTCATATTCTTCTTCGGAGTCTTCTTTATCAGAGTCTTCTACTGCCATGAATAGAACTCTCCCTGTTTCACTGTCACTGACTTCATCTTCATCTNATGATGAGATGTCTTCTTTGGTGCAAAAGTTTTTCTTGAAAACTTTCTTTGTAGTTCTTTTACCTTTATATATTTGTCTGCCTTTTGAGTAACCTTCATCATTTTTTATTTTTTTTGTAAGGACATTTGTTAGCAAAATGACCAATACCATCACAATTAAAACAAATTAAAGGAAGCTTACCGTTGTACTTACCGTTGGTTCTCTTTTTCAGTGTTTTGACGAAGTTGACCACTTCTTCATCATCTTTCGATACGTCATTGTTGTTGCTATATTCTTCTTGTTCCTTTTTCTTTTTCTTTGATCTTTTGGATGCTTTGAAGGATGCTTCTTTTACATCTGGATTTTCCTGTTCAGTTCTCATCTCAGATGTTGTGAAGATTCCATGCAATTCATCCATGCTTATTGAGTTTAGATCCGATCTTTCTTCTAGTGCTGATATCTTAGGTTTGAATCTCATAGGAAGAGATCTTAGTAGATTTTGAACAATTACAGATTCTTTGATTTCTTCTCCCAATCCTATGATTGCATTCATTGTTTCATCGAATCGTAAGAAGTAGGTTGCAATATCTTCATCTTACTTCATTTTTAGTTGTTCAAATTGACCTCTGTAAGTTTGAAGCTTTGTTGCTTTGACTTTTGAATCTCCTTCATAAATATTTCGAAGTTTGTCCCAAATCTCTTTAGCAGATTTACAATGTGCAACTTTGGTGAATACCGTATCACTGTGACCATTCAAAAGTGCATTTATGGCTTTGGAATTATTCTCACCGAGTTTCACTGCTTTGTCATTTGTTGGTGGAACCGCTGGTGTTGTGTATCTATCTACAATTGATTGTCAAACTTGAAATCTCTGTGCCTGTATATATGTCTTCATCCTTATGCTAAAAAAAAAATACTTCTGTCCATCAAACTGTGGTATTCCATTTTTATACGAGTTGGTACTCTCCATGATCTAACTTTCAGTGGTTAAACTGATTTCTGAAGGAACCTTCTCTGATACCAATTGTTGGATTACTGAGACGGGGGGTGAATCAGTAATAGCGCAATTATAATCATTTTCCTTCAAATGTTATATCAATGTAGAATTATTATCCAATAATGAGCAGTAAGAAATAAACAATCACACACATACACAGTACACCAGTGTTTTACGTGGAAACCCAAATCGAGAGAAATCCACGAAATGTTTTTTCTTATATGTCTTGAAGAATTGCATTCATTGGAAGCACCAACCTCCTTTGTTTTCCAGTTGTAACTAGAAGGAGACTCCAACCCCCTATTTTCTCAAGATACAACCTGAGGGAAGCTCCAACTCCCCAATTCTCTGGCTACAACCAGAAGGTGGCTACAACCACCTGTCCTTGCCTTGTCCTGCCACCTTGAAGTAGAAGTAGAATGATGGAACCACTGTCACACTATCACTGTGAGATATACCATTGTAAACCTGTACCAATAAATCTGAACCATGCATCAACCATGCATCAACCTGTACCTCAACCTGTAATCAACCTGTACCATAAACAAGTGCATCAACCATGCACCAACCTGTAATCAACCTGTACCATAAACAAGTGCATCCAACTATGTACCAAGTATGTACCAATCATGTGTCAACTATGAATCAACTATGAATTATCAATATGTACCAACATCATCAACTATACACCTCATGTATGTGTGCCAACTCATCAACTACTTGTCTCAACCATGTACTCAACATGTACCACAACCAAAAGCCCTCATCAATTTCATCATCCAAATATGATTTGTAGATCTA